>OZ005655.1:75307597-75907597 GCA_963930645.1 Salticus scenicus | reverse complement strand
AACTTAAACGAATCAATATTTAAGCTTTATTTAAGGAAAATAATAAAAATAAAACTTAGTGTTTTTAATATGATTTGTAAGTTGATTAAATCATATTTATGAATTTCTAATTGCACAATTTTTGGATTTCGTATCTTACTCGAACGAAAAATTTATTACAATACAAGAAAAAGGAAATAAACCCAGAAAAAAAAAATAATAATGTTTGTGTTTTCTGTTTTCTTATTAATTTTATAACTTACTGTTATGCATACAACTGGATAACCGGATATCGCCTCTTTACTTGCTTGGGCCGCGTCATCATATTCTCTCAAAGATGCCACCATTGGTCTTGTTGGGAATGTCACATCAGCTACCACTTCCATTTCTTGGATATAAATTATGGCCTTAGAATCCTAACCAAAAAATATCTTAATAAGCTTCAGAAAATCTCGTTTTTAAATCGTGAATATCCATATGAAACAACAGTAAATAATTTGTGAGGAATATTCGTAAATTAATTCATATATCTTTTATTGCTTTAATAATGATCTTGCAGATGTAGTAATAAATTGCAAAATTGAATAAAGAAAGGTACAGGATTTTATAAAATTATTTAAAAATGTCAGGGGATAATATTTCAAGAACTAGAAAGTTTTAATTTTTATTAAACCACCACGCAAAAAATTGTCTAGTAAGTAAAATGTACTAGATATCATAATTAGGTGATGTATATAATTTCGGCAATGTATCATTAAAATTTTTGGCTAGACAAAATAAATAAAATAAATACAAATAAAATAAATAAACAACTGACAAAATAATCACCAAAAACCAAATACAGGTTTTCTTTTTTGTTTGGTGTGCGTGTACGAGTGTTCCTCTCTGATTGGTCCTGCCCTGCATGATGCTTCCTATTCGTTGTTTGTGTTGCTCACCCCCCCCCTCTCTGGATTTTGCCCTGCTTTCAGTCTTGCTTTTGCCTCCAAGGCAGTAGCACGTGTTTGCACCTGATGAAGAAAGGCTACGTCCTTTCGAAACCGGTTGTGCTGACTTAAAATTTATGGTGTGTGAAGAATTTTTAATATCTTTCTATTGACAAAATAATGTCTTTTTTCAGGCTATATAATAATAATTGTTAATCTTTAAAATTTTATATGTGATAATTATTTGATTTGAAATGTATATTTGCTTCCATATTTTACTTACTTCACTTACTTTATTATATATATATGAAAGATATAAAATATAATGGATAAAAAAGAGGTAAGAAATAAATTAATATTTTTATATTTTAAATTATTGTTTTTACATTCTAGGGTATTCTTTTTAGGTGGCAAAAAGAATTAAAAGAAATTTCATATTAGATTATAAATTACTCTAAAAGTATAAAAAATAACGAAAGGAAATTACAATCGCGATCATCATCATTTGAAAAGAAATAAACAAATTAATCATTTAAGTATTTTGATATTCGGAAATATCCTATAAATAAATTTAATGAGCAATAGAAAAATATCTGGGAGCCGGAAAGATTCAATTAAAAGAATAAAAAATTCATGATTCTAAATTAAAGGTTGATTACTTATGTCAAAAAAAAAAAAGCAATAAATAATTGTATTAATGACTTGGCGAATAAAGAGTCATTAGGGTTCCAGACTGTCTAGAAGAAACGAAAGTACAACGAATGGGAAACAATGGGGAGGTGTTGCTATTAAAGGGGTAGCCAATTAAAAGAAAATGGGATGGGTTTAGAAATACGCCAATTTACATCAAAAATTTAGGTTTCGAAAGATGGAACTCGCCAAAATTTGGGATCTTTCTTGATTAGCTCTTGCCAATTAAAGCTAGAAACTCTGCGCCACGGAATATGAAAGTTACGTGCGAGGTCGGGCACCGACAAAGTCCGGTCAACGTAGCGGGACCGATTTACAGACCCCACCAGTCTTCAATGCCTTAAAAGACTCAGATCCCCAGCCCTGAAATGGATTATAAATAAAAAAAAATTCCAGCAAGCTTGACTTATTTACTTATGTGTTCCACGATTGTAAACAAGAAACCAGGAGTATGTGACACTACACACATACACACACACATATATATAATAGGACACAAAAAAGGGGTAAGATTTAAATTAGTATTTTTATATTTTAAAGTATTATTTCCGTATTTTAAATTAATATTGCACAATAACTTAAAGAAAATCTCAGGGTAGACAATAATCTACATTTAATAATAATAATAATAATAATAATAATAATAATAAATGGAATTTCATAATCAAGTTCATTCGAAAATGATGAGTATAAAAATATCTGGTTAAAGTAAACTGGAATAACCATGTTAGTAAATTAAATTTAATGAGTATCTGGAGCCTCAAAGATTCAATGCAAGAATTAAATGAACGATGTTTAAAGAAATAAAGGATTTAGGGCTTCAATTAGGGAATAACTGATGAAAAATAGCTGTTTGATTGTTTATGTCAAGTGCAATACTCATAAATATTGCTTTTTATGACTTGGCGAGTTTAGACGCCACCTCGTTCAGGCCGCGCGGAATCATTAGCCAATAAGACACAAAGAACCGTCTTATAATTAAAACCCAACCAATAGGAAAATGTAGAAAGCGCTCGACAATGCACTTTGAGCGTTGAGCGGTGAGCGGGGACCGCTCCTTGTTAAATAGGAAAATGTAGGAGAAAATCGGTTTTGCGCAGAAAATAGAAGATGAAACACGCCAAAATTAAGGAGATTCCAGAGCTCTCCGCTGAGTGCAATAATCTAACTCCTCTACGCAGGCCGCCAGATCCGAAAGTTGCGCACGAGATCGCCGAGCGCTTCATATGAGATCTACGGCAAAACCAACTGCCCGCGGTCGGAGCCGCGAATTCTGTCAATCCACCAGTCTCCAGTCTCCAGACGAGTGAACTGTCCACTGCCTTAAGTACCCCTTAGCCTCGAGTGGACTGAAATAAAGAGATGTTTCAGAAAGCGAGCTTATTTTATTTTGGAGTCTAGAGTCCATAACTACAATCCCTTCATCCCTCCAGGATTTGTGGCACATATACATATATAGATATAGATATTGATAAATATATGTAGATATATATACATATACTTCGAATATACCAATGTAACATTTAAAGAAGTTTTTAATACATTTGGAATCTTGTTTTATTGTATATAGAAGATTTGTTCATAATTAGATAGACATACTTGTAATTTTACCATGTTTTTATTAACTTCGATTCCTGTTTGTTTGTCCAGTACAAATCTTGCAATCGATTTTTTAACTAACTTCCCGACTAGCTAGACATTTGAAACTTTTAGGATAGCTCAGAATACGGTGACAATACATTTTTTTAAACACTTTTAGTCAACTGTTTCAGGTACCTTCGGCAGCATTAATATGATTCAACAGAAAATTTCTTTAACTAACATCCCGACTAGCTAGACATTTGAGACTTTCATAACAGTTCAGAACACGGTGAAAATGCATTTTTTTAATACTTTTAGCCAACTGTTTTGGGTTCCTGCTGCCTTCGGCAGTGTTACCAGTACAAAGCATGCAATAGATTTTTAACTAACTTCCCGCCTAGCCAGGCATTTGAAACTTTCAGGATAGCTCAGAACACGGTGGAAATACATTTTTTTAAAATACTTTTAGTCAATTATCTCAGGCCCCTACTGCCTTCGGCAGCGTTTATATCACTCAACAGAAAATTTATTTAACTAACTTCCTGACTAGCTAGACATTTGAAACTTTCAGAATAGTCCAGAATACGGTGAAAATGAATTTTTTAAATACTTTTAACTAACTGTTTCGGGTCCTAACTGCCTTCGGCAGCGTTAACAGTACAAAGCTTGCAATCGATTTTTAACTAACTTTTAGCTAGCAAGCCATTTTAAACTTTTGTAACAGCTCAAAACACGATAACAAGGAATTTTTTTTAAACTTTTAGTTAATTGTTCCAGGTTCCCGCTGCTTTCGGTAGCGTTTATATGGTTCAACAGAAAATTTAAAAACATGTTATATAAAAAGTTCTTTTTATCTTGTAATTATTTAATGTTATATTAAATTTATTCAATAATAAAATTTTGAATTTATTAAAATTTATTCAATAAAAATAAAATTTATTCAATAATATTGCTGCATTTTATGTACAGTTACTCTAATTCAATATCTCATGATCTACATTTAACATTACTTTATTGCGCGTTGCAGACCAGGAATTCCAATTTCGGCTCGGTTTGCAGACCAAGTTTACGCCCCCCAAAGAGAATTCTAATCCTGTGCTAAATAAAAGAGCACGTATTTAAATTCCTCTAAAAACAAATATCTTTTTAGACGAATCTTTATGAATATGCATCAATATATAAATCAACCAACGATTAGTAATATTTCTTATGCAATCTTCACATATCCTATTCTGTAAATTACTTTACAATCTGAAAAGATTTTGAAAAGGTTTTTTCTCACTTCGATAACTTAAAAATTTCAAAACAAATTTTATGCATTAATTTAAGTAGAAAAAAAAAAGTTTTTTAAGTATAAAATTTTAAGTGTCGTAGACTAATTAATGGACTGATATCATTGAAAAGAAAAAATAATAATTTAAAAAATATATTTCAAACTCTTCTGCCCTAATTCTGTTTAATGCCGTAAGGTAACTATTAAGTCAAATTGTTTTCTGTGATTGTGGTTGAATTTTATATTAGTAAAAAAATGCAATATATTTTAAGCAATTTTTATAAATAATATAAATTCAAAGAAAAAGTTTTAAAAATTCCACTGATCTCAACAAATGCTTAATAAAACCAATTCTGTAATAAATATCTTCATAAAGAATATCAAAGAATTAAGAAAGAGATATTCAAACAAATATGAATATATTTAGCGCAGAAACTTTAGACGAAAACGAATTTTACAGCTTAACACTCTTTTATGTAAGCTACCAGAATTACAACAACAATAATTAATATTAGTGACTTTTGCATATCGCGGAGTATAGTTGGTAAATCATTAAGCATAATTAGAGTTATTTCTTTAAATCAGAGAATTTTCTAATCTCTGGAAAAAAAAGGAAGTTTTTAATATTGTTTATATCTTGCTAGTAATACTACTGAAAACCGCTTGAATTAATTTGAAAACAGTTAATTAAAATGTTTTAGTTGTTGACTTTAATGTATAACAAGATGCGCTGCTTCGGTAATATGGTCTACTACATGTATTAAATAAATAATTATATCTATTTTTCTATTTCTTACCAATTAATAATATCGGTTATAGAATACAAAAATTAGAATATTTAAATATGAGTCAGCTTTTGCTTTTAACAGAAAGGATATATATATATATATATATATTTTTTTTTTTTTTTTTTTTTTACAACAGCGAAATAAGACCATGACAAAGATCTAATCTCGGTCTTAGGCATAACACGCCAGGCCTCTACAAGCTGAACTGCCCGTGGGCAATTGTCAGACACTTCAACGTACAAAGCCTGAACTTTTTTTTTTTTTTTCAGTGCTTGTGAAATGAATATACAGTGAAATTTATTAGACCTATTATAAAATTAATTGAATATTTTTATTTTTACATATGTTCGATTTTCAAAAAAGTACTCTACAAAATAGCCGGGGACTAACGACATGCAAAGAACATTTAAAAACTCACTTTTTACACTATCCAATTTAACCCAGAGTGAAATTAGGGGACTAACCACAAACTGAAGCAAAGCACAAATACTTTGGATCACCCTATGTCATAAAATGCGACAAATGACCTGTAACTTAAACACTTTGTTGCACATATTATGTACAATATTGCCTAAATAACTGCGCAGTCATCACAAAAAATACAAATATTGTATATAGCATGTGCAACAAAGTGTTAAAGTTTTAAGTCATTTGTAGCTTTTTATGGTGCAGGCTGATTCAAAGTATTTCATTTTTTCTTCAATATGCGGTTGGTCCCTTAATTGCACTCTGGACTAAATCGACAGTGGAAAATGTGAGTTTTTAAATGTACTTTGCATGTCTGAAATTCCAGGCCATTTCGTTCAATACCCTTTTAAAAAAATCGAAAACTTGTGAAAAACAAAAAAAAAAAAAAAAAAAAAATCAAATAATTTGCTCACCCACTGCATGTGATGATATTAATGATTAGCAGTCTGGGAAAAATAATTTATAAAATAATAACGAAATATTTTACTAGGAAATCATTTTTTTAATGTGGAACATTCATGATGGGAAACATTCATAAAAATACGATTTTCGAATACGTAAACTACAGAAATGGAAAAACTAACTTAACTCGGCAATTTTAATATATACACTCATTACCATAAAAATTTGTGAATTAAGAAGTAATTGTAAGACCGTAGCGGAACTTGGCATGAAGATTCATATCAGGCAGATATTCAAATGATTAGAAATGCAACGTGATTGTACATTGCGTAATGCCACCAGAGGGCGTTGAACATCATTCTAATTTGAGTATAAAATAAGTAAGCATAGTTGACAAGTTTGCGTGTACTTAATCTGTTACTGAGGCACGCTTTTTAAATAGAAATGCTGCCCTCGAAAACAATATGAGCAGTGTTTAAAGTTCGAGAGAGAAAGAATCATGGGGATGATGGAAGCCGAGTGGTCAGCTTGGCGAGTAGCCCGTCACCTACGCCGTTCTTATTTTACTGTAAGGAGGTGTTTGGACCAGTGGGCAAGTGTGTGGTTGGTTATACGGAGATCAGTCTCAGGAATCCTTCGATAGTTCAGTATTCGAGAAGACCGTCACATCACACGATACGTATGCCTAGCACTAACTGTGTCATTGTTCGCCTTTCGGACGTAGGCAATACCGTAATGCCACCAGAGGGCGTTGAACATCATTCTGATTTGAGTATAAAATAAGTAAGCATAGGTGACAGGTTTGCGTGTACTTAATCTGTTACTTAGGCACGCTTTTTAAATAGAAATGCTGCCATCGAAAACAATATGAGCAGTGTTTAAAGTTCGAGAGAGAAAGAATCATGGGGATGATGGAAGCCGAAAGGTCATCTTGGCGAGTAGCCCGTCACCTACGCCGTTTTGGTTGGTTGGTTGGTTGGTTGGTTGGTTGGTTGCTTTTTATTGGCGCAAGGTCCACATTGGGACATGCTGCGCCAAACTGTGATGCCTACGCCGTTTTGATTTTACTGTAAGGAGGTGTTTGGACCAGTGGGCAAGTGTGTGGTTGGTTATACGAAGATCAGTCTCAGGACTCCTCCGATAGTTCAGTATTCGAGAAGACCGTCACATCATACGATACGTATGCCTAGCACTAACTGTGTCATTGACCGCCTTTCGGACGTAGGCAATACCTTCATTACTGGTCCCTGTGTCTGTCTGTACCATCGCAAGGCGCCTGGATGAAGGAGATTTGCTGTTGCGGCGCCCATTATGTATGTGCTGACAATGACATCCCCCCCATCGCTTCCGTTTAGAGTAGCGCGGCGTCGTGTCCGAATGGATTGAACTGCAACCGAATGGAGCCAGGTCGTCTTCAGCGACGAATTCAGGTTCAATTTGCCCAGTGATGACAATCATGTATGTGTATGGAGGCTCCGTGGTCAACGTCTCAATCCTGCCTTTTCTTTACGGCACACCGCACTCACAACTGGTGTGATGATATGACGTGCCATTGAATACGACACACAGGCACCCCTAATATTGATCCATGACACCATGACACCCAGCGGTTCGATCGTGGCATCTTTCAGTCACATGTGTTGCCATTTATGGCAGGGCTCCCACGAGCCATTTCTCTTGAGGAGAATGAACAACCACACACAGCAAGGGTGTCACATGACTGCATCCGCTACATTACCACTTTTCCATGGCCTGTTCGATCCCCATATTTGTCACCGATCGAGCATATCTGGGATCGCTGAGTACGACAAGTTGGACGCCTACGAGTTTGGGCAAATTAGAGACGCGTTTACAGCAATTGTGGAACGAGATGGCGCAGGACATCATTCGAGACTTGTATGCCTCAATGCCCGCCCGTATCGCATCGTGCATTCACGTATACAGGCAGCACAACAGAGTACTAAAACCTCCATTCAGTTATAATTTTTCCTGCAATAAATGATCATTTTGCTTTGATTTTATAACCACTTACTTATATCAACGTTGTACTTAGGTATGTAAAATTTCGCTTCATTCTGACAACTCTTTCTTGATGCGCAAATTTGATGGCAATGAGGTGGGCAGCTGCAGGCGTTTGTGGGGTTTATTGCTTATTTGAAAATAAGAAATATTCAGGTATGCGCATAACGACCCAGATTTTGGGATTAATTTATATGCATTATTTCTGGATAATAATGAATAACTAGAATTTTATAGCTTCAACCAAATGTAACATATTTTTCTGTAAAGCCTTAACACGTTTCGTCAAGGACTCATTTTAGTTATCTGACCTGGTCAATTTAGGCCCTTATAAAAATAATTCTGGCTTTTACATCCAAAATAAAATTGGTTTCATTTAAACAAAGTTATAAAATTGTAGTTATGAATGCGATGATTTTTAAATTTTAAATTTTTTTAGAGCCGTGTATGATTTTAATTTTCTTACTTTCACGTCTGCAACCAGCTTCCTATCATTCTTGAGGTGTAAGGTGAAAGCTTCACGGTGTTCCCTTTCGTCATCATGTAAAATTTCCAATTCCACGATTAAACGACTGATGTTCGGTTTAAATTCTAATTCTGAAATATTGAGAAATTAATTATAAGAAATAAATATCAAATATTTCTATAATATGTTTGAAATTATTATCTATAATACGTACAGAATAATAAAGTGAATAATTTCTTACAGTTAAAAAGTTATAGTAGAAATTATTTTATAAATATACAAAATACTATGTATTTCCTTGTGAACCTATTTTGAGTATAATAAATATATTACAGTTCATGTATTGCGGCAAACATTTTGTCCTGGAGAGGAAAAGGGGACCAGTAAAGAATTAAACAAAAATCAAAATATTTTGGATCGAATTGTGAAAAGTAAAACTTGAAATGCATTTTGGCTGTGGCATGTGATTATAAAGGATCTATTAATTACCTGAATAATTTTTTATGAGGCTACCCCGTGTATTCATACCGATTTTTTTTTTTTTTTTTTTTACTGAAAAAAAAATATTATAATAATAACACATCTTTTAATTATAACATGTAGGGTATTAGACCCAGTGCAAAGCTATTTTCATGAAACTTGTCGTAATACATTGAACATAGAATACTGTAATCAAAATGCAAAAATGTTAAATATCTTACGAAATATGAGCCTTTTTACTAAATAAATTTTAACTACGTATGCGCAAGCTTTTAAAAAAAATTCAGCTTCCTAATTTAATAGCCAAAAGTATTGAACTACATATATGAAAATCCCAAACAAATATCCTGTAAATTCAAAAAGTTATGACAGATAGAAAGATCTTCGGTTCCTGTCAAAAAGTAAATAAAAATGATAGGGAGTTTTATCAATATTTATTTACAATCAACGAGAGAAGACTGTGTTATCATTGATTGAATCAAATAAAAATGTGAATAAAACCCCTTATAGTTTAGCTTTTATTTTGAGAGAACTGAAATTCTGTTTATTTTAACTCTCATAAGTTTTTGAATTTACACAATATTTATTTGGGGTTTTTATATAAGTAGCTCAATATTTTTGGCTATTAAACTGTGCAAATGAAATGTTTTAAAAGCTTGCGCATTAGTAAAAATGGTCATATTTCGTAACATATTTTACAGTTTTGCATTCTTATTTCAGTATGCTGTGTGTAATGTAGAATACCAAGTTTTCTAAAAATAGCTTTGCACTGGGTCTGATACCCTACATGTTATAATTTAGAAAGTGGAAATTATATTTGTAATTAAAAAAAAAAATTGTATCTCCATGAATATATGTAATAGCCTTATAAAAATTCCTATTGATAATTAAAAGAATCTTCATAATCACATCCTACAGCCAAAACGTATTTCAAGCATTACTTTTTACAAGGTGATCCAAAACGTTTTGATTTTTGTTTAACTTTTTACTAGTCCCATTTTCCTCTTCAGGAAAAACTTTTGCAGCAATATATGAGGTATAGCATGTTCTTTACAGTACCAAAGTTTCAAGATGGTTTCTCGAGAACTTTTCTAGATATTTAACAAAACGTCCAAATTCGAAATTGTCCAAATATTTATTGGTAGATAGAGCATAACAAAGAATAATATAACAAATTATTAATTTATTACAATGAATAAAAATTCATTTTATATGTGTTTTATAATATGAAAATAGTACGGGAAAATACTTTGAAGTGCATTGACATATACTGTATTAATCTTAAAGATGTTTATTAACTTTTAAATGATTTATTATGCAAACTAATATAATTAAAACAAAGCATGATGTTTATAAATTAATCCGCAGAAATACCTGATATCCGTAACCGATAGAGTAAACTTTAGTCTATAATAGAGTAAACTTTAGTCTATAAATATCCGATAGAGTAAACTTTTCGATAAATTCTGTACCACCTTAATGCATTATAGACATTTCAAAAACATCCCTTGCCAATTTAATCGAAACATTAATAAAATTATCACTCGCAGTGTCAGACATTATGTCAAATATAATAAAATTGTAAAGATCTAAAATTAGAAACGATTCCAAAACACATGAGTCAAACCTTGTTATATCTCTAAATAATGCTAAGGCTCTTATTTGATATTACTTCTTATAAATCTTTCTATTTTCGACGCTGTAGTTATATAAAGAAAAGAAAACCCCCTTTTTTTTTGACAGCGTTAATAGAGTTACCTCAAACGCTTTGCTAACAAGGAACATCACGCAAGTGACCGCTTCCGATTCCAATGAAATTTTTTTTTACCGATAGTGACCATGTATTAACGAAATTTTATGGAAGAAATTTTTTTCGTGACTCATCTTTTCAAAAGTTATTTATGTTTTAAAAATTATGATTTATTTATTTATGCAATTATTTTAAACGGTATGTCCCAGACGAGCATTAACCCAATCATAGTTTTGCCACACGATGTGTTACTGTAACAAGTATTTTCCATTGTGTATACGATGAATCACATTAAAAATCATGCTTTTGTTTGGGAAGCGTCATGTACAGTCCAGCCACATATCCTAAAACTAGTAGTGAGGACGCGTCCAAAATGTTGGAGGGATGCCAGCTTGAAATTTGGAAAACATCCAGCAATTCCGTGCTCTGTTATTGCTCATTTTCTCCGAGTCAATTGACTGTCACCCCTATTTCAGCATTGGACGACTCATTGAGTTAGCGCTTGCGCAGATGCTTCCATGGTTTCATCAAATGTGGTCGAAGAATAGCAGTTGTTAGTATGTGAAGCTGTAGGGGATGTTTCTCTTATTTTCCACATTAATAAAACTTGGATTTTGTTTTAGGAAACTTGATTTTTGCTGAAGTTTAAATTTACCATAGTAAAAAAATGGCAAAAGTTAGCCGCTTTAATGCTGCAAATATTCTCTACTAAGAGTTCAAAAATACGGTTTATGAGATTTAAAACAATGTTCATGAGATTGAAATAATGTCTCAGCTGATTCAAATTGTTAACAAGTACGTATCTTGAAATGCATTGTTCATCGACAAGAATACTAATATGGATTTCAATATAATGAAGCTAGAACTGATAGATGGTGGACAACATTGTTCAATAGTAGTAGTAAAGAGAGACTTCTACGATAGTAGTAGTAGTCAACTAGAGATCAAAGTAACAAAGAGTGTCACATCTTAAGCTAGTTCTGAAAATGAAAAGTATTAAATTAATTACTTTTTAAAAATAAGAAGAAAAATGTTGTACAGTTGACAATCGTTTCAAAGCTCTATCGCGCGATCAGCATTGTACAACAACTAGAAAGAAGTTCCAGAGTCTTAAGATCGATTTTACAAAGATAAAACTGATCGATTAATGTAACGTTAATAAATTTGTTAAAGGAAATCTATAACGCTAATTTTATATAATTTTAATTTGAAGTGGTAGACCCTTTGGAAACAAACAGAAGTTCATGTAAAAAATTAAAAAATTTAGAAAGTAATTCATCCCTTCTATCTGAAAATAAAACTATGTTGAAATTGGAGCCAAATACTTGGATAATGTTCTTTGTAAGGAAATTTGCGAGAAAAGATAACGATAAACAGAAGCAATTAAAATCCATTTGAGAAAAATTCCAAGATAGTAATATATGTGAAAACATTAATACCAATCATAAAGTGCACACCAAACTACCTTTACCAGAGTTACCAACTTTCTTAATTTACTCCGGAGCTTTTATAGTTCGGCCTTTATTTCACACACCTTTATTTATAGAATAATTTTCCACAATGTATAACTACAATAAAAAGTATTACTTTAAAAAAAAATATGTAATATGAAATAAAGACGGAGTTAACAATGCTCTAGAATAAATTATAAAAGTTGGCAACTCTGCCTTTATGGATCTGTTTCTATGCCCTTTATTTATTTTGGGGAGGAAGTGGGGAGACGGAAAATATTTAATGTGGGTGTGAAAATAAAATTTCTTTTTTATCATACATATCATCAAGAAAATTTAATCTTATACCATTATAAACCTTATCAATACATTTTTGGTTCATCGAGACAAAAAATGGTCAGAATCTGAAATAGGGTTCATTACTGATACCAGTTTATTTATTTTATTCCGTAACTCGTAAGAATATTTTTTCTTTGAATAAAGCACGATATTTTGTAAACAGTGAAACATGAAATGTGTCTACTATTTTTAAAGGTTTATTTAAAGAATATCCTTACAAGCAGTATTAAATGATAAACAAAAATATATAAGATGCAAACTTAAACAATAAATAAACATAATATTTAAATTCACCTAAGAATACCTTTAGAAAATGGTACATAATCAAATCCAGATTTTGCGGATCCGTCTTTAGTATGTGCTCTCACCAAAGACAATTTAGAAAGATCTCCCGTTCTGATTACTGGTATTTGTAGAATTGCTGATTCCTTTGGATCTTTAGGCTCCTTAACGGCATAGCGATTTTTTTCTAGTCTAATAACTGGTTCTAGAATTTAAAAAAAGTGCTTTATAAATACAAAAATATTTTTTATTATGTGGTATATATGTATATCAACATTTAGGTTTTTATAATTTATAAAAGAAAATAGCATATTACTACAGTCGGCTGCAAAATTATTCGAGCACTAGCAATAATCCTTGCCAAAAAAAGTACACTTAACACAGCTTTGTTAAATAAATCCTTGTCGAGTCATGTTCTTAATCAGTCTAAGAACATGATTCGACAAGGATTTACTTAGCAAAACAGTCTTAAGTGTACTTTTTAAATATAGGAATTATTGGCTAGTGCTCGAATAATTTTGCAGCCGACTGTACACCTTCAACAATTTTTCACAAACAATGCTGCTAATAACACATCAAATAGTCAAAGTCTGTCTTATTAAGCTAATTATGTATAAATATTGCATAAATATGTAAAATAAACAAAAATGTTTATAGTATATGTAAAAGCAGATTTATATATACTTGAAATTGTTGATAAAGGTTTTATACTCTTATTTTTATATAAATATATAAAAACATAAAATTAATTGCTTTGAATCTTTAATTTAAAAAAAAAGTGTCAGACTATACCGCAGTAAAAAAGTATGCAATAAAATAAATATAGTGCTAAAAAATATTAGAGTATATCTGATTTTATCAAATTATGCAAATATTTTTATAAATAACAAACTTGAAACAAAACATCTATAATCTAAAATATAGCAAATAACAAAAGAAAACTGCATATATAAATCTACCGTTACAACGCCAAGAGCCAGAAATAAGTGCAGAAATTGTGCTTTTTTTACCCCTAACATCCCGTTATAAAACACAATTATTCACAGTTAGGGGTTTACTGGAATTAACAGCTTGACGAATTATTTGGAGATTTAAATCTGGGCATAAACAGGAATCTGAGCAAACTCTGTTGGAGTAACAAGGCATAACATTTCAAGGCTGAGAAATGTATTCGAAGAAACAGAGAATGTTAAATGTTAACCATAACAAGATTGACTTTGTACTACCACAACAACTGATGACGGCTGTCGATTGTAAACAGCTCGTCGAAACAAAACAGGTAATGCTACTGATATGAGCTACAAATAGAGCTAATTTTGGCAACAGGACAAAATATGTCAAGCCAGACAGCCCTAAACAGACTTCATCAATGTGGCCTTTATGCACATAAATTAATGGTGTGTATTTCTTCTACCTAAAGGTGCTGTGCCTCTGAAAGAAAGTGCCCCGATGAACATCAAGATTGGATGCAAGGTGATTAGAGTCAAGTGGTACTCAGGCGCTTCTTGGTTCACTCTGGAGCGTGACATACAACGTGTTCTAATACGGAGGAAGAGAAGAATTCGAAAGAAATTCCATATTTGTTTGTGAAAGATCTCAGTGAACGATATGGATGGCATGGAGCTAAATCAAGATAGATGGACATTTGTATCTGGCCAGTGGCGTATCGTGAATGACGTTTTGGTTATGATCCATATGGGTGGCTAGAAACAGCTCGTTATCATGAAAAGCTCATTTTTCTGATTGCGTGCTTAAATGTCGTCATATCTACGTTGTTTCTCTAAATAAGAGAATTAACCAATAAAATAATTAAATATGCATTTTAATGTACTGTGGAGCATACCCAAACTGTCATTCACGATACGCCACCGGTATCTGCATATTGTTAAAAATGGCAATTTTTTATTTTATTTTTATTTATTTATTTATTTATTTATTTTTTCTTTTTCAGTTGAAATCACATTTTAGCAAAACGGCAGCAATAATGCTTTTTTGAAGTCTTTAGAGGATAACAAGGTTCCAGAAAGTTTTTTTTTTTTTTTCTTTGATAAACTTATCGCATCCGTGGAAAACAGCTTTGCACACAACAGTGAGCATTTCGTGAAAGCCATACACCATATTTAAAAACGCCATAATTCTAATTCTCACAGGGAAAAATTGACGCGTGGTATCAGTCCCATTGTAATTAAAACAAACGTTGGCCCAATTTTACTTTTGAATAATCCTAGTGCACTACTTATTGCATGTCGTATAACGAAATCTTTTTTTGTTCTTCATTTTTATCTCGACGATACAGATCGTCCAACTCTCGGAGAAATCTATGAGTATTTTAAAATTTCTGAGGTATTGTAGCTATAGGGACATACAAAATACTTTGATTGGTGAGGAATCTTGAACATGGTACAAAAAACCCTATTTTAAAACATCATACATATAAAAAAAATGTTTATCAACATACTCTTCATGAAATCGTATGAGTCACTAAGACAAACTCATACTTTTAAAGCGTCCCTCTGCCGAAACACCACTAGAACGTAAATGACTGTAGCCAAATAAAGATATTGTCTTGCAAATAAAATTTTTATGATTGATTTCTTTCTATAATTTTAATGTATGTAAATACTTTTATAAGTCAGTGATGGTAAATTTTTCCTACTTTTCTATTATAAATATTCGAGTAAGCTCAGGCTAAAATCCCATTCTCTTTGGTTCTATCATGGTTGGTCGTGCATGATGTCCGGGCATAAATAATTTTGACGATAAAAATTGTAATGGCCTTAATTCAACATCCAAATTTTCCAGCCCTGAGGTCTAAATTAATGGTGATTTAGAACAGCCTTTATTTTTTCACTCGTTTCCCTTAAATCTATATTATTATTATTGAAATTAATCTAAATACTTCATTTTATATAAGGAAATGTATCTATACTGAGCTTAAAATGCTATTGATCAAAGTTTTATTTCTCTACATTAATTATAACTATAATTGCTTTTCACTTTAATTCTTATACATAAGTGTTATTATTATTGTTGTTTTTATTGTTTATCTAATTATATTGGATAAAAATCATAGGGATAATAAAATTTAAAAGATTTAGTTAGGGACTTTTAAAAGCCACTGAGCAAAAAATTTTGTTGCTAGGTAGCTATATTAATTGTCAGTCTTGGATCTTTCACACAAATCAAGTATTGAAAGCCACTCGGGTGTTTCGAGACCTGAGTTCGCTCAATGCGCACTGTTGAGGTAAAAATACTTACTCTGATCCCTTAAGCAGGCATAACGATACCGAGGAAGCCACTGCAGAACTTCAACAATCTGGAGTCGCTATAAGAACGATACTTACCTGAGTATATAAATAATTACCTGCGATTATAAATAAATTTTTATTCCTTATGTCTCTATTTTTGATATTTTAAAGTATAATATTCTTACATATAAGTGCATTTTATCTTTTGGAAATATTCTATAGTTATCCCATTCTTTAGTGTTTTACACACAATGTGTCTAAAATAATTATTTCTGGATTTTGAGATACTGGTACACTTCGAAATGCCCATACATAGTGAATATTTTTATTAATATCATATGCTACTATTATACAATGTATTTTAAATATTTTCTATGCTATATTGTTTTTATTTTACAACGTTTAATCCATTTATGCTATGGGTGCCAAGTTTTATATGCTTATTTTCAGGTACTAAAATGTTATGTATTTTATATTTAGTAATCATATTCTCTACATTGTTACGTATTCGATTTGATAAATGAAAAAAAAAAAGAGTGTTATGTTTTATAAATAATGGATTATTCTAAGTGTTTACATGAAAGGAGTGTATCACTCGACTAGACCTAAATGGACTTATGTGGTCTGAACTTATTAAACTTTAAGATCACTTAATCAGCGACAGTGAACGTTGCTCCATGGACGTGAAGAATTTTGAGATAGCCGGTCAAATTTTTATATATTTTTTATATTTAATGTCAACTGAATAGATGTGTTCTTCACATTACTGTGCGTTATATTATGTTATGTTATACTTCCTTAATTACATGTGGTAACTATACTGTCTTACCACATGCAATTAAGAAAGTATTTAGTCTAGAAAGTAAAAATGTAAATGTGCATAATGTTTTTATGTTAATCACCAATACTATGGCGAAACCTGTAACTCCCCTGTATACATCCAAGGCAATGGAGAGTACGTCCGTGATTGTTGGTGAAAATTATTTTTCTCTCTCATAATCGAGTCAATAGCACCTAGAAAATTTTGTTTACTTCCGGTCAGCTCCCACAGCCTTGCAGGTAAGTCTGGGGGACCTCGCTTGGACGATGGGATATAATATATATACATAAATTTGTTCGGTAATTGGCCATAAATTACATTATTTATTAAAACTTAAAATTTCTTTTACATAATATTACAATTATTTCATAATAATAACATAATATTACATTTATTTCATAGAATTCCATGCTGTCGTTTTTTATGACACAGTTTTCGTTTTATAATTCAAGAGGAAACGTTTCTGCAAATGTAAAAAAAATAACATAAATACCTAAGTACTCCGTCGAATTCCGATTTCCTACAAAACTTTCAGTATTCGACATTCAGCAATAACTTTATTTCAACTTGTAATTAAATTACTTTTTCCGAATATATTTTCTTATAGATTTACACAGTAGAGCTTTATAAAACACACACACACAGCTTTATAAAATGGTTTATAACTTACTATCATTCAAGTCTTTAATTGTAACGATTGTTGAATTCCTGTGACCAAGTACAGCTCCGCCAGCAGAGTCACTAATAGGTGATCCCAAAACCAATCTAAATTCCTCATCGCCTTCAAAAATAGTATCATCTTTAATTATGACTGGGCACAGTTTCTCTATATCACCTGAAACAAAAACGATAATAGACTATTATGTATGAGAAGTAACTTATGGTTCATAGTTAATATTTTGCAGGATAACATTTGCACGCATAAAGGATTGTTAAGTATATATTAACTATTAAGAGAAATATAGTATACTAGTTGATCTTTGTAACGATACCGGGAAGAAAACTGTTATAATCCTTGCTGAAGTACAGTAAAATCTCGATTAATCGGAATGACCAGAAGATGCCCTCCATATAACAGAAAATTCCGAATAATCGAACATATGTAAATTTTAATGAAAAATTACATCCAAAACTACTTACCATTTGAAACGTCGTCCTTGTACCGCGTTTTCTTCGGTATTTTAAGAACAAACCTTTTAACTCTTCTAAAATTTTCCATTGAAAACCTGTACTATTGTTGTATTCGTCTGTAATACTATCAATTTTTTTCATCCAATAAAATTAATATCATTGATTTTTTATTAATTTTATAAAACAAGTTTTCCGCCTTCTTTTTATTGGTTTCCTCGGATGAGGTAATCCCGTTTAATCGAGAGTCTACCGATTTTATATAGCCAAAAATCCGGATTCCAAAAATCCGGAATCGACAAAAATCCGGACAATTCCGGTGATGTTAATCATCATCGTCAACAGCGTGTCCCCCCCCCCCCCACTTAAGTATAAATATATCAAATAAAGAACCAAAAAATATTTTAGTTCTTAGTAATCTTCAAAAGCGGTATTTGCAATGTCTGAAAGAGGAGGGAGAAGATTATAATAGTAACAATTTCTTAAACATTTATCTAATTGAGAACTAAATTCTATATTCTATTTCAGTTATGCTCAAACTTTTAATTAAAATAAAAAATAAAGTACTTAAAAAAAAAAAAAAAAAAAAACACGGAAATGTTTTTTAAATGGCATGTTTTTCTTATTTATTTTCTTTTATTGTAACTTGTACTAATTTGTGTATGCAAATATTTCAATAAATCTGTTTTGTTTTTCAAGTTTAACTTTTAATTTTATTTATTTATTGTTAAAACTGATAAAAAAAATATTAAAGAATAGATTTAAAAATCATAATATATTATTTTTTACTTGAATTTGCATATTATACAAGTGCTTAAACCAAAATATTACATTTTTTACACATGACTAAAAATCCGGAAAATCTGAAAATCCGGAATCACCGCGGTCCCGACGATTCCGGATTTTCGGCTTCGTACTGTATTTCATAAAAATATAGGTAACGATGTAGCGCAATTTCTTTCCATGCTAATCATACACATATTTATAATTGAAGACGATAAGTCTTGAAGATAGTTTTTAGTTTTAGAAACTGTTGTTTGTTAAAACAAGCTGTTTTTATTTTTAATCTACATAATTTTTATTTTATTTATTTATTTATTTATTTTTTAACTAAATTTTTTTTTTTTTTAACTAACATTTTTTTTTTTTTTTTATGTAACTAGAAGAATGAAATTATAAGTAATATTAATTACTCTCTTATTTGTAAAATTTGATTGTATTTGAGGGTATTTTTTTCTTCTTAGAATTAAGTGTCTTCTTAAAAGTAAATAAATAACTAAAATGAAATAAGTACAAAGTGTTGGAAGTAGTTAATCTATATATGTATAATCGTTCTTCCTGACTGACTGAGTGAGTGAGGGGGTGATTCATCATCGCCCAGACCAAACCCCTGGACCTAGAAGCAGGAATATTTGTGACAATGTTCTTTCTATGATGTAGACATCCACTAAGAAGCGATTTTACAAAATTCGCCCCCCCCCAAGGGGGAGAGGGGGGCAAAACGTGATTTCACAATATCCTTCATATCTCACACAAAAAAACAGATATCCATAAAATTTTTGCTTTAAAATATAGCTAATACAAATGTCTAAAAACCAATTTCTGGAATTTTCAAAATTTGGTCCCCAAGGGGGGCGGGGGGGGCAAAACGTGATTTCACATGCGTAAAACGTGATTTCGCCTAATCCTATATATCTCAAACAAAGAAATAGATATACGTGAAATAGTTGCTCTAAAATATAGCTAATGCAAATATCTAAAAATCAATTTCTGGAATTTTAGAAATTCAGCCCCCAGGTGGGGCAGCAGGAGGGGGGGTATGGGGCAAAAACAAATAGAAATACAGTTAGGGCGTTCAAAATTGGTACAGATAGGTTTTAGAGGCCTGCAAGTCGAATGAGGATATTTTCAATTGTGTAAAGTTATTAGGAGGGGCAGGGAGAAGGGGAGGGAAGAGGGGGGGGACAAAAAATAAAAATAGCGTTAGATCGTTCGAAATTGGTATATAGAGGTTTTCGATACTTACAAATCGATTGCGGATATTTTAGAATTTTTAAAATTATTAGGAGGGTGGGGCGGTAAAGAGGGCTATGGGCAAAAACAAATAGAAATACAATTAGGCCGTTCAAAATTGGTACAGATAGGTTTTAGAGGCCTGCAAGTCGAATGGGGATATTTCCGATTGTGTAAAGTTATTAGGAGGGGCAGGGAAAAGGGGAGGGGAGAGGGGGGGCAAAAAATAAAAATAGAGTTAGATCGTTCGAAATTGGTATATAGAGGTTTTCGATACTTACAAATCGATTGCGGATATTTTCGAATTTTTAAAATTATTAGGAGGGTGGGGCGGTAAGGAGGGCTAAGGGCAAAAACAAATAGAAATACAATTAGGCCGTTCAAAATTAGTACAGATAGGTTTTAGAGGCCTGCAAGTCGAATGGGGATATTTTCGAAAGTGTAAAGTTATTAGAAGGGTCAAGAGGTGGGGGCGGAGGGACAAAAAAAAAATAGAGTTAGATCATTTAAAGTTGGTACATAGAGGTGTTCGTTACTTACAAATTGATTGCGGATATTTTCGAACTTTTAAAATTATTGGGAGGGGCGGGAAGGGGGGGGGAGCGGAATGGCAAAAAAATAAAAATAGAGATAGATCGTTCAAAACTGGTGCATAGAGGTTTTTGATACTTACAAATCTATTGCGGATATTTTCAAATTTGTAAAATTATTAGGGTAGACGGGAGGGGGGGCGAAGGGGGAAAATAACAGAGATAAGAGTTAGACCATTTTGGGAATTTGTCCGAAGGCAGTGAGAACCCGGTCCGACATTTTTCCTAATCAGATTTTGTTTCGTTTTTTTTTTTTTTTTCACGTGATAAAAATTAATGCAATTTTGAGAATTCAGGAATTATAGTGATTCATTTAAAAATAGGGACCAGCGAAGCGGGCTTTGCCTGCTAGTATATATATATTTGTTTAATACTTTTTTCTGCCTTGTGCAATTGATATAACATTAATCCACCTACGTCGGCGAAAAGCGAAAAACAAAGATAAAAATTAAAGTGTGAAAACTTTAAAATGTTGATAGGTTAGATTCTAATAAATCTAATAAAGTAATTTTAAAGCTAATAATAAGTTTATATAACTAATTTTGAAGAAATTATAATGCTTGAATATAAATAGTTTATTTACAGCTTTTCTGAAGCTTCCTCGTCTATTATATTTTAACTTTCTTATGGGTAATTATTAGATTGTCTTGTTTTCTTGTACATTTCATCATAAATTTTTCTAAACCTTTAAGCATAATAAAGGGAAAATATTCTTAGACAATTTGAATGCTTTTAATTAGTATAAGTAATTTTATAAAGTTTTGCTTGATATTAATGAGATATTTTATTTGATTATGAAATTTTACTGCATTCACAGTTAAAAGGCATTTTACTGAAAAGGTTAATTTTTAACAAATTCTTTAATTTTTATTTGTTTTAAAAATATTTTTTTGTTTAATAGCAAGGTTTACATGCTATGCACATTACAATATTTAAAGTGCTTTTTAAAAAAAATACTATTTTAATATCCTGTATTAATTTTAAAATAAATCCATTGAAATCGCTTTGAACCTCGCTTCAATAGATAAATATATATATATAATTTGAAAAAAAAAAAAAAAAAATTTCGATGAGGTGCGTCTTTGCAAGGTACCAGCTACCCCTCTACCAAGTTTTGTAACTCTCCGGTCAGTGGTCTGAGAGCCAGATCACACATGGATAGACATACGAACACTTCACTTTAATCATATACATTAAAAACTTCATATTGCAGTAAAAATTGTAAAATTCTGTTCATGTAAAATTTATTTATCATTATTTTATAACATATTTTCCATGTAAAATTTATTTATTGAAAACACATAGCCTTTATCGGCTCCTCGAGGGGATTTTTCAGAATTTCTGTATTTCCATGATTTCCTTTTGTTTGCTTTTAAATTTGTCAAAATTTCTTATAGATACCTCGTTCTATAAAATATTGGAGAATTAAAATATAGTTTTTACTCAAGTAAACATATTTTACGTTTAACAATGTGACGAAGAAACTAGAAAAATTATCAGCAATTATTAACGAAATATTTCACTGTGAAAAATAAATATTAATTTAGTCAAATCACACAAACCTGCTTTAAATACTATAAGACTGTCATCTGTGTTGGGTCTCTCTAAGAAATCGTCTTCGACATTAGCTGTTTTCTGACGTGTGTAACATCGAACGGCAGCCGAATGTTTCATGTCACCAGATCTTGTCACGACAGCGTTGAGACGACTATCGTTTTCAAAAACAATGTAAGCAGTATCTTTGAATTGGAATTTTGGAACTGTAAAGAGTAATAAGACAATTACTATAGTATATATTACTCTTCTATAACAAATAAATATTTTTATTTACAAAAATAACGGAAAAAGTTAGTTTTCCTGTAAATAATTTGTGCTACACACACCACATATACATACATATATATATATAAGCAATTTTATTTTATAAAACTTTATATCCTTTAAAGTTTATTTTATATTATACAAAAAAGCAAGTTTTTAGTTTATTCTATGTGACAGCTCCGCAGCTTTGGACTTTGCTTTGATTGGTAGTAATTGTAGATGTCCTATTTGATGTTGACAGCTTAAAGTCTAATTTTTAGAACGGTTGCCTTACTGATGTTTGGAGATATATGACGTACTGCCATGATTTGGAATTGAACTGGGCATACATGGACAAGGGGAAATAATTTAAGAGTTTTCATTTTTATAAAGTTTTCAAGCCTGAACTGCAATGATAGCTAACTTCGACTGAGGCAGGTGGGGAGTTTTTTACTTTTTCTTCCTAAACAGGTGGGGGTATATTCTTGATAGCATGTCATTTTATAAATTTATAAATGCTATAAATTTTTTATTATAATTTTTTTTCTATTTGTTATTGAAATTCAAATTTAAATATATAATGCTGATTATCGAATAAATCATATTTTTAGTTGATATAATTTCAAACTTAATTATTCTATTACTTAAAAGTTTTTTGAATTACAATTTGGAGTATGCTAGCTTGGTATGTCTTCTGAAACCTGTTAGGATTACATAGTTTATTTAAATGGCTGTGTTCCCATCTACCGAGGAAGATGACGTAACTCCTATTGAAGTTTTGGCTTGAACAGTTTTCAAATTAACTTTTTCTTGTTTATTAACACTGTTAAGAAAATTTATTGTTTTGTTGTCTATACATCCCGCTTTCATTTTCACTATCATAATTTAAATTAAACAATTTCTCTTTTTGTATATAAATTCAGAGCTTCTTTATGCGCCTATTTTATACAAATTTAATTTGTCATTGTTTATAAAATTTAATATGCATTTATATGTATGTATTTAACTTTTATTATAAGTATTAACTATTTTAATCTTTCATGACGAGTTTTTTATTTCAATAACTGAACATTTCTGTTAAAGGCATGGTGAATACTAGATTTTTTCCTAGTACGGCATTTCAGTACATAACTTTGCTATCTGAATTTTAGGAAGGCAAACTTACCTGCTGGTAGGCTTAAATAATATCTACTCATCACTCTATACAGGATGCAAAGCAAAATCACGAGGAGACCTTTATCACTGCAACCACTGGTTGCAGACAGACATAAACTTCCAATTACAAAATATTTTTTTAAATGTAAGCATTTATAATATGGCATGTTTAAATTTTAAAAAATCAACTTTTTAAAAATTATAAAAGTTAATTTTTTATATACAGTTCTCAGTCCTGATAGTCATATTTAGTAAAAATGGACACGCATGATAAAAAGTTCTGCTTTTAAAATAAATTATAACAAGAATAACAAAACAAACGTTTATCTGCATATTACATTTACAGGATTTGAGAACGAAAAATAATATTAAACGTATTTGAAAATTTTAACAGCTACAAAAATAAGTATTGCAGAAATAATAACTACTTACATTGCATTATTTCCTGAAAAGCTCTAAAATGTTCTGTTTTTTAAACAAATTGTAATGGGAAAAATAAAACAAATGTTTATTTGCATATTAAGTTCGCAGGATTTGAGGAGGTGGAAGAGCGCCTCGTTCGGCAAACCCCTGCCGCAACTGTGATTTTAAAAGAACTGTAAAGGTCGCAGATGCAGTCTGGCCGTGTACAAACAAATATAACATAAAACGTTTCACTTCTTCCGAATTTTAGCGATTATTAGTGAAATGATTCATTACTTTACCTTTCACTGAGATTTAAGGTTTTTTTTTTTTATTATTATTATTTTATTTATGTGGCAAAATAGTTCCGCATTTTTGCAATCGATCGCAAAAGGTTTGCCAAGCGATTTTGTTTGCCAAGCGATTCACAGGACAAAAAAAAAAAAAAAGAAAAAAAAAACTACGAAGTAAAAAAAGACAATTTCCAAACAGATTGTTCGAAACACATTCTTAAAAAAAAAAAAAAAAAAGCTGGAGTGACCCTATGCGATTTTCCGAATCCAAGCTTCAGACGCTATCGTGTTCACTCACATACACATACATACATCACCGTAAAAGTAACAAAAAATGAACTCAGAGACCTCAAAACGTATGGATATACAAAAATCTCAAAGTCGAATTTTTGTCATGATTACAATATATTTCTTACATATGTATTTTAAAAAGTAAAAAGGAAGAAATAATCTGGTGTGTCACTCACACGACTTTCTCTTACCCTGAAATTTAATACAATAAATACAGGTTGCAGATTAAAAGGTAAGATAACGAGTACTGTTATGTAAACCTGTGTTAAACAATTCATATTAGGCTTCTGAAGAGTTTTACATGATAATTAGTTCTGTGTAAGGGGGGCTACCCCCTGTTTCATTAATGCACCTACGTTTATATAGAATTTAATTCGGTTATTAAAAAATAATTTTGTTTTTAAAAAATAATTTATTAAAATTATTATTTAAAAAAATTATCTTTTATGATAATGCAGACGACATCAAATATCCAAAAAAAAAGTCCATTTTATTCTCAATATTAAAAAAAAAAAAAAAAAGTTTTTTTTTTTTTTTTTTTTGTTAAAAGTAAGTAAAAATCGATAACTTTGTTTTAAATTATCGCAGATCGATGGTTCAACCATTCGTTTTAAAGGTATTGTCGAGCTCTTTTGAAAGATACCTATCATGAAAATTTACTGCGGGGGAAGTCCCCTCTCCAGGGGGGGGGAGGCGAG
Source organism: Salticus scenicus (assembly GCA_963930645.1). Lineage (NCBI taxonomy): Eukaryota > Metazoa > Arthropoda > Arachnida > Araneae > Salticidae > Salticus > Salticus scenicus. The sequence continues at coordinate 75,882,265 of OZ005655.1, read as the reverse complement.
GCTCCTACATACACAAAAAAAGTTTTCCCAGTTAACTATCTCTATTACAAAAAATATATATTCGTTTCATTTAATTTAGTGCAGTCTATAGACGTTAAACTCTACTTACCTGCAATTTCCCCCATAGACGTAATGTATTGAATTCTCTTGATTGTCCCTGTACACGAACCATTTGCTTGATATTAACGAAAAGCTTACTGTAGCATTCCTATATGATACACATTTAGAATACCAAGTTTGAACTTTCTGCCATAATTTGTTTTTGAGATATGCTGATAACAGACAGACAGACACATACACAGACATACACACAGACCATTTGCAAAAAACATGATTTTCGTATTCAGGGAACCTCAAAACGTGTAAATATAACAAAATCTCGCGTTCGAAAATTTGACCCAAAAACAGTACTTTCTCTACCTTATGGGTAAGAGAAAGTAAAAATTTGACTCAAAAACTATACTTTCTCTACCTTATGAGTAAGAGAAAGTAAAAGGAGTATTTCGCATATTTTATAAGCTTTTTATTGAAATTGGATTTTGTCATCGTGTCTTCGTGTCACACTAAAAAACAAGGTGCCTCCACTTTGAAGTAAACGTAAGCCATTCCTTTCGTTGCTCGTTGGCTCAGTTGGCGCTATGTTGATAACGCGATGGTCCTGAGTTCGATCCTCGAAGGGTCGATGTATTAATTCTTGCAGCTCATTTATAGAAAATGTGCCAATTGATAAAAGAAAGTTTTTCACTGTCTGCACAATTTCCTTAGAATTTTTTTTTTTTTTTTTTTTTTTTTAAGAATTTTTTTTTGTTTAGTTACTAAAAAGCCCAAAATAAAAATTCTTTAAGAATCTTTTTATTAAAATTGGATTTTTGTCATCGTGTCTTAGTCTAACGCTAAAAAACAAGGCGCCTCCAAGTTTAATATAAATGTAAGCAAGTTTCTTTTTCATCGCTTGTTAGCTCAGTTGGTTAGAGAGTTATTTTGATAACGCGGTGTTCGTGGGTTCGATCCTCGAAGGACTGATGTCTTACTTTTTTTGTAGATGATTAATAGAAAAGATTTCAATAGATAAAAGAAAATCTCTCATAGTCTACACAGTATCCTAAGAATTTTTTTTTTTTTTTTTCTTAAGAAGCTTTTTTATAGTTACTAATACGCACAAAATAAAAATTTAAGTAAAAATAAAAAATAAAACTTTAATATTAAAAAAAGTTAATTACCTTTTTATTGTTGAGCCCTAAAAAGCATAAAATAAAAATTTATTCTTCTCAAAACATGCTGTAAAAAAATAAAAGTTTCAGCAAAAAGAAAATATTTTACTTTTGCAAGAGATAAAATTTTTTTAAGCAATCAAAATATTTTTAAAAGCTTTGTAAAAAGGTTTTTTTTTTTTTTTTTTTTAAATCTGAAAACAAAATTCTTATACATTAATTTTGTGTAAGTATTTGTTAGGATTTTATAGCATGTTCTGTGACTTTTCTTGACTGTTATTTGACTTTTGGTTAGAGCGTCATGCTGATAATGCGATGGTCGTGGGTTCGATCCTTCAAGGGCTGATGTGTTAAATTTTGCAGATAATTAATAGAATAAAATTTTAATTGATAAAAGAAAACCTTTTTATGTCTACACAATACCCTAAGAATTATTTATTATTTATTAGGTTTTTCTTTTTCTTTTTTTTTTTTTTAACTAAATGCACAAAATAAAAATTTAAGTAATAAAGGATTTAACATTAGAAGTTTTTTTTATTGTGGAGTCTTGAAAAGCATAAAATAAAAGTTTGTACTTGAAAAGAAGATTACTTTAAATGATGTCATGAGTACTCATGCACTGTTTAAAAAAATGCAACTTTCCTGCCAGAAATTCTCTGTAATTTGAGGAAAAAGCCGTAAATTACGGAAAAATTACGTTCACAAAACGTATTTTTCTGTAATTACAGAGAATTTTTTGGCAGTAAAGTTGCATTTTTTAATAGTGTAGAATAAGTTATAATTAAAGTTAGTTTACAGAAGGGGGGAAAAAAAAGCAATTAAACCAAACTTTGTACGAAAAAATTATGTTTTATAAATTGAAAATATTATTAATAAAGTTGCTAACTTTTATAATTTATTATGAAGCATAATTAGTACCCTCCTATTCTTCAAACCACTATTTCTATAGGGTAATATATTTTATTCAATTGTAGTTACATAATAGAGAAAATTACTCGATAAAAAATGTGCCGGGAATTAAAAGGTGGGAATAAACAGTGTTCCAGAACAAATTATAAAAGTTGTCAACTATGTGTTATTACCTTTTTCCCATTTTATTACCTTTTGAGCTTAGAATTTTATTTCAGACACTTTTTTAATGACTCCATATCTGTATTAAAACCGTGTTTAAGGTAATCTTTTGGCATTTTTTCCCCACAAAAGAGGCTTTTATGAGGGCCGAATGGTTTGCGCTCTGGATATCAATTACCAGGTGTCGAGTTCGAATCTGTGTTGAGGCATGGTTCTTTCGTTCTTTGTAGAAGTTCGGACTTCACTTTACGACATATGTACCGACCTAATGAGCCTTAACGTTCAAAAAATGAGAATCACCCGCAAAAAAGAGAGAAAGAGAAATAAAGTAAAATGTAATTTATGCATATATGTATATATGCATTTTATATACAGTTATATTTTAAGAAACCGATTAAAATCAAATTAACAGCCGGAAATATACTGATATTTTGTGATATTCTCACATGTTCTAAATCAGATAGAAACAAAATGTAACTACAATTTTTATTAAAATCACACAATCTACTGTGGAAGAAAATCATATTCATTGAAATTTTTATTTTTCCGACTGAGTGAAAATAATGCCTGGACCGGGAGTCGATCCCCGGATCTTTGACATACAAGGTCAAGGCTCTACCAATTGAGCTATCCACACCGACAACCCGGTCGGCATTATTCACTCAGACAACCTTTAGGCAGAAACATCTGGTCTATCATGTAGATAGCTCGACAGAAATAAGCCGCAGGTAATGGAAAACCCCATTAAACAATGGGAGAAAGAAATACAATTTTTTTTATTAAAATCACACAATCATTTGTGAAAGAAAATCATATTTATTGAAATTTTATTTTTCCGACTGAGTGAAAATAATGCCTGGACCGGGGTCGGAAAAATAAAATTTCAATAAATAAAGTAAAATGTATTTAAAAAGCTCCTAGGAAAGTAGTAAAAAAGTTTCATAAGAATGCATTGTTTAAAATTTAACTTAGTACTTACGATCGGAAGTAGAATCATTTATAACGACCACTGTACTATCAGGAGTTCCTAGTAATGCATTTGTCGGCATCCTAAGTATTATTTCAAACGTTTCTGGCCCTTCAAGCACAGGGTGGCCTAAATCGTCCAAGATCGTCACTCGTAATGTCTGCATCGTAACACCAGGTCTAAATTCAAGATTTCTGCCGATTCCTATGTAATCCAAACCAGCTGTCAAAAGAAATAAATAACTATTTATTTATTTTCTTCATGATAAAAATTATTATTTCATATATGCTACTCAAAATTATATTTTTTAAAGGAAGTTTCTTTTAAATTTCTCATTGTATGGCAACATCACTATAAAAAGAAATGATATTCTCAAGTTAAAAAACTTTTAAATGTCTTTCACAAAATACTTATAAAACATGTTTTATTTTTAAAATTTTTAAAAGATTTACGGTCATTACAAAAAAAAATAAAATAAAATAAAATAAAGAAAAATAAACGTGAATTTTTTGTTCGGCATATGGCCTCACTTTTTTCATTTTTCTTGAGATGAAATAATCAGTTAGTAATCCATTCATAAATTTAAAATTAAGTCAAATGATTTGCATATAAGCATTTTTTTTTCCTGTGACCAAAAAAGAAAAAAAAAAGTAATATCATACATTCAGCTGACACTGGATCGGACGGTCGGGACTGGACTGACACAGTTGATGTCTGGCTGAGATCTGTTCCAGTTCTCCATATTAGTACTTCAACATATCCATCACTTTCGTCAACGTAAATTTCCGGCTCTCCAAAGTAAATAATTGGAACTAAAAATAAAAATCTAGTTAGAAAATAAATATAGAAGAAGAAAAAAGTTTTTTTTTTTTTTTTTTTTTTTTTTTTTTTTTGAATGTATGAGTATTATTTTTTCTTGCATATAGATAAATGATTTCTGAAATTAACCCATTTGAGTGCTATGGACGCACATATGCGTCCAGCGAAAGTAATTAATACAGACTATGGACGCAAATACGCGCCCGGCAAAAATGATCAGTGTACTATGCAACACTCGCATACCTCGTCACTTAGTAACGACGAAAAACAAACTTTTGTTTTATACACTACTTCAGTTATTTTCTAATAACTCATTTCTCCTGTTACGCCGTACAGTTATAATTGTTGCATTGGCATTTTGTTGCTTACAGTGCACGTAATTTTCATTTAGTGTGAAATAGACAACGGAATAATAATTGTATACTATATTATAATGTAGCATACCCCGTCAACGAGATCCATACTACGCGAAAAAGTATTCAGTCCCTGGCGATCGTCAGCGCCAACCGCGCGCCGTCCGTATTTACCGCATAGGCCGCGAGTATTCAGCACTCAAAGGGTTAACACTTCTATTGATTATAAAATTTCCCTACAGAGTACGAAATGTTCACATATGTGTAATTTTTGAAACAGTTTTTTGACTTCATAAAAATATTTTTGTACTCAATTTGGCTATGTTTAGATACATGTGCATAGTTAGTAAATGTAACATTTAAATTTGGTAGGTTTTCGGAAAAAATTATAGCTTCCAAGGGCCTAAAGGTGACTGGTGGACAAAATTAGGGCACTTTTTCTGTTATATATATGTGTGTGTGTATGTGTGTGTGTTACCTTATAAGATGTACATTTTTTGTGCACAAAATAAAAATAGAAACAAATATGAAACAGCGGTTTTTGCATCCCCGGAATTTGCCACCAAAATTTCTTTAACAGTGATATTATTGATAGTTTTCTAGTAAAGTTTTGCAATTAAGTATAACCAAAAATACAATTTACAATTACTGGTGGAAAATAAAATAAAAAAACAGGAACGCAAACACCCCTGATGAAAGGATATCTGTATTATCGATAAAGCCAAATCAACAAACTTAGGGCTCTTGACTAATAATCAAATAAAATTCGAAATTCCTGAAAAGTTTGCTGAAGAAAACATTATTTTTCTATATTTAAAATATATGTACTTCATATTACTTACAAACTTTGAATAAACACCATAAAATGCAATAAACTCGCAACAATTGTTTCGGGTCGAAAAAACACACGACCCTTCATCAGGCGAATAAAGTAAGCACGAGTGCTGCAGTCAAAGCGGCAGAAGAAATATTTTTACAACGCCAGTTTATTGATGCTTCTTTATTAAATCAACCATACCTCATTTTTTTTTTTTTATGCAATATAATTTATAAAAAAAAAAGTTTATTTCACGGAGCTTCCCATTAAAAGCTCTTCTTTCGTTGCCAAATCTTCTTGCGATAAATATATATAGGATTTGGAAGATAATAGTGTTAAATATAGAAATTAGCGTTTACGGAGAAATTGAATTTAGAGAAAAATATTGTGATCTTATATAAGACTCTCAAATTATTCTGCAGTATATTTCATTGAATCGGATTTATTTCTAAATGAAATTTTAATTCGTTTGTATTATCTACATGCAAAGTACCGTACTTAATATCATAGTTACCAGCTAAATAAACAGTTTTTTTTTTCATCTTTAATAATCATGGAACTTATAATCTTATGGCAATAAGTAAATCTCCCAATGCTTTCTGCATTAGAGATAGCAGAAATGGTCTTTCAGAAAAATGAAAGAGAAAATAATTTTCAAAACTGAAAAAAGCAATAAATTCAGAAAGTGTCACAAATAAAATTGAATTTCCTTCGGATATTAACACATTCATAAGCTATAAAAATGATTTTGACATTTATATTTTACAAATAATATGTATCATATTAACTTTCCGGGGGAAAAAAATGTAAAGAAATAAATTCCAGTGACTGTAGAATCTTACCATCTTTCAAATCTGTAGTGATTCTTACAACGGTTGTATTGTGTTCTCCCAACTTCCCACCCATGGGTGTCGTTAATTTAACGTAAAATTCTTCATCTTCTTCATTAAGAGAATCATCTATTATGGTTATTTTGCAGTAATGAAGATCTTCTCCAGAAAGAAAATGTATGATACTAGTGTGGTCCTCCGGGCGACTTACGTAGTCAGAAAATGAAAGAATGGCTCGAGAGGTGGTTCCTGTTGCAGTACCTATAAAAAAAGTGGCAAATGAATATTAGCTAAATACAAATATTTAGAGAGAAGAAACAGCTTCTTATAAATAAACGTATTCATTATTACTTATTAAACATAAGAAAAGTTCTGCGGTGTATAATTTCATTCAAAACATAATCTGTGTTTTAATTATTTTGTTATGTTAATTTTGAAGCCTTTCCTGTCTTTTGACAATTTCTTTGTGTTTTCTTTCCATCTTTGATCCTTTCTTTGTTAAAAATGATAGATTGAAAAGAAAACATTTTGTTTACTTTAACAATTTAGTTTTTAAAAAGAGACATTATTTTTTTTTAAATAATAGTAATAATTGTAGCTACATTTTTATATATCTCATATGTAAAAAAAGGGTGGTGGTTATTGTTCACAATGTTACTTGAAAATTCCCAGCCCTGTGGTGAAACTACCCGAATTACGGAGAGAGGGAAGCGCATTCTGTTTTCGAAGAGCACAGCCAGGATGGTAGCACGACTTCAGCCCGTGCAAACTGACTAAAGAGGGCAGCACCAGCGAACAAGAGTTCGTAATTTATTCCAGATCACTGACAAGTAATCCCCTTCTTATCCTTATTCCGAGATATCTGCTCGATGTTCCGAGGTAATCCCTGATCCAGTATTCCGAGAGGAATAATTTTGGTGGGAACTTTGAGGACTTTGTGACCAAAACTCTAACAATCATAAGCCGCCACTAGCGTACTTGACGGGCTTCGGCCGGCTCGAATATTCATTCTGCAATCTTCCAATTACGACTCCAGTGTTCTTAGTGACCAGGCCCCCACGGCCTTTTGCTAAAAAGTAATTAGCAATTAAAGTGTAATTCACCACACTCGTAATTTGTAATTGAAGAATAATGCATACAGTCTTTTTCTCCTGAACTTAAAAGAGTGCTATTCAATACCCAAGTTGTGGAAATCTTAATTAAAGGTAACAAGAGTCCAAATCTAAGTAAAACTAATAAATATTTTTGCCATTAAGGAAAAAAAAAAAAATAATAAAGCTATTTAAAATATTTGATGGTCAAAACTTGCTCAAGAGCATTAATTTTATTTTAACAATTTTCAACTTTAAAACCTTAGGGGAGAATTAAAAATCCCCATATGTCAGTAAATTATGAAATTGTGTGTAATTTGAGAAAAGGACAGCTTTGAATGCATATCTTCTGCAATTTTCGTTTTATTCCGACTACTTTAATACAATTTTTGGATACAAATGGTTATCTGTCTACAGGTAGTTCATTCGCATTTTTAACTTATTATTATTATTATTATTATAAGATCAGTTATATCAGAGGTCGGCGTAATCACTTTTTTGCCTGCTATTATTTTTGTAAATCAATCTTCGTATTATTCAGTCAAAGAAAAATTCTACAAACAATTATTAAATATTACTATTAAAAGAATGACAGCGCCGAGTCCTGTTGTGGATATTTTTCAAAAAATTTAAAGTAATTTTCTTAAGAAAGATTAGAAACGCGCATTACGCATAATTAACTGCCGACCATCAGTTATTACGTGTTTTAGATTTCGTTTTATTTATTATTACTACTACTATTATCATTTTGAGTAAATAAGACAAAAATTTCTATTAAAAAATGCCGGTATCCAAAATACAGAACGGTTGGCAACTATTTGAATGATTGTGAAAATTGAGAGAACTAAATAATACCTACAAAGCAATATATATATATATATATATATATATATATATATTTATATATTAAAATTTTGATTAATTATGCTTTACGTCGCTTTGATGCGTTTTCTGAATTCAGTTTACTTGAAAGAAAATTGTAATTTAAATTAAAAGGGAGAAAATATTTTCTATTCAACTAGCAGACCCGGCCACGCGTTGCTGTGACTAAGTTATACGTTGAATTATACGGCTGTAAACTATTTAGTACAGTCAAATTATTATTTACGAACAAAGACGAAAACGTTGTAGCCGATGTAAAAATCCACAGGGTTAAGATTTGAAACTTAGGTCAAAATTTGGAAGCGATTGATAAAAATTTTCGTAGTGTTGATATTAAGCACAAATTAATTTTATTGTAGGGTCCTATAAATGTTAATGGAGAAGACGATTTTAAAATCAATTTTTATGGAGGAGTGAAATATAATATATGCTATAATGGATAATTTTACTATAAAATGACCTCCTCATTTTAAATATTTTAAAGAGGGCAACAGCTGTAGTTATAAAAAGGAAAACAATAAGGCTAAACCAGAAAAGTTAGTAAATTTGATAAATATTTTAAAACTTTAAAATTGGAAATCTTATGAAATATTGGACATTTAAAGTAAATACATGTATCATTTTAAATAGAAAAAGATTTTGGAAAAGTTTAGTGTATTTTAACGAAGTGATGAGAAGTTTTTGAGTATGTTACAATTTTAATAGTAAATTCAAGTTAATAAAGATGGGAAACATTGAGGATTAAGATAAGAATAATTATAAGATTTAAAAAAAAAAAAAAAAAAAAAAAAAAAAAAAAAAAAAACTTTTTATATACCATGCTTTTAAATTTTAATATACTAATAATATACTAATTAAAAGAAAAATGATAAATATTCTATCATAGTTTGAAGTCAAATTTGTTTTCAAATGTCTAAATAAAATATCTGATGTAAGATACTAATATTTTGCAGCGGAATAGATTTCATTTCTGTCATCCTTGGCGAAAAAAAAAAAGAATATCGCCAAATTATCTGGCGAAAATATTTAATTCCTTTCAAAAATCATGGTTATTTTAACAACGTATATTAAAAGAGTAATGAATAATATGAAACAATATTTCGTACAATACATATTACATGCCATGCATACGTACAATGAATAATACATATTACCTTTCGTACAATGCATATATCTGGCATGTATATTTTCGTGTTACGCTTTTGATCGCCAAATAATAATAATAATAATAATAATAATAATAATAAAAGCCAAGGGCGACAGAGTTTTGAAATTTAAAATTAAAATTTTGTCAATTTGACAGCAAAATAATTCAATATAACACCCGCGATAACTAATACATATCTATACCCAAATATAAGGATTAAAATCGGGAAATAAATTTCCTCGATTTTTAATAATTTCTTACAAAAAATCCAGTGGGCAATTAACATAGGAAATCTTTTTCTTGGCTGCACAGACGGTCAGTGAGTCACACTTCGCTTGCGTATAGAACTCATAGATATAGTATAGCATATATAGAATAGAGTGATCATTGGGGAGAAAAAAGTTATTCCTTTTCATTTGGGAATAGACGACGTTTTTACCAAAATATGGCCGTCTTTCCCCGAGTGAATACACACGGGAATACATACTAATATTTTAGAAAATAAAATTTATGAATATAATTTATTTGCTAAAGGGGAATGGAAGACTCCAGATACAGTTTCAAATTCATATTTCTTTCTTTCTTTTTTTTTTTTTTTTTTTTTTTTCAATACCACTTAATGGCTGTTTCCAAAGCTTTTATTTATTTATTTATTTATTTATTTATTTTTCGGCATCAAAAATCTTTGTACGATAACATGGGGATGAGAGATCTATATATATTACTATATCTATGATAGAACTACATTAGCACTTTATCAATGTGTATAAAATCTTTAAATTGATTATGACGTCAATTTTCGTGAGATGCATAATTTAACTTTTTATAATTTTTTAACGTTCACGTTTGATTAAATGTATTTATTTTTATGTCGAAAGAAAATGAACTCGTATTTTTTTTTTTTTTTTTTTGGCAACAATTAAATTAATGGAACTCACAGATATTTTGGAGCAACTTTAATAAAGGTCTATAATTAACAAATAATTGCAATAAAACAATATTGTGACAATAAATTGAGATAAAAACTATCCTATCTCTCAAGTTGGACCAAACTGCACACAGTGTGCAAAATTTCATTAAAATCGGTTCCTTAGTTTAGGAGTTTACCCCGGACAAACATCGTGACACGTAATTTATATATATATACAGATATAAGTAATGAAATTTAAAATTATTTTCTTCCAATTTTTCTTGAAAAAATCTTCAATGTACATTCTCAAATCTACACAATTGTTCTGTTTTCCATGCATAATTTTAAAACAGTCATAGTTCAGAAAAGAGCAGCAAGATAAAGTGTTAATCAATGACAAGCCTCATCCAAAGTATTTATAGATAGGTAACAGGCTACTAATTAAAGATAGAAGAAGGTAGTTCACTTCTAAAAAATTGTTTTCGTAATGAACCATGATTTTTCATAAACGCACCTGATTCTGTAGTACATATGACCATCATTTCCTGAGAAATATCTCCTTTTCGCCTGATTGGGATTTCCAGTCTTCTCATATCTTCTTCAATTTCGTAAACATCTTCGGGTATATACACAGTAGATTCTGAAATACGAAACGGAAATTTAAAAGTATTAATTACTTCAATAAATTATAAACTTTAATTAATAAATTAATGTAAAAAAAAGTTTTTATGTAATTTAAATAAATAAATTCACATAAAAACCCTAGAAAGACTAATTTAGATTTAAATAGAAAATCTAATGAAGCCCTATGCGGGAAATTTTTAATGATTCCTTCTGAAGCAATTTCGGATGCACATTTTAATGTTTATAAAACATGTAATCATTATCTGTCAAGTAAATATAATTTTACGCTAGGCGTACATTATCGATTTTATAATCTAATAATTTTTAATGTGTATTTTTGTTTTGTTTTTAAATATTCAAGTTTCATTGAAAAAGGAAAAGCAGAAATACATTGGATTAGACATGAAAATCGAAAATGTCACAGTATTCGCCAATGGCCAGACGGGTCCTTTAAATTTACTCGCCAATTTTTCGCAAGTTCTTTGAGATTATTATTATTATTTTAATTGTCCAGTATTTATGACATGTCCGTTTAAGATTAGCCGATTATTGTGAAGTATTTATTTGAATTTCGCTGATTTTGTGAAGGTTCTATTTTAAGGTCATCGATTTTTCTGAAAAAATCAGTTTTTGAACCTAAACTTTTGTTAGACAGACACAAGAAGAAAAGTTCGTTTTTTCAAAGTCAGTTAATAAAATTTACACTTTTTTTTTTTTTTTTTTAAAATCTCTTATTGACAAAATGCAATATTTTTGTGGTTAATATACGAAATGTACAACTAGTTCACCACTGATTAAACAAAATGGTTTAATTGCAGCTAGTTACTGAAATAAGCCACTTTTGTTAAAACTAATTGTTGAAACAGGCAGTTATTTAACCACTAATCACTATTTTTTTTTCAACCAAAGCTGATTATCAGAATAGATAATTGTTTCGCCGAAAGTAAAAAAAGAAAAACAAAACGAAATTTCTGCTTTTGGATGTCTAATTCATGAAATATGCCACCTTTTTGGAGGCGATCCGAAATATTGGGATCATTTCGCCAACATTTGACTTTATGTGACTTTAATTGCAGAAATACGCAATTTTTATTTGATCAGTTAATGATATCTATTACTGCGATGGTTACGGGAGGGGAAACAGTGACGAGTTGTTTAACTGCAGATTTTTTTTTTTTTTTTTTTTTTTTGACAAAATGAAAAGTTTGTTTTTATTTGCACCCTTTTTATTTATTTTTTATCTCTTTTTGACAAAATGCGATATTTTTGTGGTTAATATACGAAATGCACAACTAGTTCGCCACTGATCAAACAAATTTGTTTAATTGCAGCTAATACTGAAATAAGCCATTTTTTGTTAAAATTTAATTGTTGAAACAGTCAATTATTTTACCACTAATCTCTCTCTTTCTCTCTCTCTCTCTCTCTCTCTCTCTCTCTCTCTCTCCTTTTTTTTTTTTTACCAAAGATGATTATCAAAATAAATAATTATTTAACCGAAAGAAAAAAAAAAAAAAAGAAAGAAAGAAAAAACGAAATTTCTGCTTTTAGGATGTCTAATTTATTAAATATGCCATGCTTTTGGAGGTGATTTCCGAAATAGTGGGATCATTTAGCTACTTTATGTAAGTTTAATTGCAGAAATACGCAATTTTTATTTGATCAAAAATCAATTATATTTACAGTAATGATTTTTTTTTTTTTTTTTTTTTTTTTTTAATCTCTTACTGACAAAATGCGATATTTTTGTGGCTAATATACGAAATTCACAACTAGTTCGCAACTGAATAAACAAAATTGTTTAATTGCAGCTAATTATAGAAATAAGTCACTTTTTGTTGAAATTTAATTCTTGAAACAGACAATTTTTTTGCCACTAATCACATTTTTTTTTTCAACCAAATCTGATTATCAAAATAAATAATTATTTCGCCGAAGGAAAAACAAAAGAAAAAGAAAAATAGAAAGAAAGAAATTTCTGCTTTTAGGGTGTCTAATTTATTAAATATGCCATCCTTTTGGAGGCGATTTGCGAAATGGTGGAATAATTTCGCCCCTTTATGTAAGAATTTATGTAAGTTTAATTACAGAAATACGCAACTTTTATTTGATCAAAAATCCATTATATTTGCATTAATGTTTTTTTTTTTTTTTTTTTTTTTTTTTTTTTGTAAAGTCACAAAGTTGTTAAAAAGTCATAAATTTTATTACTGAAAGAACTGTCAGGAGTTGGATGACATGTACCCAATTTATAGCAATTCCATGATTTTATTTGTTTGTTTCGTTGTTGTTACTATTTCAAATTAAATTCAACCATCTTCAGGTCTGAATAACCCTGTGCATATTATATAAATATCGATTCTTTATTTATTTCAATAAGATATCCTCAAAGTCTAAAGAAAATTATACCGTCTTCTTCGTCGAGTATCAATACTTCTGCTACTGTAGGTTGTTCTAAAACAGCCATTACTGGTTCTTCCAATTCGATTTCAAAAACTTCTTTCTTCTCGTAAAGGCCATCATCAAATATGTTCAATTTCCAGTCAGCTTCAGATTGCCCTGGATTGAACTGAACTTGCTGAGCGTAAAAACCGCCAAAATCAAGACCCTGTTTAGCTGATAAGTTTCTTAGATTGAACCCTAAACGAAAATAAAAAATATGTATATGTATAATAAATTTTATATAAATAAATCAAAAAGTGCTTATTTCATGTAATTTCTTAAAATTGTAGAAAAACATTTTGTTAAAAAGTTTGTAAAGAAAAAAATATTAAATTCATCAGAAAACCACATACAGTTAACTCACAAAATTATACGTTTATTAACTAATTATACGTACATTTTCTCTTCTTACCTTCATATACTAAACAAACAATAGGTTTTGAATGCAAAAGATACCAAATACAGATCGCTAAAATAGTTTAAAAGTGATATATTTTAACGGATTTTACACCTTTTGAAATATTTTAGCACAAGTGAAAAATAAGTTTGTTTTGATTGACCACAATTTCCTTTTATTACCATGTTTTTATTAACTTCTATTCTTGTTTGTTTTTTTGTTTGTCCGGTAAAAATCTTGCAATCTATTTTTAACTAACTACCCTACTAGCTAGACATTTGAAACTTTCACAATAGCTTCCAACCAGATGAGAACACAATACTTCGAAGCCTGATTTTCGAATTTTCGAATAGTTTTCTTTTAATTAATTAAAATATGTAAATAATAACCTCCTAATACTTATAAATAGCCATTAAAATATTAGCTATAATTTAATTGTTGCCCCCCCCCCCCCCAAAAAAAAAAAAAAAAAAAAAAAAAAAAATACGAGATCACTTTCTTTCGACATAAAAATAAATACATTTAATTAAACGTGGGCGTTAAAAAATTGTAAAAAGTTAAATATTGCATCTCACAAAAATTGACGTCATTATCACTTTAAAAAATTCATACGCATTGGTAAAGTGCTAATGTGGTTAGTTCTATAGCTATGATTCAACAGAAAATTTAAAAACATGGTTTATAAAAAATCTTTTATAATTATTTATTTCTTATTAAAAATACACGAAAATTAATCTGATGTGCTTGTAAAGTGTGTTCTTGTTTTAACTTTTGGTAAATTAATACTCCTAGCTAACTAGAATAGAAAATGTAGGAAATCATTAGTGCAGAAAAATTTTTCATTGTTATTTCACGACTCGCAAGGTAATTTAATTTAGAATTTAATATTAACCTATAATTTTTTAATTTGCATTAAAATGTTGTCAAATATGCATGCTATAGAGTGATCTAATTATAAATACTTTCATATAAAATATTTAAAAATATCATTAAAAATTGAAACATGCAAAAGTTTATGAAAAATTCTATTGTTTTATTTGAAAAAAATTATGGTAATATTTAATTATCTTACGAATATTAATTCTTTCTACAGAAAGCAGATTTGGAAATATTTTAATGGAAGTTCTCTATGGAAATTTTAAATTGTATTATGAATCTAGAAATAATACTAAAAACGTCTGGTACATTAATAACATGTTATATTTTTATTATAGTAAATTAAGGTATTAATTTTATAATATTCTAAAAAATACCAAAAATTTATGAAAAGTTTTATTACTTTATTTTTTTTTTTATTTTTTTTTTTTTATACTGATAATATTTGATTATCTTAAAAATACTAATTACTTCTGAAAAAGAAAGATTTGGAAATATTTTAATGCAAGTTCTCTATGAAAATTTTAAATTATATTATGAATCCAGAAATAATACTAAAAGCGTCTGATACATTAATAAGATGTTACATTTTTATTATAGTAAATAAAGCGGATTAATTTTATAATATTCTAAAAAATAAAGCAAACATAGGGCACCCTACCAAATTTTGCGTAATTTTAATAAGTAATAAAACAGGCTCATTTTTCAGTTGCATTAAAACATTTAAAAAGGTATAAGACCATTAATGTCGCCTTGATTCACATATTATAGAAATGAGCTGTAAATTTACGCTGTTGTCGACGTTATTTATTCTTTTGAAGGACAAACATAATAGGATCTATAACTCGTATTTATTTAATAAAAGTTTATAAATATTTTTTGTAATTAAAAATACACTTTGGAATTTTACTAATGTTTAGTTTAAGAATAGTCGTTTTATTATTATACTTATGATAATATAATTTAAAACTTCTGGTTAACTAGAAAGGTACAATCTATAACTCGTATTTTTTAATAAAAGTGTATAAATATGTTTCGTAGTTAAAAATTCACTTTTGAATTTTACTGATGTTTGGATTAAGAGTAATAATTTTATTATTACTTACGATAAAATACTTTAAAACTGTTGGTTAACTAGAAAGGTACTATAATACGATGGATAACTCGTATTTTTAAATAAAAGATTGTAAATATTTTTTTTAATTAAAAATACACTTTTAAATTTTACTAATGTTTAGACAAAGAATAATCGTTTTATTATTACTTAAGATAAAATATTTTTAAACTGCTGGTTAGCTAGAAAGATACTGTAATATGATCTGTAACTCGTTTTTTTTTTAAATAAAAGTTTATAAATATTTTTTGTAATTAAAAATACACATTTGATTTTTACTAATATTTAGATTAAGAATAATCGTTTTGTAACTATTTATAATAAAATATTTTAAAACGGCTTGGTTACCAGAAGATACTATAATACGATTTCGTATTTATTTAATAAAAAAATATTATTATTTATTTATCATTTATTTATTTATTTATTTTGTAATTAAAAATACACTTTCGGTCTTACAAATATTTAGCGTTTAGGTTAAGAATAATCGTTTTACTATTCTTTACTATAAAATAATTTTAAACTGCTGGATTATCTAGAAAAGTACAAGTTATAATTTGTAAAGTGTAACTATCGATTTTTCATCACGTTAATCCCACTGAAATTTAATAAAATCTGAACTAAGGATCTTTCTTGAGTGCCTTAGTCTTAGAAATTAAAATAATGATAAGCAAGTTCTTATTAAAATTTGAAATAAAATAAATTAGTACATGAAACAAATCCTTTATATGAAAAAATGGAAAATATCCTTAAAAATAACACATTTTTCAGAAATCTTTGTTGTGAGTTTGATCCTCTAATAATGGTTATAGTATTTTCTCCTTAACAGTATTAAATAAAAAATATATATAATGTTTGATAAAACTGTCATATACTCCCAAACAATTCCGTTTCTTCTCTTTAAATAAATGCTCATAATATACAAAATTGCTACGCTTGTAATGCCACCCGCAGTTTTCTCGCAAATTAATAGTCTGAATACGATAATAACAAGTGTTATTTTATCTGAAACGGTTCCCTTATTCACATGCTACAAACTTTTTCGTGTAAAAGATAAAACCATGTTAAATTAAATCTTATCTTAAAAGTTCTTTCCAAAACCATTTAACAGAAATCCTGACTACAGTAGTTACTGTCTAGATAACGATTTGGATGCCACCCAGAGTGAAATATACTCAAAGTATATAACCACGACAGAAAATGTTCGGCATTTTATTCGTAAAGTTTGATACTCAACACATAAAGCGAACATCTAACTTTAAATACATAAGTTAAAGCTTATTTTTATCACAGCACATATTAAGTCACAGAGATCCTATCTTAAGTAACATCAATAACTACAAATTTAGCTAAAAAAAATTTTGTGCTTCGTGTTATTTCTTCAAGAAAATATGTCACGATCCCCAGAACTTCAGACACGATTTCTCATGGAAGAAATTTTATAGCTAAGCAATTTTATCTGGTAAACAAGATGAGAATTCAATAAAACAAATTTACATTTCAAAAGATTTTGCAGTTTTCCTTTCAATTTGTTTAAATACTATTCAATAAGACTTAAAGCTAAAAAATAATAGATTTAAAACAAATTTGTATTTCTTGAAGAAAATAAGCTTAAATTCTAAATTAAATTTTAATGTCCTAAAATATTGAATTAAATAGATCTCTTTAAAAGTTTCAACCAAAAAAACTCTGGAAAACTGAATTTTGAACTGGATGATAATGAAGAAAACACACGACGCTTTTGGTCTCATTACGGATTGAAATCGTCTGCTCAATGAATGTCTCCTATAACGCGATTTCCAATTACGCGGAACGTATCAACCGCGTTATACGAGAGTCTACTGTATATGTATATATAAAAACAGGGTGGATTTTAATTAACCTAGAACTTTGAGTTGAAATAACTCTGAAGTCGTTGCAGACAACACCATTTTTTTTTTTTTTTTTTTTTTTAAACTTAGAAAGGAATTTAATGGATAAGTCTTGCACAGTTAGAACCTTTAGAAATGATAACAGTAACACGACCTAATCACAAAAGTTTGTTTATAAATTCCCCCTCCCCATTCAACCAAAACTTCCAAATTTTCGTATGTAATCCCTTGGAAACCTATGGACGGACCCTGTCTATCTGGACTAAGTCATGTTTAGCGAGTTTGACAAATAAAGGATCCCTTAAAATTGCTCTAGAAGGCTTAGGTCGGTTTCTGGATGTTGCGGATCCCTTCCGTTGCAATAATGTTGTATTTTCACTATGTAAAAGCGAATTTCTAAAAATAAAAAGACAGCATTAGGTTAATAGGACACCTTGGAAGACATTGTCAAAGTAACAGGGAACTGACACGAAAGTAATTCAATGAATGCTCTCTCTCACTGCAAGAATTTGTTGCGCTATCTAGCTAGATTCTGGAAAGTTATTTAGTTCAAAGTTGTAGGCTAATTAAAGTTCATCGCGTAAATAAATAAAGGAGGATTTTTTTTTTTTTTTTTTTTTTTTTTTTTTTTTTTAACCAAAGAAAAAAAGTCAATTTTCACAATAGTGTAATCACTCGTTCAGATGTCTAGGGCTTCATTTCAAAAGTAACAGACCACAATTACACGTCAAACGTGAACAAAATTTATCTGATTATGATCCAATGAATTTTGATGTTAAATTATTTCATCTTATTTTTGATGCTAAATCTATATAAATAAAGGAAACAGTTTGTCGGCGGAACACATTCGGGCGGAGCAGTTCTATTTTTGATTTGTCTAGATTTAACTACTTTGGTGATGAAAGTCAGCCATTTTTTTTAGTAAAAACATGATTTTTTTTTTAAAGATACTGCATAGTTGTTATACTTTTTTAAAAGAGCTCTAAAAACTGTTCATTTTTTGTCGGGACACTATATGCATCAAGTTATTAGATTTAAAAATATTACGTTGCAAAGTTTCACAACGCGATATTATTCAATTGATTTTGATAAAGGTCGGCCATTTTTTTTTTTTTTTTTTTTTTTTTTAAGTAAAAGCTGATGAATTTTTTTAAAAGGAACTGCACAGATGTTATACTGTTTTTTTAAAGATCTCTAAAAACTGTTAATTTTTTGTGAGGACACTATATATATCAAGTTATTAGATTTAAAGATATTACGTTGCAAAGATTCACAACGCGATATCATTCGATTGCTTTTATCTTAAAATAAGAGTATAATATTAAACAAAAAACAGTCTAATATTAAAGAATAATGAATAACTTTTTAAAAATTATCAGTTTTGAAGTTCAAAGACTGCAATTTTTAAATTATAGCGTACTTATTTCCCATGCATAATCCATTAAATTTATAAAAAATTGTTAATTCATTCTTGAGAATCATTCACATAAGACCATAGAGAATTGTTGCAAAACGAGTGCAAAACGAAAGAAATATTTTATTTAATTTAATCTGCAATATGTTATTTTGACTTTTTGACCTCAAAAGGAATTTTTAATTATGTTACAAAGCCCAAAATATGATATAAAAAATAAATAATTATTCAATTCTGTTGAAAATTCATTTAAATTTAGTGACCAGCGAAGCGGGCATAGCCTTCTAGTTGCACAATAAAACCAAAGATATTATAATTCTGGTATAGTTAAAAAGTGCCTAAAACGATATGTAAACGGCTAAAAATTGCTACCGTGAAAATCTACATCCGTTAATTTATTTACAGTATTTTCACAAATATAAAATGTAAGTGCTATACAAAGATGAAAGAGCTGTTAAAAAATTATGATTTTTGGCTAAATAACTGACATTTATTTTATTTTTAAAATAATTATCTAAATAATTATTATTAAAAATGTCGAAGATGCCTATGTTCTAGAATAGTAACTGAATGAGATGAATCTATCTACATTGACTACACAATACTGAAATATAGATAGATACACCATAAAAAATATCTACTAAAATGTTATTGGATATATCGTATTGTATAAAGGTAATTATTCGAAGTCCAGTTTTGTGTCGAAAGATGAATTTGGTTATTGCCAACAGTTTCTTATCTGTGTTATAAAAAACATTTTTAGATAAAACTATTCTGTATGTCTAGTTAATATTTTTTTAACAGTTTTGTTTAGCCTAGCTCCCAGAAATATATAAATCGTTTAATTTTAAACAGAGTCTTAAAGTAATTTTAGTTCGTTATTCTCCAACTTGAACGTACTCTTAAATTTCATTCGTTCTAAAGATGATAGATATAACCGAATAAATAACCAATTCAATAAACTGTAAGACATTATTACAGAAACAGATTTTTCATTAAAACGAATTATTTTTAAATTTAAATTTAATATATAATATGTATCACTGACAAACTAGGAGAAATGTAGTAAATTATTTTCAGTACAGAAGGATTTACAAGTCTTAATGCCGAAGAAAACATGGTTATTTTTTTAAGTGATATCCATATGGTATTCAAGAAATTTTACATAATGATAATTCCTCTTGATAATTTGGATATCATTTCTTTGATTATCAAATTCGGATATTATCATTGTAAAGAAGAAGCGATGTGTGGATGCTATTCTTCAGGAGACATGCCTTATCTTGCGGCAGATTCACAGCATGTATGCCTCCTGTAAAATTCCAGATGTCTTTCTATGCACCATAAAAATGTCTGCTGAGATGTTACATTTCATGCGTCTGTCGGCATATTAGGAAGATTATGTTACAGATAGACGATAAAATCGTGGTTTGGTAGCAAAACCATAAGCACCGAAAACGTGCACAATAAAAACAAAGAAAAATATCCAGGTAGAAACATAAAACCACTCTTGTTTCTCCCCGTTTCTTTTCTTTCCAATAATCTGTGCTCCCGAAATAGCTGTATATTTAATATTTAATAAGGGTTTTTTAATTTTTTAATTATTATTAGGATGGAGGACTAATAGTCTCAATCTAAGAATAAAACGTTGTCACCAGTTTTACGATCGAAAATTTATCGGAAATATAATTGAATAATTTGAAAGCGATGTTATAATTTGAAAAAAAAAAAAGACAAAATTAATAGTCCTCCGTACTAAACTAAATTCTGCTTTTGCCAGAATTTCATCATTTCTTTTTTTTTAAGAAAAAATAAAAATAAAAGAAAATTAATAATAATCAGTATCGAAACGGACAGTATCGAAAAAAGTTGAAGAGGCCCTTTTTTAGACAAAAATACATAATTTATTTTAACTTTTAATTGGTAGCAAAAAAGTTTACGAGTTGATTTTAATTTTTTTTTAATGAAAAGAAATTCACGCGTAAATATTAAAATTGATATAAAACTTTGTGAAAAATTTAATTTGCAGGGTAAAACTGACGTTATTATAGCTCTAAAGGTTTTTTTTTTTTTCTTCATTTTGACACCAAAGTTAAATTTTTATAGCACATTGTAGTACTATAACAAAGTAACAAAGGTTAACTACCTTCCTTTCTAAGATATGGCGATATCATAGATATAGTTATATATATAGATCTATCATCCCCATGTTAACGTGTTAAGATTTTTGATGCCGAAAAAGTTTTTTGGCATCAGCCATGAGAGAGTATAAAACTCGGAAACAATAATGGAATAGAATGTTGATATATATTGAAAATGCCGAAATACTGCGCGGCTTTTAATTGTACAAATACATTTATGAAAGGAAGTGGAATAAGTTTTCATGAGTAAGTTAAATTTAACTAATTTATGAAAAATATGATTTTTTATAATCAGCTGCTTTGTTATTATTATGGTTTAAATACTGCTTTGATTTTTAATGGAATACTTTTTTAAAATTTTAATATTTTTTACGTTTTTATATTAGTAAGTAATATCGAATTTTCAAAATTCTTTTAAATGTAGTTAGCAGCGGCAGAGGTAAAGCCCGCTTGTTTTAATATATTATAACTAGTATTACCACAATATTTTCTTCTACATATAATACTATACAAATTTACGCAATGCAAATTATTTATTAAGTTATAATTTATTAAAGATATTTTCCATGATGAATGCAGACGATTTTTTTTCTTAAAGTAGTATAATAATAAATGCTGAAAAAAATCATTTTTGTGCAGACATGAAAAGATATACAGTCGAACCTCGTTAACGTGAATCTCAAGGGGGATCAAAAATCTGTTCATGTTATCAGTAGTTCATGCTATCAGTAACTGATCGTCATATAACTAAAGTAATCTTTATTTTGACGGTGATTGTGGTAACAGTTCATGTTAAAAATAATTCACGTTAACGAGGTTCGACTGTATATATATACATATATGTCTATTTCGTTTTTAAATTAATACAGATCTATGGTTCAACCATTCGTTTTAAAAATATTGACGAGTTCTTTCTAAAATATCCACATTGAAAATTTACACAGGGCCCGGGGTAAGGGTACTTCCCTCCCTGGAGGAAAGCAATGCTCCTACATGCACACTTTTTTCTTTTTTTCAAGTTTATTACTACTATTATCAATAATTCATATAAATTTTACATTCATGCGTTAAAAATAACTCACATTATGTACATTTATATGAAAGTTTGTCCTACACTGTCGTGTTAAGTACTTAGGGAAAAAAAAATAGGATGGCAGAACCACCTGTTGAGCGATTGATTCCAAAATCTAATCAGCACCAGTTTAGGTCAAGGTCCAACTGAATACGAGTTTAGTCGAATTTCGTTCATATTAGGGGCTATAATTCAAAATTGCTATAATTGCATTTTTAGTTGTGTTAAGCGTTTCTTACAGTTTCGAACAAGGTTTAAGAAAATATTATGACATTAATTAGTTTTTCTGCCTGTCTGCTTGCCCACCTGTCCGCGCTTCATTTCCGAGTAAACCCAATTTCTGCTATATGTTGTAACTGGCCGTTAAAGAGTTAACGCAAATTTTCTTGAAGATGAAGATCCGTCCAATCGTTTTAGCTCTCTAAAAAAACACTTAACCCCAAAATTTAATCAAAATCATTACATTTATTTCCGAGTAAACTTAATTTCTATTATATGTTGCGATTGGCAGTTAAAGGGTTAAAGCAAAATTTCCTGGAGATGAGAATATGTATGTGCAATTGTTTTAGCTCTCTCTCTTAAAAAAAAAAAAAAAAAAAAAAAACACTTAACACCAAAATTTAATCCAAAGGGTCACATTCACTTCCGAGTAAACCCATTTTATGCTATAAATTGCGAGTGACCGTTAAAGCGTTAACGCGATTTTTCCTGAAAATGATGATATGTCCATTTGTTTTAGCTCTCTAAAGAACACTTAACCCCAAACTTTTATAAAAAGTCGTTATATCCATTTACGAGTAAACCTAATTTCTATTGTATGTTGCGACTGGCCGTTAAAGGGTTAACGCGAATTTTCCTGAAGATGAGGATATGTCCAACCGTTTTAGCTCTCTAAAGAACACTTAACCCCAAACTTTTATAAAAATCGTTACATCCATTTTCGAGTAAAACCAATTTCTATTATATGTTCGATTGTCAGTTATAGGGTTAACGCAAATTTTCCTGAAGATGAGAATATGTCCAAACGTTTTAGTTCTGTATATATATATATATATATATAAAAGACACTTAACTTTAAACTTTAATCAAAATCGTTATATCCATTTCTGAGTAAACTCAATTTCTACTACATGTTGCGATTGGCAGTTAAAGGGTTAACACTAATTTTCTTGAAGCTAAGGATGTTCCAATTATTTTAGGTCTCTAAAAAGCACTTATCCCAAACTTTTATGAATATCGTTATAACCATTTCCGAGTATACATAAATTTCTACTTTATATTGTGATTGGCAGTTAAAGGGTTAACTCGAATTTCTCAAACGATAAGGCTAAGTCCAATCGTTTTTTCGACCCAAAAAACTCCTAAACAGACAGAAATAGTAGATGGAAACGATAAATTTCTTTAAATGTCGTTATTCCATACAAAAAAAAAAAAAAAAAAAAAAGGTAAAGAAAGGAGAAGAAGAAGAAGAAAAGAGAGAAAGAAAAATGAGTATCTGGAGTTTTTTCATTCATCTTTAGTACATAAATTATTCATAAATTTCATTTGCTAAATTATCTGTGTGTATTCCCGTGTATATTCACTCGGGGAAAGACATCCATAAGAGAGTAAAATGGCCGTCTTTCCCCGAGTAAAAAAGGCATCACTTTTTCGCCCTCGCGGATCAATCTATGTCTTATTACTATATCTATGGGCGATATTCGTCATTCTGATAGTACAACGCGAAACCTATTTACCCGGTTGCAGAATCCTGGTAGAATAACAAAGAGCTATTTAGCCAGTTGTTTTAGAATAATTTTTCGTTTTGACTTGTTGTTGACCCATAGATATAGTAATTTATATAGATCTATCATCCCATTGTTATCATGCAAAGATTTTTTATGCCGAAATATTTTTTTGGCATCAGTTATATAGTGGTATTAAAATTTAAAACTGAGCAATTGTACTGTAATCACGGAGTAATATTAATCTGTAATACTGTAATAGAATAGAATATTGATAAGTTTTTAAAATGCCGAAGTATTGCGCGGCATTTAATTGTACTACTAAATGGAAGAGAGGAAATATAATAAGTTTTCATAAGTAAGTTATATTTGACTAATTTATGAAAAATATAATTTTTATAACCAGTTGCATTGTTATTATTATTGTTTAAATACTGCTTTGATTATTAATGGAATGCTTCTTTTAAAGTTTGATATTTTTAAAGATTTTATATTAGTGTAAGTAATATGGAATTTTCAAAATTCTTTTAAATATAATTAGCAGCAGCGCAGATAAAGAACGTTATTTTTAGTTTATAAAAAGAGTTAAGCTTAAAAGAAAAGAATAAAGTGAAATATTTGGATTATTTTATTTAATATATATACAGTATATATATCTATATATTTACTCAGTGCTGCGTGAACATTATTAATATCATAACGTTGAACTAATCATAAAGTTTAAACTTTAAATATTTTGTATTTTTAGTATTTTCCAATAAAGTTCAAAAGTTTTTATGACATCGATTTTACTAGTCTGACTGTCTGTCTGTGCTCTAAAATATTTGTGGAATGTGTTGAAACTGTATGTATGTTATTTATCTTGACAATTGCATGTTCCCGTATACTACGAAAAGCATTTCTATAACGCATATTTTAATAGGCTGTATACAAAACATTAAATTTAATTTTTATACGGTCTCTCCTATCATATAACTTATATTTTTAAAAATATTCTTCTCGATCTAAGAAGAAGAAAAAATCATATCTCTAAGTCAAAATCTCGCTGAGTTATTGCAATTTGAAAATGATGACTTATACCACTTTATTTTCAATTTTCGCATCTACTTTTCAACGCCAAAGGGAAAGAAAAAAACCTTCATTTTAAAATAGCAACTAAAATCATTCAAACACAGGAAATCAACAGTTTTAAGAACTTAATGCAAATTTACATTATTCCGTATTATTGAAAAATTTAATAGTTAAATTTCTTAAGGGGTCACCTGCAAATTAAAACACGTTAAGAGAGGAAGAAAATTAAAAGACTAGCAAAACCGTGGGAAATTTTCGCACTTTATTTCTTTTTACCACTTTCCATCATGGTTAAAAAAATTTAATGACTTCGGCTCATTAATAATTTCAACAAGGATGAAAATAGTTAATGACTTCGGTAGTCCGTTTTTCTGTCTGTCTGCGCTCTAACTCCCGTGAATATTCATGGAATTTTCTGAAACTGATATATGTTATTTGATTTCACTGTCGGATGTTCCTTATTGAAAAATGGAGTGAATACCTCTGCTAGCTTGTGTACAGGGACACCCGAAATTATTCCAAAGCATTGTGTTCTATGAGCGGTATTTTTATAAACCATATTTTAATACCTTTAATTTACGCATATATTAATAAAATTTAAATATGTTATTCAAGCTTACTATCGAATATTTTTTATAGAAAATGGGGTAAATACCATCACTGGTATGTACACAGGGGCACCCGAAAATATTCCAAAGCATTGCGTTCTATGAGAGATATTTCTATAAACCAAATTTTAATTACTTTGCATAAATCTTAATGAAATTGAAATATATTATTCATGTGCACAAAAGAATGCTTTCTATAGCATACAGCACGATTATCATTAGATTTACTGGGCACACAAAAATATTCAGTTAAGTTAAGGGTCATTATTGGACATTTGCTGGAATTGTATTTTCCTTTATATTAAAGGTTTTCTAACAATTTTTATCCGTGAATGGGATTTCAGTTTGCATATTTTTTTGTCTGACTGTCCATCTGTCTATCTGTCCATCTGTCTATCTGTCCGTCTGCCCGTCCCCAGCGTACGTAAATATTTTCAGAAATTAAAAAAAAAAAGACGTATATTCAGGTTTAATGTGGAATATTTCCTATTTAAAATGGCATGAATAGGTCCTCTACAATTGGTTTATGTTCAGGAATGCACGAAAAATGCCAATGTATTGCGTTTTGGGACAGACATTCTTATAAATTACATTTAAATAGCTTTCTACTGTAAAAATCATAAAGAAATTCATATCCATTGTTAATATTGTAAAATAATTTTTTGCGGAGAATATGATATGGTATTGATGTATAATTCTATGTCAGGGGGTTACTGCCCTTCTGTTTAATTATATTACCTACATTTATTAAAACAAAAAGCAAGTCTGTTATTAATTTCCTTAAAACTTACAGATCTTAATCAACTTTTCAAGTGGCAACTAGATATGGAATCCAAAGTACCAAATTTGAATTACCTACAGTTATTTGTTGTTAAATTATGCTGAAAATTCATATATATATATATACGGATCAACCACTAAAAATTTGACTTTCGTATTCAGGAGGTCTCAAAACGTGATAGTATAAAGAAAAAAAATCGATCTCCAAAAGCTACTTTGTTTATAGTATGGGCATGAGAAATTAATTTTTTGTTCTGTGTCAGCCGTGTTCTTCGACATAATAATAATAAAAAAAATGCAGCAAAGCACTTACGTCAATTGCATTTAATATTTAAAAAAATGTTCACCTTAATTTTGGTAGTATATTGTCTATAAACTATATACACATTACTTTTTGTACGTAAATTTAGTGTTATATGTAAAACACGAAACACAAAATGAAATACAATTCCAGCAATTCCCAAGTGTAGCTCCAATATATCCAAATACTCTGAGTAACCCTGTAAATGAATGATGAATGATTAGTATACCACAATCTACACTAAACATGCTTTTATGCACTTAAAAAATATGTTCTTTTCATCTTGTTTAAGGCAGCCTATAGGTGTCACACTGTACATATGAGAAATTTTGCTCACAGACATAATGTATTTGAATTCTCTTGGATGACCCTGTATACAACACTTTGTCTGATCGCAACGAATAGCTTAGTGTATCATCGCTATATCATACAAATTTAGAATATCAAATTTGGATTTTCTGCTACTATTTGTTCTTGAGATATGCTAATAATACACACACACACACACAGAGAGAGAGAGAGAGAGAGAGACCAACCGCTAAAAACATGATTTTTGAATTCAGAGGATCTGAAAACGTGCAATTATAACAACAGCTAATTTTCGGAAATTTGAACTCAAAAACAATTCTTTCTCTACACCGTGTATATGATTAAGAGTATGTATAAAGGAAAAGAAAGAAAAATGTACTTGAAAATTCCCTTTTAGTTCATGAATTATTCATAAATTTTATTTGTTAAATTATCAATGAGTATTCTCTTGTGTATTCACTAGGGAAAGAGAGACATTACAGGTTAAAACAGCCGTCTTTCCCTGAATGATTTTTTTCCCCAAACGCTGATCGACGAGTGCCTTATTACAAAAGCTATAGTAATTACAATTTTTCACTTTTGGTACAACCCCTTAAGACTTGGCGAAAAATGCTAGAATTTTCAAATTGCAATAACTCAGCGAGATTTTGACTTAGAGAGATTTTTTTTTTCTTTTGCTTGTTAGAGCGAGGAGAATATTTTTCTAAATAAAAGTCATATGCACGAATTAAGACTATCTATAGGATGAAAAACAAGATAGGGCAGCCAGCGCGGAAACCGGAGCTTTCTATTCCACATTAATTCGGCCGAGTGGAGGAAAACGATCCGATCTCCGCCTGGTGTAGTATCTTTGAAACTTATCGGAAGAAAGTGCAAGCCCGCCCCTTCGGCTTCTGTCATCATCCGATTTCCGAGAACGGTCAATGAACCGCTACAAATTTAAACAAACGCGCTGATTGGCAGATTGTCAAGATCTGTTCGCCCTCTATCTGTAAGATGAAAATTACTACTTTTCCGTAGCATTCATAATACATCCTAAACTCTTAATCCATGGTCATATGATAGAAGGGGCCGTATAAAAATTAAATTTCGTATTTAATATATATACAGCCCCTTGTACAAAAAAATGCCATATCTGAAATCTATTCTTAATTTGCACCAATTTTGTAATTGGAAGTATGTTTCTATCTTTCTTAGTTTACGAGATAATAGCTGTAACATCTATTTTGAATCACCCAGTGTATATATAAAGGAGTAATTACTGCATTTGGACAAATGTAAAATAAAGGGGGGGGGGGTAGAGATTTTTTCTTTTACAGTTTCTAGCTATGTTTAATAAAAAAATATGGTTTTAGTTAGTTTGTCTGTTTTCTATCTGCTTGCCATCTGTTCGCGCTCTAACTACAGTAAATAATTTCATATTATCTTCAAAATAATATGTATGTTATTTAAATATATCACGACATAATCTATTTTAAAAATATTATAAACAGCGCGACTGGTCTAGAATATCCAAAAAAAATTCAAATTGTTGTATTCAATGAGATGTACTTCTAAGAATATACAGTTCGATACTTTTGTAGTGCACAAAACAGAATGAAATTGAGAATTGTTATTCACATGCACAAAAGCATATTTTATACAGAATGTGACGCGATTTGCATTAACTTTTAGATAGCCACGCAAAAATACTCAGATACATTAGGGGGCTATAGTTCGAAAATATTGAAAATGTCATTTTAATTTGTATTAAGCACTTTTATAAATATATATTTTGCGAAATATATTTATGGATAATTGTGACTTTACTTTGTCTGCCTGTTAATTTGCTTGCACATCTGTTAGCATTCTAATTGCCGTAAATGAAACGTTTATTTCAGAAACACGTCAACTGACATTTTTTGCGAAAATGAGATATGAATAGAATCGAAATGGCCTACTATAAACACACCGTTTTGTGCAAAAACATATAAACTGTCAAGCCTCCCAATGGGTCATATTTTATGTTGAAGTTTCTGTAATAGTGCAGAAACCCGTCAAGCGAAATCACATAGCGGGTTTCTGCAGTAAATTTGAGTTCATGCAAAATTTACCACTTCTGAATATACCTGACAGGAGGTGTTTTACATGCGCCAGCTTTGGCTTAATGTTTTTGGTATTCATGATATGAAAACTAACAAGGCAAAAATGTTTATGTATCACGAAGGCGAGGCCAATAAATCCCCCTCAGAAGGTTTGCTCGATATTATTGCACTATATAAAAACAGAAGTTTTTAGTGGAACTAAGCATTTTGTTCTCTTCAGTGATGGCCCTTCTGAGCAAAACAAAAATCACTGTGTTGTGCGATTCCTAATGAACCTTTGTGACAGGGGAATTTTCGAGACTGCTCATCAGTACTTCCCAGTCAGGAAGGAACTCATTTTTACCAGGTGATCGGGATTTTAAGTTTATTAAACGTCTTCTTCGAAGAGTAGATAGAGTTTACACACCAGATCAGTATACTGAAATGGTTCTTAAATCAAGTAAAATAGGGCGCTTTACTGATCATCAGATAACAAGCGACATGATCTATAATTTTAATATTTGGTGGCCTCAGTTTTACAAGAGGACTGTAAACTCAGATGAAACTTCTGGAAGGGGAATTCAAAGAAAAGACAAGATTCCTTTTAAAGTGTCCACATACAAAGAATTTTATTACAGCAAATCAGACCAAGGAAAAATAGTTTTTAAGCGCTTTACCGACGGTTTAACCTTCGCAACTTTCACACTGAAGAAATATAGTACTGTTACGGAGCTCCCTACACTGATGGCCTGTCCATCTGGAAAGTTTCCCATCAATATGAAGAAAATCAACGACCTGAAGGAGTTGGCCAAGTACACTACAGGGCACAAAGATTTTTATAACAACATCCTCCAGTGGCTTACAACAACAGAAGCTGTCTGTAACGTAGACAGGGTGTATGAGGATGAGTAGATAGATTTGTTTTAGACCAAACTGATTGGAATCTTGTTTTTTCTTTGATATTTAATAAATTCAGGTATAAAGTATAATGTGTTTCTATTTAACATCCCACTGTTGTTTAAAAAGTCACAATTTTACTAAAAAATAAATTATTTGTTCAGAAAAATGGTATTTTATTGCAGAAACCCGTCAAATGCAAAATCTTTATAAATTTTTTAGGGGTAGAGTATAATTTTAAAAATTAAATACAAGCATTATTTGTTTTTAGGGGATAATGAGAAACACTGTAGATTTGTTCTAGGCAAAAATCTACAGTAGTATTAAAAGTAGAAAGTTTTTTGTGTTATTCGAAAGTTTGAAAAAGTGTACTTGACGGGTTTCTGAAATAAACGATTCAAATATTCTTTTGACTCTCTTCAAATTGGTATACGTATTATTCAAGTATGCTACGGCATGTTCTCTAGTGAAAATACTGAAAATCGTGGAACTGATTCATGTACTGGAATACCCAAATCATAATGTATTTTAAGGCGTCTTTATGGATGGAAAATGTTACTTAAGCATAAATGATATTATGGGTAAGAGCAATTGGGAAATATTTGCGCAATTAGTGTGAACTTAGTGTGTATATTAGTGCAACTACCTGATATTTCTTTCTATGTTATTTATTATATTACATTAATTTTTGCATTTTCTAGTGATTAAACTTTATTTTGTATTATTTAGGTTTCCACTTTCTGATAAAGAAAAATTGGATCGTTGGGTTTGTGCATTGCGCAGAAAAAACTTCATACCCACTCAACATTCTGTTATTTGCTCGAAACATTTTGCACCAGAATGTTTTTATAAAAATCACCAAAAACGTGTATTGAAGGAAGATGCTGTTCCAAGTATTTTTGATTTTCATGAACATTTAGTTAAGGTGAGGCTTC
Organism: Salticus scenicus; assembly: GCA_963930645.1. Classification (NCBI taxonomy): domain Eukaryota; kingdom Metazoa; phylum Arthropoda; class Arachnida; order Araneae; family Salticidae; genus Salticus; species Salticus scenicus. Next base: position 75,851,528 of record OZ005655.1, on the reverse strand, counting down.
GATTTTTTCTTTGCTTGCTCTATTTAAAACATATAGTACTACTTTAAAACTAGTTGGCATAGGTGGACTCTGCTCAGTTCCCTATCATATTTATGTTCTCATAAATTTCTAGTGCGAGACATAATATAATCATGTTAAAAGAAATGAATATGACCAAAGCTTGATAAAGTGACAGAATGAAATCCCCGCCTAATAGGCTATCCACCGTTCACTTCGACATATTTATCTCATTCTAATCCATTAATTTATTTTATCAGGGTCGATTCCGTTGTTTAGTTTTCATGCTACTGTTTCCAATGAAATAATCCTCAAAATTCATATTTATATGAAAAATTTACAATTTCGATATGTTGATAAAATCGTAAACTACGAATAATTTACGAAAATTTCCTATTGGAATATTTGTATTCAATCATGTTCAAACAAGTATCACAAATGTAATTTTGAAGTTGTCTAATGTATTTATGATCCGCAAAATGGAAGTTTATGCTCAATTTTGCCATATTCTGACATGTTAAGTAAAGCGTAAATTCCAAAGAACTTACGAATTTTTTTAATTGAAAAAATCATAGTCTATGATATTCATTCCAGTATCCTAAATAATATTTCGAAAGTGGTTTGACATCTTTGCGATGAAAATATCCCTCAAGATTGACGTTTATGTGAGATTTTGCTCTATTTTGCCATGTTAAGAAATTCGTAAATTTCCAATAACTTACGAAATTTTAATATTCGAAAATTCATAGTCATTAATATTCATGCCAGTGTCCTAAATAATATTTCAAAAGTAGTCTGACATCTTTACGATGAAAATCTCTCTCAAAATTGACGTTTATGTGAAATTTTGCCCTATACAGCCATGTTAAGAAATTCGTAAATTTCCAATAACTTGCGAAATTTTCAAAGTAGCATATTTATAGTTACTGATATTCATTCCGGCATCAAACCCGATATTTTAAAACTGGTTTGACATTTTCACAGTAAAAAAGTTTCCATTTAATGCACGTTTAAGTGAATTTTTGACCTATTCTCACATGTTAAGGAAATCGAGTTCGAATGTTGCAAATGAATAGGGTTCTTGCCAATATCGAAAGTAATATTTTACAACTGATCTGACCTCTCTGCGATCATTTGTTCGTGAGATATCGTGTTAACAGACTAACAAACTAACGGACTAACACACTAACGGTCTGACCCACTAACGGACTGACCCACTAACAGACAGACACCATACAAATTTTGTCATTTTCGGATTCCTCACACCTGAAAACGTATAAATAAGTCAGAAAACCGAGGTCGAAATTTTTCACAAGTTCCCCATACCTATAGTATGATGGGGAACTAAAATGTGTCGTAGTCGTGGGAAAAAATAAAAATACTAAATATTTTTGCGTATTTTAGAGAACCAAATTGCATTTTTGCTTTTTTTTTTTTTTTTTTATGATGGTATGTGTGTGGTTGAACGTGATGATACTGTCTCTAAATGCTCAAATAAATCTAATGATTCAAATAAATTCATCTGAATTTTGTTTGATTTATAATCTTAATCTTTAATATGCCTATTAAGTTTAATTGTTTCATTTAATAATTGAAACAAAGAAAAAAAAATGAAGACATTATTTTGCAGGGAGTATTTAAAAAATATATATATATTTATTTATTTAATAGAAATTTTAATATATTAACTGATTTTATATTTGAATGTCTATGCATGGGAATTTTTATATTTCTACACACACACATACACGCACATATATATATAATTTATAGAAGTGTTATATAATCCATCATCCCCTTAAGATGTATGGCTTATTGACTGCAGTATTTTTAACTACATGAAATCATTCTTGCACTTTATTTATGATTTGCTATAATGCTAAATTTAGTAATTATTGCCTAATTTGTTTAAAATATGTTTAACTTTTTTTTTTTTTTTTTTTTTTTTTTTAGGTGACAAAATCAAGAAAACCACCACAAGGACAGAAAACTGCTACACCTTCAGATTCAGAAAATAATCAAAATATAGGAAATAAAAGTAATCAATACCTTGATCATACGTATTGTATTGACGAAAGCCCTAGGAAATTGAAGAGAAAGTGCGAAGAAATATTAGACAAAATAAAATGAAAAATTGAAACTTTTACGAAAAAAGTTTAAAATGTCAAATTTAAAAACGCCACGTAAAAATAAAAAAATCAACTGCCTAATTGGTGTCATTGAAGAAAAAAAAAACTTAATGAGTTCTAGCTTTTCAGAAGGATTAAAAGAAAAATTTAGTGAAATTAGTCTTTCATTAATGCACAAAAGAAAAGCGAGTGCCTACAGTGACGAAATGAAAACCTTTTGCCGAAACCCTTTACTTTTATTCTCGTAAAGCTTATGAATATTGTCGGCAGTCAGTTTTATTATCACTTCCACATCCCGTGACTATTCGACGCTGGTACAACGTTATAAATGTATGTCCTGGTTTTACAGGGGAGGCGTTATCTGGTCTGAAAGATAGAGTGGATAATGTAAACTATAATGTGCACAGAGCCTTAATATTCGATGAAATGTCTATCAGGAAATATTTAGATTGGGATGGATTTTTTTTTTTTTTTTTTTTTGGATATGTCACATTTGGTTGTAGTATATGGCAAAATGAACAACTCACCGAAGCAAGACAAGCTTTAGTCTTTTACGTTGTTGGTATGAATGTGTCTTGGTCCATTCCGATTGCGTACTTTTTAATCGATGAAATCAGTGCGGCAGAAAAAGATAAATTAGTTCTGTAAGCTATTTCAATTTTAAATGATATTAAAATTTATGTTGTTTCTTAAACATTTCATGGTACATCTACTAATTTTGCAGTAGCTGAAACTTTAGCGAAACTTTTTGATCCCCACAACATGAAACCCATTCTCCTTCACCCCCAACAAGATTCCAAAAAAGATTCATGTCATACCCGATGCATGTCACGTGTTAAGATTAATGAGAAATGTTTTCGCTGATAATATTCTAGTTAATGGGAAAGGAGAGTTAATTAAATGGGAATTTATAAAAAAAATTACATTTTCTACAAAATGAGGAGGGCTTGCATTTAGCCAATAAGTTAAACGGTTCGCATTTGAATTTATAAAGTAATAAAATGAAGGTATGTTTAGCTTCGCGGTTATTTAGCAGATCTGTAGCTGAGGCACTGAGATATGTAAGCTTATCTTTCAAATTGCCACAGTTTGTCGATTGTGAAGCTACAATAGAATTTCTTTTTAAAATTAATTAATTGTTTGATATGTGTAATTCAAAAAATCCGTTAACTAAAGGCCAAAAATCATCTCTAAAAGCAAGTAACGAAAATTACTGGAGACCATTATGCAGAAATGTGATAAAATCTTCTTGTAAAAAAATAGAACCGACTCCAAAAAGCAACTACTATTCAAACAACTAAGAAAAAAAAAAAAATTAGCATGAAATGAAACAGTAAATTGCGCCTAAAAGTATAAAATAATTTCCTTCGCCAAACAACCTATAACACTACAATTAATCATAACTTTTGAAGTCGGCGCAAAATTAATTAAAATTTAATTATTTTTTAAAGGTTTGTTTTTAGATCGGTTGCAACAAATGCTGTTGTCTCGAATGATCCATTTTCATGTTTCCTTTATTATTTTATCACTGTATACAATTGGTCTATTAGTAGCATCTACATAGAACAGTGAACATTCTTTAAAATGCGGTATTTATGTTTCTACGAAGTTAGAGTTTCCTTTGCAAATTTGGTATAACTTTGATAACCATCATCCTTGGTGGCTTTTGGATTTGGCGATCAAAACATACACGCAAGATGTATATTTTCATTATATATATTGTACGATGTATTGTTTCATATTCTTGATTACTCTCTTAATATAACTTATCAAACTAATCATGATATCCCAAAGAAATTAAATATGTTTGCCAGATAATTTTGAGATTTTTCTTTCACCAAGGACGTCAGATACCAGCATCTTCGCCAACATTTGCTGCTTACGAAATCTTATTTGTTTTCTTGAATCAAAGTAGTTTTCGGCTGCGTTTTGCAGGTGACAATGTGAGATGTGTATATTGAATAGGATTTGATTTTTGTGTTGAATAAAATTATCAATTTTTATTTAATTTTGCGCCGACTTCAAAAGTTATGATTAATTGTAGTGTTATAGGTTGTTTGGCGAAGGAAATTATTTTATACTTTTAGGCGCAATTTACTGTTTCATTTCATGCTAATTTTTTTTTTCTTAGTTGTTTGAATAGTAGTTGCTTTTTGGAGTCGGTTCTATTTTTTTACAAAAAGATTTTATTTTTCTTTTTTCAGTGAAAACTTATTCATATAGCAGAACATCAAAAGACGTTCGACGGCAGCTTCACAAATCACAACTTCCAAGAAAAGTGACATAACTTAAAAAATGGTTTATGTCCTTGAAAAATACATGAAATGCACCCAATGTGAACAAAAAAGTTAGATCTCCATCTATAAAGTTATCCACTCGAGAGACATGCCAGTTGAGAGTTGTGCCAGTTTTATTCCAGTCAAGTTATTTTTAAGTTGATTTTTCTCAAATGGTGCATTTTTAAGTTGTGTCACTTTTCTTGCCTTTATCGGATATGAGCAAAAAACTATCTGTTCAATGAACATACGTTAAGTTAAAAAGTCTTTAGAAATGTAAAGAACGGATACGCTGTATTCGTAACCAAAAATTCTGTTAGGCATATATATTGAACTTTACAGTGAATACGTGTCGGCCGCTGCGCTGGAAATTGCGCAGCGTAAAGTTCAAACAGAGAGCAAAATATGCATTGCTGCTGACGGACAGAAGTTTGAACATCGATACTTACATACTGCTTTTACCAGTGTAGCTGCATGCGTTCAGCAGTTAGAGTGAGAACAGACTTTTGTGAGTATCTTGTAATTTGTTTATATCTTAAAGAAATCATAATGAAACCCATTTCAGGCTAAGATCAATACAACAAAAAAAGTATTAAAATTAAATCATCTCTTACGAAGTTAAAAGCTAACAAATTTCAAAAACAACAACAATGAGAAACGCGGTTTGTATTGAGAACCTCTTCCTTTATGAAGTCGGTTTAAAACGTCTATGCGTTAATCGACGTGACCACTTACAATAACTATACTTTGAATTTTACATAGCATAAATGTCACCCGCTACGCTACAACATATGCAGTGTCGTTCAAGTGTGCATGAAATAGGAAAAATTGTGAACAAACAAATGCACGTTTTAAGCGTTCTGTTTTTAGCATTAATGTCTAAACTATCTTTCCGTACTAAATCGATGATGCTCTGCAATTTTATAATTCACTTTTTTCCCCTATCTTGAGCCGTTTCCGAGATAGGAACGCTAACTCCACTGTATTCCACCAGCATGTGACCGCTTACAGTAACAGTACTTTGAACCACAGAGTATACGTGTCATCCGCTACGCTGCAAAGTGTGCAACATAGTTCAAGTGTGCACAGTGTAGGAAATTGCGAACAAACAACTGCACGTTTTAAGTGTTCTATTTTTAGCAATAATGTCTAAATACTGTCTTTTGTTGTAAGTCGACGATGCTCTACAACTTTGTAATTAACTTTTCTCCCATCTTGAACCGTTTTTGAGATAGGAGCGCTAATTCCGCTGTTTTTCACCAGATAGCGTTTTATTTTCTTTAGATTGCAAAGATATTACAATGGGATCTACTTCAGACCAAGATCTTGACAACAAAACAAAAAGTATCAAGTAACCGTATTTTGAACTATATAGCGTATGTCTCACCAGCTACGCTACAACGTGTGCAATGTAGCTCAAGTGTGCATAGTGTTAGAAATTGCGAATAAACAAATGCGCGTTTTTAGCATTGTATTTTTAGCATCATTGTCTAAACTATCTTTTCGTACTAAATCGATAAGCTCTGCAATTTTATAATTCACTTTTTCCCCCTGTCTTGAACCGTTTCCGAGATAGCATGAATGTCTAAACTAGCATGAATGTCTAAACTATCTCTTTGTACTAAATCGATGATACTTTTCAACTTTGTAATTCACTTTTTTCTTTAGAACCGTTTTCGAGATAGGAAAACTAACTCCGCTATTTTCCACCTGGTGGCGCTGCAAGCGGTTAAACCTTGGGCTGCATGGCCACTTTGCTATACTTACATACCATTTTTATCATTATAGCTGCTGCCGCTTAGCAGTTAAAAGAGTTGGGACTGATTTTTTTGAGCACCCTGTATTTTCTTTAGATCGTAAAGATATTACAATGGGACCTATTGCAGACCAAGACCTTTTCAACAAAACAAAAATTATCAAAATCGGAGCATCCGTTCAGAAGTTATGAGCTAACAAACATAAAAAAAACATACGGTTTGAATTGAGAACCTTCCTTCTTTTTTGAAGTCGGTTAAAAATGATTTGATGACCCTTAAAGATTTAAAAAGTGGTAAATTTTGTTTGAAACAACGTGTAAAATTCCTGTTATAGGATTTTTGTGCCTGTGTAAGAGCTTGAAAGGTATTTTTCATGATTTAGTTTTAGGTAAAGAGCTTAAATATATAGCGGCATATAAAATGAACCAAGATCACTTAGAGATGTTTGTTTGTTTTTTCCGTATCCGGCAGCGAGATTAATGGAATAACAATCCATCGGCGTTACAGATTCGTTCTGGTTATAAGTAATTATTGGTACGCACCGACATAAAAACGAGTAAATATGCTAATGCAACTACTCAGGATAACACAAAATTTTTATCATGTCTTACAATTTCACCATGCATCAATGATGCAATATTTAGAAATGTTACAGCTGAAAAGCTGTACAGTTTTATTCAGAGTGATGAAACTTCTGAAGATGTACCATATAATGAATTCTTTGATAATGTGCCAAAATTATCAGAGTATTCTCATAACGTACTTTTTTTATATGGCAGGGTATGTTGTAAAACAACTTTCTAAAAAAATTAAATTTCCTTATTGTGCAGATGCACTTTTTTGTGCAAATAAAAAAGCTCATCAAAATTTGATGTATTTCTGCTCATGAAGGATAAAGGAGGTTTGGAAAGCCTTCTGAAAATGTTACTGAAATTTCTCAGTTAGCAGAAAAATACATTCGTCAGGAAATAGCAGTAAATCAGGGAAAATTACCAACGGGCAACTTTATAGCAAAAATAAATTTGAAAATTTTAAGTACTGCTTTAGAAAAACGTTTCTTTCAGGATCTATCTTTACATATATTAGAGATGACCTGAAAACCATATTGTATCTCCTTATATTATTAAAATCTGTACGCGTGTGTGTGTGTGTGTGTCTGTCTGTGAGAAACGGCTTGACGCAGCAAAAGCTCGGCCGCTAACGGTCGCACGGACTTCGAACAGGTACCGATCGACAGAGAATTTATCGCAGACCTGGGTTATCTAATTTTCTAAACGATGCGACCCTAATTAGCGGAGATATTAATTAAAACGTTGACCATTGTCTACCGTAAAATGACCCAGAATTCATGATTAAATGCTTAAAAAGCGACATTTTTACGGAAAAAGTGGAAAATAAATTAGAAATATCAGTCGTATCGTTACAAACAAGATACCATTGGAAAGGGCTTTTTTTTCTCAATCCGATGGTTTAAACGACTTATGGATCGGACAATTAGATTTTTTAAAATTAACTAAACTATAAAAAAATGTTGGCAACGAATCACAAAAATGTTATCTTTGCAGACATTAAGTCTACAGCAGTCTTCAACGGAAACACATCTGGTGTTTAATGGAGTCACGTGTTTCATAGTGCGATTAAAAATTACAATTTTCTATTTTCTTCAATTTTTCAAATTTTACACATTTTATTTAGTATATATTATTTACACCACAAAACAAACTTGCATTTCAAATTTCATCGATTTTCGTCAATAAACAAAAGATTTACATTTTAATTGCAAATTAAATTTTATCTTTACACGCCGGACATTTTTGCAATATTCTAATACGCGTATTTCAATTTCTAATTACGATTGATTTATTTTTTATACATCATACGAAAGATAATTTAAAGTTCTTTTACATAATTCAAAGTTTTCAACATTTGAGGTCTCCTGAATCAGTGTTCTTTCATGGCGCTGTAATATTTTCAAATTTCAATATTTCAATTTCTAATTATGATTAAATTATTTTTCATACATCATTCGAAAGATATTTTAAAGTTCTTTTAAATTATCGAAAGTTTTCACCAGATTTACACGTTTTGAGGTGTCCCGAATGAGTTTTCTTTTGTATCTCAGATACTAATTATAATAATTTCATAAGTAATACATCATTAGAAAGTTTTTTGATTTGGAATCGAACAGTGGAATACAGAAATTTCTACCGCCAGATGGCGCTGTAATTTTTTCAAATTTCAATATTTCAATTTCTAATTATAATTAAATTATTTTTAATGCATCACTCGAAAGATATTTTAAAGTTCTTTTAAATTATCGAATGTTTTCACGAGATTTACACGTTTTGAGGTCTCCTGAATCAGTTTTCTCTTACGGTGCTGTATTATTTTCAAATTTCAATATTTCAATTTCTAATTATGATTAAATTTTTTTTAATACATCATTCGAAAGATATTTTAAAGTTCTTTTATATTATCGAAAGTTTTCACCAGATTTACACGTTTTGAGGTGTCCTGAATTAGTTTTCTTTGTATCTCAGCTACTAATTAAAATAATTTCATAAGTAATACATCATTAGAAAGCGTTTTTGAATTGGAATAGAACAGTGGAATACAGAAATTTCTACCGACAGATGGCGCTGTAATATTTTCAAATTTCAATATTTCAAAGGCGTGCACCGCGCGCGTATCCCCTAACTTGTGCGCGCAGCGCGCACGGGACTGCGAGGCCGAAGGCAGTGGGGACCAGGTCCGACTTTTTAACCGATGAGAAATGATTTTTTTCATTTTCTTTTCTTAAGAATAAAAATTTGATTCGAGAAGGAGTATATGCGCGCAGCGCGCGTATACCTTCACACGTGCGCGCGCCTGGGTCTGCGCTGCCGAAGGCAGTGGGGACCCGGTGTGAGTTTTTAACCGATCAGAAATGATTTTTTTTTAGGGGGCACGAAGGGTCAGGGAAGGAATACGCGAGCGCAGTGCGTGTATCCGTGAACTTGTGCGTGCGCAGCGCGCACGTGACTGCGCTGCCGAAGGCAGTGGGGACCCGGTCCGACTTTGTACCCGATGAGAAATGATTTTTTAAATTTTCTTTTCTTAAGAATAAAAATATGACTTCAGGAGGAATATGTGCGCGCAGCGCACGTATACCCTCACACGTGCGTGCGCCTGGGTCTGCGCTGCCGAAGGCAGTGGGGACCCGGTGTGAGTTTTTACCCGATCAGAAATGATTTTTTTTAGGGGGCACGAAAGGTCAGGGAAGGTATACGCGCGTGCAGCGCGTACATCCTTTAAGTTGTGCGCGCGCAGCGCGCACGGGACTGCGCTGCCGAAGGCAGTGGGGACCCGGGCCGACTTTTTACCCAATCAGAAATGATTTTTTTTAATTTCTTTTCTTAACACTAAAAGTTACTTTTTGTTTCTGTTACTGTTAGTTTTCTTTTCTTAAGAATAAAAATATGACTTCAGAAGGAATATGTGCGCGCAGCGCACGTATACCTTCACACGTGCGTGCGCCTGGGTCTGCGCTGCCGAAGGCAGTGGGGACCCGGTGCGAGTTTTTACCCGATCAGAAATGATTTTTTTAGGGGGCACGAAAGGTCAGGGAAGGTATACGCGCGCGCAGAGCGCACGGGACGCGCTGCCGAAGGCAGTGGGGACCCGGTCCGACTTTTTACCCAATCAGAAATGATTTTTTTTTTTTTTCTTTTCTTAACATTAAAAATTACTGTTAGTGATTCATTAATTTTAGGGATTCATTTGAAAATACTGACCCGCTAGCGGGCGAAGCCAGCTAGTGTCCCTAATAAAAGCTGTAGCAACTGAATTCATAAGGATCCGTATACGCCATCTAACAAAAGTTACGAGTATTAATTTTAAAGGTAGATGTATTCGCCAAAAATGCACAAAATTAGTGTTATTTAAAAATCAGTAAATTGTTCATATTTAGAGGGCTTTATCAAACCATTTTTATTACTAAAGGAAATAAAAATGTATGGAATTGTTTATTTCTTTATTTTGGGGATGATTTTGTAAATCTATTTGAAGCATATACTTTTAGACATTTTCTAAAATGCCTTTGAAATTGGTGATTTACTTTCATTAACTTTATCTTTCCTTCTTATTTTCCAGTTCGCAGCGGTATATAATTAATATATGGTTCAAATGTGACCAAATAAATATTACTGAAAATTAAAATTAAATAGCTGCAATGTATCATGCAACACTTTTTACTACTCATGCATTACTTTTATTTATTCCCCAGAATTAAGAAAATTTCAAGGTTTTTATTTTTATTTAATTTTTATTTTTATAGTGTGTACATAAAAAAAAAAAAAAAAAAAAAAAAAAAAAAAAAATGTTACTTGAAAAACTTGTGTTTAATATATGAATTATAAACAATAATGAAAAATTTAAAAAATAAATCTTATAGTGTTAAATTTTATATTTTTTACTTCTGACAACGACTAAGGACCAACGAGATATATAAAGTAGGGTGATAAATGGTAACCCTTGAGAAGGTCCAAGATGAGTCATGTGACATGCTCTCCTTGCACCTTGCGTATTCGATGGTTCCCTTGGTAACAGCTTATTTTCAGTAAATTTCTATGGCAACGGTTCTTCGCAGCCGGAGATTGTTCTTCGCAGCCAATGTTTTTGTTTACTTACGTAGTTTAATATTCTTTTGTTCTAAATCATTTTGATTTTGATTTTACTTCTCTTTTATTTCGTGTAGTTGAACTTTAACCGACAAAATGCTTAAAAATGGTTGAAAAATTATTATTTGTTGTTAAGTTTAGCTCTTTAAAAATTTAAATTTTCCTTTATAAACATTTTTAAACTTTGATGGGAAACTATGAAAGAAAAGGTATTTTATTATTTATTAAAATGTGAAATATGTGTAAAGTTATTTTAAAAACAATTTATTTCGGTCATAGGACTGTCATGTTACCTAATAATAATGATAATTTGTCGAACTGATATTTTAAATGCCAAAATAGCGATAAAGGGCCAAACACAGCAACCTATTCGAGCATGTCACGTGATTCATCTTGAACCACGGAAAGTTAATCCTTTATCCATTAATCAGCACTCTAATTTATATATCTCGTTGCTAAGGACATTACTAACGATTTAAAAGTTTTTCAGCGTATTTAGTTCTTAACCCTCAGTAAAAAAAAAAAAAAAAAAAAAAAAATTATTATTATTAGTAGTAGTAGTAGTAATATAAATTCTATATTCTTACAAACAAAATGATAACGGCAGTTTATAAAAATCTTTAATGTTGACTTAAATATACATATATATATATACTAGAGAATTAAGCGTTATTAAAATGCGGGAGGGAAGCTCAAAAACAATTTAGATATGAAGTAAGATTATGATAATAATCTATTTCGTCTTTCAGTGTATTATTCCGTATATGTTTTATTCCAGTGTATGTTTACCGTATGATATACAGCAAAATTTTACGGTTCACGATTTTTAAATAAAACGTTGAAAAACCTTCACACATTAACTGTCAATTCACATGTATGAGCCAACGAGATAAATAAATTAGAGTGCGTATTCAATGGATGAAGGATTAGCCTTCCGTGGTTCAAGATGAATCACGCGACACGAACCAATAGATTGCTATGTTTGGCCCTTTATCGCTATTTTGGTATTTAAAATTTCAATTCGACAAATTATCATTAATATTAGGTAACACGACAGTCCTATAAGTGAAATAAATTGCTTTTAAAATAATTTTTCACATATTTCACACTAGCAGGCTACGCCCGCTTCGCTGGTCACTATATTTAAATGAATTTTCAAAAGAATGGATCAGTATTTATTTTTTACGTCACACTACAAATAAAAAAATGAAAAAAAAATGAAATCGCTTTAGATTTCTCTTCTTCGGGTACCTGTTGCCTAAGGCAGCTCTTTTTTTCTGACCGTACTGCATCGGGTCCAATTTCCCACTGTCTAGAGAAAGGTCTTTCCCGGGCACTTCAACATGGGTATTTATGGGTATTTGTGGATTTTCTATTATATAAGAACTACGATTTTAAAGATGACTGTATCTCAGCATCTATTATATAATTTAGTTTTTTAACCATATGTTTTATAGCCCCGTTATTTACACTATATTCCGATTTGATTCCAACCAGTGCAATAAAATTAAATAAAAAAAGTAGATTTTCTTTAAAAGGAATTAAATACATGAAAAACAAACGAATTTTAATCAGTTTAATCCTTTCTACTATATACTACTGTTTTTTTCACCCAATAAATATTATAAATTAAAAAAAATTAAAAAAAAAAAAAAAAAAAAGATATTTCTTTTAAAGGAATTAATTAAAAAAATGAAAAATAAAAAGTTGCTATACTATAAAATTATGCATAAACGTAACAATTTATTTCTATTTCATTACGATTTGATTTTCAATAAATATAATAATAATCAAATAGAAAAAAAGAAAATCGCCTTCAAATGAATGTATTAAATAAAAAATGAATTTCATAGTAGCCGTTGCTAAGATACGCAGACGATTACAATTGAAGAATAAATTCATGAAAAATGAAGCATTAAAGCCAATATTTAAAATCGAAAAAACATTAATTAAAAAAATTCAAATTCGAAATTCGAAAAAATCTCTATGAGGTGCACACATGCAGGGTCCCAGGTACCTATATGCCAAATTTGGAAGCTCTGCGATCAATAGTGTGAGCACCAGAGCGCAGACAGACACACACACAGATATACACACAGACACTTCTCTTTATTTATATAGATTATAATCTATATAAATAAGAGAAGTGTCTGTGTGTGTATCTGCGCTCTGGCGCTCACACTACTGATCACAGAGCTTCCAAATTTGGCATATAGGTACCTGGGGCCCTGCAGGTGTGCACCTCATCGAGATTTTTTCGAATTTGAATTTTTTAAATTATTTTTTCGATTTTAAATATCCGCGTTTGTAATGATCGATAGATGGCGCTTTTTCAGCTTTTGTTGTTACTAAATATTTTAGCCACGTGTATTTATTTATTGTTGTTCTTTTTGTTATTCTACTTAATATTCGTACTATAATTTCTCCGCCATTACATCATGGAAAATTGATTGCTTTTGGAGAAAAATATTTCAGTTTATTCAAAGTTCGATCGGAAGTAGATTTTTAACTGAAGTTGAACAAATATTAGTTTCAAATCATCTCATTAATTCTTTACTTCCATTAGCCGAAGCAACTGAAATTTTAAATTTGTCGTTTGGAAATAAATGGAAGCTTAATTCTGGATTTCTTGGTCCTTTGGAGTTACATTGGAGTACGCAACAGTATGTGTTATCTTTTTTACCGGATTTATTCATTTTTATTCAATAAATATATGTGAAACTAAACATCGGCATGCAATGGCGGCTTAATGAAAGTCGAATTAAAGCATGTTAATTGTAATTTCACCTTAGCCCACCAGAGGGCGAGCATTTCATTACAATCGCGGATTGGCTTTAATGTTTAATTTTTGTGAATTTATTCTTCGATTGCTATCGTCTGCGTATCTTAGCAACGGCTATTAGGCAATTCATTTTTTATTTAATACATTCATTTGGAGGCGATTTTTCTTCTTCTTTTTTTTATTATTATTATATTTATTGAAAATCAAATGGTAATGCAATAGAAATAAATTGTTACGTTTATGTATAAATTTTATACTATAGCAACTTTTTATTTTTCATTTTTTTTTATTAATTCCTTTAAAAGAAAAATCTTTTTTTTTTTTTAATTATTATTATTTATAATATTCATTGGTTGAAAAAAAATGATAGTTTATAGAAGAAAGGATAAACTGATTAAAATTCGTTTTTCATGCATTTAGTTCCTTTTAAAAGAAAATCTACTTTTTTATTTAATTTTATTGCACTGGTCGGAATGAAATCGTAATATAGCGTAAATAACGGGGGCATTACGGGGGGGGGGACACATGGTTAAAAAACTAAAATATATAATAGATGCTGAGATACAGTCATCTTTAAAATCGCAGTTCTTAAATAACAGAAAATCCAGAAGTCGTCGATAAATACCCAGATTGAAGTGCCCGGGAAAGACCTTTCTGTAGACAGTGGGAAACTGGACCCGATGCAGCACGGGTAGAAAAAACTGCTGCCTTAGGCAACGGGTCCCCGAAGAAGCGAGATCTAAAGCGATTTCAGTGTTTTTTTTTTTTTTTTTTTTTTTTTTTTAAGTTTTTATTTGCAATGTGATGTAAAAAATAAATACTGATCCAATTCTTTTGAAGATTCATTTAAATATAGTGACCAGCGAAGCGGGCGTAGACTGCTAGTCTATATGTTACCGCTAAAGTGCAGAAATCAGTTAATCTGCAGATTAGCTAGGTAATCTGCACATTAACTAGGATGATCCGTTAAAGTGAGGAAAATTGTTTTATTTCTCAAATTACCTAGGTAATCTGTGAATTACCTAGATAATCTGCACATTACCTACTAGGCTCTAGTTAAAGTGAAAATAAGATATCTGGTGCTGTGATTTTACAGCACGCTGTGTTGTATTTGTTTTTTCATTCGGAAAAAAAAAATAGTTTTCTTTTCTTTTTTATTTATTTCTTTACTTATTTTAATCTGTATGTGTTTTAATTTTTATATCTTTTAAAGTTATATTTGTTTTATTTTTTATTTATTTCATCATCTTTTTTATTCTGTCAATATAAGTTTGAAGATGCTATGCATTTTTAATATGAAATATAATAGCTTTAATAGCTTTCAATAAATTCTATTTTATAAATGAATGTTAGAATTCTAATACAGCAACGATTTCTTTTCAAAATAAAAATATTTAACAAAAAAAAAAAAAAAAAAAAAAAAGTTTTATTAACAACTTATATTGCTATTACTATTTAAATACTAGAAATATTAAATTATATAAAATATTACTAGAAATATTAAATTAGACAAATCAGAAGCATTATTAAGAAGTACTTCAAATAATTAAAACTGCTTTAACATTTTTTAGAATGCATGAAAATTAAAATGACAGTTTTCAATGCTTTATTAAACGATATTTTGCAGCATACATATATCTGCACAAGTTTAGCAAATATATTAATTAAAAAAAAAAACCTTTATTAACACTTTTTATGTGATAAACTACACCGAAATTATCTGATAAAGCGAACAAAATTTAAAATAAATAAATAAATAAAAATATAATCATGATATATAAAATATGTACAGGAAACTTGAAAAAATGTAATGAAATGCTAAAAAATGTACAGAAATTTCATATTAAGTATTTATTAAATGCCATAATATTTTTCAAAGTTAATAATTAATATATCTTTTTTTTTTTTTTTTTTTCAGTAAGTAATAGTAATTTAAATCAATTTTAAAATAAATTAGTTTTAAAAAGTTATGGTTTAATAGTTTTAGTTCGGAAGGAAATAATTACTGTAATGTAAATCTAATATTCATAATTCAAAATGGAGTTTCACGAGAGACAACTTTTAAGAAAGATTACATTTCATTAATAAAATGCAGACCCTTAGCAAACTTATATTGACAGAATTAAAAAAGATAGAAATAAAATCAAAATTAAAACAATTATAACTTACTTGTTACTTTAAATGTTGTGTTAGCCATAATAATAAACCTAATCATGGCTTCCATACTCCACATTTTGCGTTTGCCGTTTATCGGTTTATCATCATAGAATAGCGGAAGTGCGGAAGGGAAGGAGTAAAAGTTTTAGTTATGTTTGAAGGTCATTCGCGTATCTGTATCACATGGCTGTTTGACGTCATAGTGAATGTAAACAAAACTAAGGCTCGAAACAAACATTTGAACTTTAACGATACTGAAACCGTTAATCTGCAGATTACCTAGTTAAAATGCGGAAAACTCTTTATTCCGCACTTTAACGGGTTATTTTAGTTAATCTGCAGATTAGCTAGGTAATCTGCAGATTAACGGATTTCGCGTTTTAACGGTAACATATATAGTAAATAAAGAGAAGTGTCTGTGTGTCTGTCTGTCTGTGCTCTGGTGCTCACACTACTGATCGCAGAGCTTCCAAATTTGGCATATAGGTATCTGGGATCCTGCAGGAGTGCACCTCATCGAGATTTTTTCGAATTTGAATTTTTTAAATTAATGTTTTTTCGATTTTAAATATTGGCTTCTTTGTTTTACTTTTCATAAATTTAATTCTTTGATTGTAATCGTCTGTGTATCTTAGCAACGGTAATTTCACTATTTATTTTTTATTTAATACATTCATTTGAAGGCGAAATTCTTTTTTATTTTTTTTTATTTTATTATTATTATTATTATTATTATATTTATTGAAAACCAAATGGTAATGCAATCCGCGATTGTAATGAAATGCTAAGATGAAATTATCATATCACTGCATATCATCATATTATGCAATCGATTTTCCATGATGTAATGGCGGAGAAAGAACAATAATAAATACACGTGGCTATTATATTTACTAAAAACTGCAGTTCAGAAAGCGCCATCTATCGATCATTACAAACGCGGATATAAATAAATTGTTATGTTTATGTATAATTTTTTAACAATTTTTTATTTTTCATTTTAAATTAATTCCTTTAAAATAAAATCCTTTTTTTTTTTAAATCTATTATATTTATTGGGGGTGGGGGATGGTAGTATATAGTGGAAAAGGATTAAACTGATTAAAATTTATTTGTTTTTCATGTATTTAATTCCTTTTAAAAGAAAATTTACTTTTTATTTTATTGTGTTATACTGGTCGGAATCAAATCGTAATATAGTGTGAATAACGGGGGCTTAAAACACATGGTTCAGAAACAAAAATATATAATAGATGCTGAGATACAGTCATCTTTAAAATCGTAGTTCTTAAATAACAGAAGATCCATGTCGTCGATAAATACCCAGATTGAAGTGCCCGGGAAAGACCTTTTTGCAGACAGTGGTAACCTGGACCCCCCGATACAGTACGGACGGAAAAAAAGCTGCCGAGGCAGCGGGTACTCGAAGCAAGGTCTAGAGCAATTTCAATGTTTATTTATTTATTTGTTTATGTATAAACTATTATTATTATGTATAAACTATTGTAAACTATTATTATAAACTATTATTATTATTAAATTTTTATTTATAATGTGATGTAAAAAATAAATACTGATCCAATTCTTTTGAAAATTCATTTAAATATAGTGACCAGCGAAGCGGGTGTAGCCTGTAGTAAACAATAAAATACTTCTTATTTCATCATTTCCCAACAACGTTTAAAAGTGTTTATAATTTTTTAAATATTTCGTCAGTTAGATTTCGACTACACGAAATAAAAAATCAGTAAAATAAAAACTAAAATGATTTAGCACAAAAAAATATTGAAGTACATAAGTAAACAAAATCATTGGCGGTTATGATTTTCGCCAAGTACAATCTCCAAACCGTTTCCATAGAAATTTATTGAAAATAAGTTTTTACCAAAGAAACCAACGCATAAATTGTTCATATCACATGACAATTGTTGGACCATGTCATGGTTACCATTTATTAACACTTTATTTATCTCGTTGGTATGAGCAAATTAAATCAAAAATTATTTATTTTACCCATTGATTTTTTTACCATTTTTAAAGCGTGCACATAAAATCCTTAGAAACCCGTTTATTTTTGTTAAATAGGAACCTTTTTACAAGTTTTGTTACGAGGTTTAAGAATTTTCTGAAAAGCTTTCAAAAAAGTTTTACATTTACACATTAAAAATCTTAAAATGTTGTTACTTAAGTAATATTGTTACGAATTTGTAAAAAAGAGTATTTATTTTTATGTAAATTCATAGTCAGGTTATAAAATGTTACTTTTCAGCATTTCTAGCTTGTTTTTGTGTTAAAATAGCTTATGTTCCCTTAAAAATTCGTTAAAAATCTTCATTAAGGCAGGTAATGACTTGGGCGCAAAATTTGGTGAGTTTTTCGCTTCATCGCGAGAAAATCCTTACCATCGATATATCAAATATCTAAGCTACTTGATTGGCTGGGAAGTTTCTGAAATTTTCTCCATTTTCGAGCGACGCGGGTATTTAAGGAATCGAATCGCACCAAATGAAACAGTTTTGCCAAGGCATTGATTGCTGCACAAAGAGCACTGAGCCTCTTCGGATTACAGCTTGTTGCTGTGCGTTAATGCCCTTTTACAGTTTATACTGTGAATCCCATGATGTCAGCTGTTATTTAAGTTGTATTTTCTCGTAATACTGAAGTCGATAATTGGTTCATAGACCTGTAATTGTCTAGAATTTTCTCTAAATAAAATACGAGCATCAGCAAGATTCGCCTCTCATCCAGAGACAGCTCACGAACCCCGAGTATGCAACAATTCTGGTGTCAGGGGTGGGGTTGTCTGTGAATGGTGATCTGATAACTAGAGGTATGGAACAAGAAATGAAGAAACTTCTAGAAGATTTAACTGCTCAGATGAATGATTTAAAATACGGATTGATAAAAGAATGGAAACAGGGCAAAAAGAATGAAAGATAGTTTGAGTGAAGAAATGAAAGAGATGAAAAACAGTTTAGGTGAAGAAATGAAAGCAGTACAGGAAAAGATAGAAAACGGGTTGAATGAAGAAACAAAATCCATCCAGGAAAAGGTGGAATCTAATCAAGACGAGATGAAGAAAGAACTTTCAACAGTGAAAGAAGTAACTGAGAGTAAATTCAAAGATGGAAAACAGAATAGAATAGATGGAATGGATGATAAAGTTATGAAGATAGAAGACAGTGTTATAAGAATAGAAGAAAGTTTCGAGGAGAAAGTAAAAGAAATTTTTGATCAACAGCTCAAAGAAAGGTTTTCAAAGATAGAAAACAAATTAAAGAGAATAGAGGGAGGTCTTGAGAGAAAAGTGGAAGAAGAGTACAGCAGGGAAGTGATGGGAAAATTTGAGAAGTTTGAAGAAAGATTAGGAAATGAATTGCAAAAGATCCGGAATCTGGAAGAAAAGTTAACATCCATACTCCAGGAAGTTGATAGGAGAGATAAAAGAATACAGAGTCAATTAAGCTATCTACCTACGATGGCAGATCATCTTGGCAAATATATAAGACACAGTTTTTCATCATAGCGGAAGCTAACGGCTGGGACCCTACTGCCAAGACAGTCCATTTAACAACAGCATTACGGGGCGATACAACTGGCATACTAGAAGCCATTTCGAAGGAAGAACGGTATGACTTCGAGGCCCAGACCAGAGCACTAGAGCTGCGTTTTGGAGAAAAATGTTCTAAAGAATACAGTCGTCTCCAGTTAAAGTCCCAATACCAAAAAGTGGATGATAGTTTACAAGAGCTGTCATCGGACATTCAGAGACTATCACACTTAACTTTCTCAGACTGCCACGCTGAAACTCGAGATGATTTGGCTCACCAATACTTCATCGATGCCGTTCGAGATCCAGAGACTCAAAAAGCACTTAGACTCGCCAATGTCAAGGACGTCAGGTCAGCTTTGGTATATGCATTAAAGACTAAAGCAGCCCAATAAGCCTCCCGTAAAGACAGCCACAACATCAGAGCAGTCTCTTTAAAAGGATTCACAAGCTGATCTGAAGTAAGTGAAGAAAAATCTGGCCGACATCACAAGGAGAAAACGCAATTTTGAGAATAATGTAGAAGGTAAGAACCCGAAGATTAAGTGCTGTGGCTGTGGAAGAAATGGAAATGTCAAACGAAGGTGCCCAATGCGACAGAGTAATGAGAATAACCAGGTTTTGAAGTCATCGCTGGGAAACTAAGGAGATGTAATCTCGCGGGGCGGAGGTTGCTCGAAACTAGAGAGCCCCATTTTTCAGCGTTTCATGTTTCTTTGATGAGTGGAGGCGATCATGGATTTTATGTTCATGGTCAAATCAACAACACTTCCTGCCGCATGATTCTCTATACTGCAACCAGCGTAACTGTCGTTAGAATGAATGTAGTACAGGAACTTAAGGAGAAGATTATCTGGACGTCGCAATGTGTTAAACTTCAGACTGTGACCAACGCCGAAATTAAAATTCATGGAAAAATGAACTTGATCATCACATTTGGAAATGCCAGTTACCAACATATGGCATACGTAGCTGACATAAGAGATCCTCTAATCCTTGGACTTGATTTCTGAGAAAATATAATTTCCAATTGGATTTTAAGAATAATGAACTGCATTCACGCTCAGAAGACATAGCTGTATTTAACACTGAAAATCCAGACATTTACTCAATATGCCGGATAACAGCGAAATCCCTACACAATCTTAAAGAGACTGAATGGCGACGTAGTTAGAATTACTAAAGCACCTTCATCAAAACCGAGGGTAGTACATTATGATCAGTTAGCCCTATACCACAGTTTAATATGGAAAATCTTTTATCGGGTGAGTGCGAAGTTCCATCCGTTTTTGAATATGTAAATTTGCAATAAAATTGACGTCACACATAACATTGTAATGACGCAAATCGTCGGCCAATCAAATGTGCGGACGCCTCGCATATAAATGCATCGTGTCTCACAAAATTAAGTATCTCAAAAAAAAAAAAAAAAAAAAAAATCAGAGGATGTAACATGGAAAACTAGAAGGAGCATATAAGACATTGTTTGCTATACGAGTTCCATAAAAAGAGTACGGCAGCCGCAGCACGTCGCAATGTTTGTCAAGTTTATGGGGAGCATGCAATAGACGAAAGCACATGTCGATGGTTTCGTAAATTTAAAGAAGGAGACAGAAGCTGCCAAGATCAGGCAAGGAGTGGACGGCCATCACACGTTGGAGACGACGATATTGGCCAAGCCAGGAGGAACAACCCGAACCCAACCGTGTAAGAATTAGCGGAGACCTTAAACGCACATCAGACAACGGTCGAGAGACGGCTGGTTAAGTTGGGTTTTACGAGTTGTGTTAAAGCTACCTAAGGAAAATCACCGTTTCCTCCTGCTTTCTAAAAACTAGTGTTATCTACGGACGACAGTAAATGAAATATTCACACTTTTATCTTCAAAGCGGCTACTCAATTGAATAACACGTACTGCGTTTCTTCTAAAAATTCAAATAACAGTAAAAAGAACACAGCTACGTTGAATATTATTTACGAAAAGAAATCATTTGAAAAATACAAAAAAACTTTATTCCCAATGGGAAAAACCTACTACTCAAAAACAGAAAATTACTTATTCTAAAAAATTTTAATACACATGAGCTCTCGATTAAACGAGACCAAGTATCATATTTTTTTTTAACTAACGTTGCCATCCAATAATAATAATATTCATAAAATAAATAATAGATATAATAATACATTTTCAACATCATCCCACCTTTTGATTATAAATAATAATCAAAACATAAAAACTATTAGTCAAACAACTCTGGTACAAAGATGGCAACATTACATTTAAAAAATATAAAATTGAAAAAGTAAAATGAATAACAGAATGATCAACAATATCTAATATAATCTACAAGTTCAGTCTTTCCGACACTTTAATTCTTCTGCCAACTCTACTAAACTTCATTTGCTTATTATTAGTACTGTCTGAAACTTTGGAGATGTTATCTGATTCTTTAACTTTACTGAGAGTCATCGGTGTGGGAAGATCTTCAGAAGATGTTATCTCTAGGGGATAAACTCTTTGAATCGGGCGTAAGAGCTCCTTTTGGGAAGTTTGCACTTTAACAAGTCGTACTTGTCCGTCTTTACCTGGTATAACCTCAGTGATACGACCTAAAGGCCAGTAGATTCTCTTTTTATTATCGGCTCCCACCATAACAATTTCGCCAACAGTAACGGTATGTTTGGCTGACTTTTTGCTTTTTCTTTTACGTAGAATAAGAGCACCAAGATATTCAGATCTAAATCTTTGAGAATGGTTTGTCTGTATTTGAGCCTTTTACACAAAAAATTTTGCTCAACAGCATCCAAATCAGGAAGACTGCATTCATGCATATCTTGGATGAACATCGATGGCGAAATTGGTTTTACAGCTTCCTCTTTACACATGTAAGTAAGAGGTCTTGAGTTGACTACCCTCTTACACTCAGCTAAAACCGTCATCATTTCTTCGTAATCGAGACGTGCCAGCCCTAATACTCTTTTCAAGAGATCTTTTAGAATTCGAATTAATCTCTCCCACCAACCGCCCCACCAAGCAGCGGTTGGGGGGATTGAACTTCCAATCAATAGAGTTGACAACTCCATGTTTTCGCATGCGTTCCCAGTCTAGTTTCTTGAAATAGTTGGCTGCTCCTACAAAATTTGAACCATTGTCACAGTATACAGTAGAGCATCTACCTCTGCGAGCTGTAAATCTTCTAAAAGCCATTAAGAACGCATCTGTTGAAGCAGAAGTAACAAGCTCTAAATGGACTGCTCTGTATACTGCGCAAGTAAAAATTAAAACCCAGCTTTTCTTGTTATCTTTGAGATATAATGGCCCAGCCATATCAACACCAATTATCTGAAAAACTGCAGCATCTTTAACTCTGTTTTCAGGAAGTGGAGGACTGATTACTTCTAAGTTCTTTGACCGAAATCTTTTGCGTGCAGTGCAGCTGGCTACAACATTTTTCACCGCCTTTCCGCCGTTTAGGATCCAAAACTTTTCTCGAAGTATATTTAATAGTATCTGGACACCAGCATGGCAGTTCTCAACATGTGCTTTATAAATTAGCCGTTTTACCACTTCATGTTTTGATGGAAGAACAATAGGTTTAAGAAAATCTTCACTATCTTTTCGATAAATAATTTTGGTCTTCAAACGAATGACACCAAGCTCGCCTTTAAATGTTTGCAAATTTTTCAATCTCTTTTCGTTTTCTTGAGAAAAAGACTCATTCTGAATTAGAAGTAAAACCTTTATTTCTGCTTCATGAATTTCTGAGGCTGTCAATTTACCATGCTTCCTCCAATTTAAATTCTTGCAGTTGTGCTTGAAACGAAGGATCCATGCAACAAGACGAATAATTCTGTCATAACTAGAAAAGTATCTATAGTACCAGTCTTCATCAACAATAGCTTCAGTATTTGTCAGTATACAAGTTTTCCTAGATTTTTCCTTTTCAATTTCTTCCTCATTCCAATCGCGATTAGAGAAATCCATCATTGTTCGAAATTCAGAAACATCTTTCATCCATTGTGGACCCTCCCACCATTTTGATGAGACTAGATGCTTTGTTTTGCATTCTCTGGAGGGCAAGTCTGCAGCATTCTTCTCCCCGTTATATGTCTCCATGATGAAGGATCACTCAGTTTTCTGATTTCCTGCACTCTATTTCTTACAAAAACGGACCAATTTTCTTCTCGCTGTATCCATGCAAGAACCGTTGTAGAATCACTCCAATAATGAGTCATAACATTTCTTCAACCAAGAGCTTCTTTATCTTGCTTCATTCTTTCATTTTTATCTTCTCTTTCTTTTTCTTCTTGCTCTTCTAATTTTCGCTCGGCAACAGCATTTCCTAACAGTACTTGAACAAATTCCGCATCTTTCTTGTATTCTTCACTGTTCAATATAATATTTTTTAAACCTGAAATAGTAATATTGGGTGGTACTTCTTCGCCAATTTCAGACGCCACATATATCAAATCATCTTTCTTAAATCCTTTTACTGCTTGAAACATGTTGTTTCTTCACTAATGTCCTGTCGCTCGGACTCCACAAATGTTCAAGCTACCTAAGTAAAATCACCGTTTCCCCTTCTGCTTTCTAAAAACTAGTGTTATCTACGGACGCCAGTAAATGAAATATTCACACTTTTACCTTCAAAGCGGCTACTCAATTGAATAACACGTACTACGTTTCTTCTAAAAATTCAAATAACAGTAAAAAGAACACAGCTGCGTTGAATATTATTTACGAAAAGAAATCATTTGAAAAATACAAAAAAACTTTATTCCCAATGGGAAAAACCTACTACTCAAAAACAGAAAATTACTTATTCTAAAAAATTTTAATACACACGAGCTCTCGATTAAACGAGACCAAGTATCATATTTTTTTTAACTAACGTTGCCATCCAATAATAATAATATTCATAAAATAAATAATAGATATAATAATACATTTTCAACAAGTTGATCGTTGGGTTCCACATAATCTGACAGCTAATCTACGGATGACTGAATCGCCACCTGTGTTTCCTTGCCTTCCCGGTACAAAAATGGCCCATTCTTGACATTGCCCATCTGCGTAGCACTAGTGCGGCGTAAAACCCAACCAACCAACCAGCCCATTCTTGACATGAATTGTGACAGGAGATGAGTAGTGGGTTATGCACGGTAACGTAAAGCGTCGTAGGCCTGTGTGTCGCTCTTCTGATGCACCTGCATCGACTTCGAAAGCCGGCGGCTTCATCCCAATAAGGTATTATTGAGTGTGTGGTGGGATCTGCAGGGAATAATTCACTGGGAAGTCCTGCCATTCAACCAGCCATTCATACTGCCTTTTACTGCCTTCCATCAATACTGCCTTCTAAGTTACTGGGCTTTCGTTGGGAGGTTTTACCCCACTCTACCTATTCTCCTGACTTGGCATCAACTGACTATCACCTATTTCGTGCATTGAACAATTCCTTCAGTCAGAAAATCTTTGATGATCTTGATGGTGTAAAAACTGCCAACGAAGACTTTTTTGACTCGAAACTACCGGAATTTCCCCGCCGTGGGATTCATCTCCTACCAGAAAGATGGCAAGAGTTCATAGATAGCAGTGGGAATTATGCACACTATTAGGTACTGTTCATTTTGCGCTTATTTGCTTTTCTTTATGAGTAATAAAAAAGGTAGAGCTTTTGCACTCACCCAATTAACTTTACATTCATAGGATTAAAAAAAAATGTTTTAAATAATCGTAAAATGCTATCTGAAGACGTTCCTCTAAAATTATGCATTATTTTAAAAGTAAAGTGATTAACAAAGATTAATGAAGCTATAATTATGAATCGAATTTTGCTAATATATATTAATGATATTTTCCATATTTTTTTATCTAGAAGTTGTTTTTTACCTCTTCAGAAGAATCATTTAAAAAAGTTTTTAAGCAATTCAAAATTTTGTGAGTTAATGTAGTAAAATTAGTAGTTAATATTCTGATAAAAGAAAAAAAATAGTGCAAAAAATGAATTAAATTTTCATGTAATATTTCATTTTATAAATATTACCTATACTGCATGCAGAAACAGAATAATGAATATATTTATTGTAAAAAGCATATAAACGTGAAATTATACTACACATTTATGTGTAGTAGACGCCTTACTATGTACGTCTTACTGTATTCGTGTATATGTTTGTGCATTACCATGTGCATTTTTATTTTACTTTTGAGATTTTCTTAAACTTAAAAATCTAATGAATTTTCATACCTACAAAAGAAGTTTCACCTAAATAACCTCTTCGTTTAAGAGTTACATGTAGGTATTCTTCAGTTTCATTGATAACATACTTATCCTTTTCCAAGCTTATCCATGCCCAGTTGAAACGAAAGCTTTGGTCTGGTAAAACGTTATTTCCTGAAACAGACAAACAAAAAGAATGAGAGCCATAAATTTAATGCAATTTAAAAATGTATATCTGGAATTTCTTCCTGCTGAATAAACAAATATTACACATTTTAATAATTTCAAAAATGTTTATTTGGTGAAAATTTTTTTAAACATTTCTTTTAATGTAGAATACCTTATAAAAATTGTTAAATGTGTCATTATTATTTTATTGTGCATTTATTTTGAATTTGAATGATCAAGAAGATGTGTTCATAAAGGTTCCAGTCAAATTTACTAGTCGATTCTTTATCATAATATAATAAACACAGTTTATACTATGTTAGCTGAAATACCTGTTGCTTTCCAAGCCTTAAAAAAAATGATAAAGATAAAAGCTCAAAAGTACTACTTTTCTTTTTATCCCCATTTCCTCCCCCACTTCTGAATAGTGCAGTGAATAAGAACTTGAAAAAACACATTTCATACCAAATATTCCACCAATATTCATTCATTTTATACCAAAGTTTTCTAGATCAAAAGCTGTTTCCAAAATGCACAGTATAGCTCCTGTTTTCCCTCATTTCAACTTTTATAGCGTAATGAATAGAAATTTAAATGAAAAATTTTCATTCCAAATTTCAAATTTGTAGCTCAAGCAGTTCTCAACAGCACATAGTTGGTTGAAAGTAATTTTTTAATACCGTAGTGACTCCTTTCAAATGCTAAGGAACATGTGTGACATTTTCATTCGTATTCGTCAAAGGGTGTGGATTTTTGATAAAAAGAAATAGACTTTCACATTTATAAATAGACTGTCGCCTAGAAGATTCTAGAACTTAGAGTTGTGTTGTTTTTAATATCTCACTATGGCTACGCATTACGCAATGATGAGGGTTTGGAACTCATCCACAGGGATGGTCCGGAGACACGTCATCATAATTTTGATCTTCTGCGGAGGGAAAGAGAGATTCTACTACAAAATAAAACTGTTTCTCAATCAATGGTATCGATACAATTTATTTCCATTGCATTTAAAGATTATGCCTGGTTGAACTTTCGTTTACTACTGTAAGGTATGCACTTTTTTTTTTTTTTTTTTTTTTTTTTTTTTAAACCAGATTATATATATATATATATATATATATATATATTTATATACATATATATGTCTGTAAAATATTTGTGATTTATTCTGAAATATAATAATTTTCTTTTTAAAATTGTTTCTTAAAAAATAATAAAACAAGTCCTTCCGGCTTCTTCGGAAGGGTAGGTTGATTTCTTTTTTCTTATCAAGTAGCCGTCATTTTGTTTCAAAATGGCGGCTACAAATTATTAATGGACTTAGTAGAAATATTGATGTATGCTATGCACAAATAGAGTTTTATGCAAATCGGTTCATAAATACCTTTTTATGTGAATTTAAAATTTCCAAGTGGCCGGCGCTTGGAAACAAAATGGTGGGTTAAGTTGACAAACATATCAAATGCATTTGTGAGATAGGTCTAATGTACACATATAGTTCGAATAAATTCAAAATCTTAAAAGTCATCGTGTTGAAAAATTAAGTGGCTGCCAGTTGGATCAAAATGGCAGTGAGAAAGTTGCTCATCTAAAATATCGTTGCAAATTGAATTTTTTTTTTTTTTTTTTTTTTTTTTTTTTTTGTAGAAATTCTTTCAAAGAGGCTTAGTAAGTTGATAAAATGTTATTTTTCTGCATTTCTAGTTTGTTTTAACATTCAAATAGTCTAATTTTCCCTTAAAAACGCATTAGAAATTTCCAATAAGGCAGGATTTTGCAACAAATTTGGAGACTTTTCCCCGTGGCGACTTTTGGTGAGAAAATACTTATTATCGATGTACCAAAGATAGACGCAATAACGTGATTGGTTCACGAGTTACGTGAAATTTCTAGATTATTGTTGCTTGAATGATAAATCCATTTTTCAACTTTGATTTGAATTGATTCAGTGTTACTAAAGTTACCATAATGACAAATTTTCAAGTGGCCGCCGCTTGAAAATAAAATAGCGGATCAAGTCACCAAAAGAACTTATCTTAGATATTTGAACCATAAGTTCACTATCCAACTTTTATTTGAATTAGTTCGGTATTTTAAAAGTTATCGTGATGCCATATTTTAGAGTGGCAGTGTGATTTCAAGATGCTGCAACGTAGAAACAAGATGTTGGGACAAGTTGCCCAGTAAACACTTTCAAGACAATTATATGATAATACCACTGTCCAAATTTGGTTCGATTTGGAGTATTATTGCAGATATTATCGTGATTTTAAAATTTCATGTGGGAGCCTGATTTCAAGTGTCCCGCTTAGTATAAGATATCCGGTACTTTCCAAAAAATGGCGGTTAAAGTTCATTAATCAACTTGGTTGAGACAATTATATGGTCTATGTATACATCAAAATTCACACAAATTCGGAATACGCTTTTTACAATGTGAATTTGAAATTTTCAAGTGGTCTCCACTTGAAATCAAAATGGCGAAGCAAATTGGTTAAAAAACTCATCTAAGATATTTATAAGATAAGTTAAGATACTGTCCAAATTTGGTTCGATTTGGAGTATTATTTCAGAAGTTATTATGATATTAAATTTTCAAGTGGTAGCCTGATATCAAGTGGCACCGCTTAACTTAAGATATCTGCCACTTTATTAAAAAGGCGGATATAGATCATTAATAAACTTCATTGAGATCCTTATGTGGTCTGTATTTACATCAAAATTCAAACAAATTCGGAATAGGCTTTTTAAAATTTAAATTTTCAAGTGGTCTCCACTTGAAATCAAAATGTTGAAGCAACTTGGTTAAAAAACTCATCTAAGATATTTATAAGATAAGTTAAGATACTGTCCAAATTTGGTTCTATTTGGAGTATTATTTCGAAAGTTATCATGGTTTTAAATTTTCAAGTGGTGGCCTGATTTCAAGTGATCCCGCTTAACTTAAGATATCCGCCACTTTATTAAAAATGGCGGATAAAGTTCATTAATAAATTTCTTTGAGACACTTGTATAAACTATGTATACATCAAAATTCAAAAAAATTCGGAATACGCTTTTTACAATTTGAATTTGAATTTTTCATGTGGTCTCCACTTGAAAACAAAATGGCGGAGCAACTTGGTTAACAAACTCATCTAAGATATTTATAAAATAAGTTAAGACACTGTCCAAATTTGGTTCGATTTGGAGTATTATTTCGGAAGCTATAGTTATTTTAAATTTTCAAGTGGTAGCCTGATTTCAAGTGGCCCCGCTTAACTTAAAATATCTGCCTCTTTATTAGAAATGGCGGATAAACTTCAGTAATAAACTTCATTGAGACTTTTATGTGGCCTGTATTTACATCAGAATTCAAGCAAATCTTGCTTTAAATCTGCTTTTTTCATTGTGGGTTTAAAATTTCCAAGTGGCTGCCACTTGAAAACAAAATATCGGAGCAACTTGGTTAACGAACTCATCCAAGATATTTATAAGATCAGTTCACTGTTCAAATTTGGTTCGATTTGGAGTATTATTTCGGGAGTTATCGTGATGACAAAATTTTCATTATAGATAGATAGATAGAGAGATAGATAGATAAACGTAGTGATTGCAATAGGTCGATTTCTGAAGAAATCAACCTAAAATAAATCTTATTCATCGTGATTAATACACGGGTCAAATTTGAATGCTTGTAAATGACAGCATTCCATTTACTGGTTCTTCCTTTTTCTAGGGAAAAGAACTAATCTAAATTTTTGAGGTAAACTTATTTTTCATGTTTAACATTAATATATATATATATATATATATATATATATATAAGAAAAAAGAATAAGAAAATATGACTGATGGTGGTAAAAGGTCTTACAAATTTTTAAATTAGTGGATGAAAAAAACCTAAAATACTATTAGCAAAACTAAAATAGGCTTGATATGCTGAAAAAAGAAAATTAACAACTTTTTTGCATAAAACAATCAATTTAACTTAACATATTAGAAAAGAAATATTTTTAATATAGTAAAAAATCATTTTTAATGTCATTTGACTTTTATTTATTTATTTATTTATCATTATTATTATTATTATTATTTATAAAACTATGCATCATAAAAATAAATAAATAAAATTGTTTTAAATCTGCTATTAAAACAATGAGTAGAGAGTTAATGAGCTTTTCTGCATTGGAGTGAAAGATAAAGTACACCAGAAAAAAAATAAGAAAAATCTTAAAAAAATATAAATAAATAAATAAATAATAATAATAATAATGATAATGTATGCAGTTAAACTTATGTCAAAGATAGCTCCTAAAAATTCTCAAAACCGTCCCACGCTTGTATCCTGAGAAAATAGACCAGAAGCAGGTGCAACAGGTAAAGTACATTCCCTTAAAAGGCGCACCACCCGGAGGTAGAAAAAAATATATATACCTTAAAATTTGGAACAGCAGGCTTGTAGTCCGCAACATGTCCCCACCCTCTATCAAAATGTTTGAGAGCAATAGAAAGAATTTAAAAAAAATTGTCCGTGATCTTATTTATACGTGAGGTCACACCAGTAAATAGCCAAAGTCCCCTTTGGGGATAATCGTCGTTTTCTGCTTTGGTGGGCTTGTTTAGTATTTAACAGACTCCTTATGAAGAAGAGTCGTAATTGGCCATTGTACAAAGGTTATACAAAGCTGCTTCAACGGTGGTAATTGATGTCGTTTATGAAAGAGATTAATTACACTTCATGAAGTTTCCTGTCTCATTAAAATTAATTTTAAAAAGGCAAAGTAAAACTGTATTATGTGGTTAAGAAAAATATATATATAGCGTGTACTTATATATGTTCCAAAATTAAGAAATTAAATCGCTGATAACAGATTAAAACAGTAATTACAAGATAAAAACACTTTTTATATACAACGTTTTTAAATTTTCTGTTTATTTAATTTTAATCACTTTTTACTCGTTTCCGCTATCTACATTCAAATAGTGCTTAATGAAATAAATTCTCAGATAAAAATAGATTATTTATGTGACTATTTATTCCAGTTTCAATATTATTTCTGTGATATTTTATAATTTATTTATATTTTTGATGTGCTACTTGGCTCAAGATGGCTATTGCTTAATTAATATTCTTCTTGGCGAAAAATGTTTAGTATACTTCAGCACCAAAATTTAAAAATCTCCTATGAGGATTTATTAATAAAACTAATAAAATTATAATACATTTATGATTGTAGAGCTTAGAGTAGTAAAGAAATGCAATGCAATGAAATGTGACGTCATTTTTTTTACTTGGCAGTAAAAATTAAAAATATTGTAGTTTAAAAAAAAAAATCCTTTTAGAACAGCACATATTAGCATCATGAACAACATTAGCACTTCTACCAATTTTCTACACATTCTACCAATGTGTAGAAAATTTTTAGAGTTATAATGGCGTCAATTTTTATGAGATGCTTAATTTAACTTTTTATATTTTTTTAATGTTCATATTTAATTAAATGTATCTATTTTAATGTCGAAAGAAAACGAAATCGTAAACTTTTTCTGGCAACAGTTAAATTATAGCTAATATTTAAATGGCTAATTTTAACGATATTAGACTTTTTTATATTTTTGTCATATTTTAACTAACTAAAGAAAACTAATCAAAAATTCGAAAATCGGGCTTCGAGGTATTGCGTTGTCATCGTTTTCTGAGCTGTTCTAAAAGTTTCATATGTCTGGCTAGCCGGGAAGTTAGTTAAAAATCGATTGCAGGATTTGTACTGGACAAACAAACAAACAAACAAGAAAGCGAGTTAATAAAAATATGGTAATATCTATTAATAAATGCCTATATTTCTGTTTCTGGCGGACATACTTGGCATTTGGTAAACTGTTTCCTTGTATTAAGCAAGACTTGTCGCATTATTTATATATGCATTTCAGAGAAAGAGAAAAAATTAAAAAGTAAAAAAAAATAAATAAATAATATTGCTTTTTAAATACTTTTAGACTCGTCTTTGATTCTATTTATTGTATTTTTTTATATATATATTTTTTTTTATTAAATAGATTTTCTCACATTTTTCTTAATTAGGTATTACAATTTCAATTTTAAAAAATCTGGAGTGACTCCACTCGACTTTCCGAAAATTAAGTAATTAATGGTTGCATAGAAAATATAAAGTAAGAGAAATCATTAAATAAAGAAAAGAGAAAATTATAATAGAATGTTTCAGTATTTTTCTCCATATTATGTTGTGTAATTTAACACTATTGTACTTCAAATAATTTAAACCCATAGATCATAATGATAAAAAAAATTTTATTGTGTCCCTGTATAGGTATATACAGGTGCATTAAGTGCTAGATTCCCTAAAATGTATAGATTTTAGGCAACAATTCGGGCAACAGTGACCTATAACATGTATATCAAATTTCAGCTCAATCGGATTCCCATGAGCTATAATGACAAAGAATTTTTCATTGTCTCTCTATAATAATCTACCAGTGCTAGAGTTACCAAAATCTATAAAGTCCGTAGGATGGTGACCTATAACATACATATACGTTTTCAGCTTAATCGTGTAAGGCATTTAGATTCTATCGCACTTTAAATTTTGGCCCATGCACCATAATGATAAAGAATATTTTGTTGTGTTCCTGTAAAAATCTATAAGTACTAGATTCACCTAAATCCATACAATTCGTGCGACAGTGACAATCCATAATGATAATGAACTTTCTTTTAGAAATCCTTAAAACTCTTCAAATTGGAATTTGCTAATAATATGGCATATTTAGAATAATACAATTTACAAAATAATAATAATAATAATAATAAAATTAAATAAATAAAAATGAATTAATTAATTAAAAAGTAGCATTTTTATGGACAATTTTATGGAGCAATAATGGCTTAAAAAGACGTTTTGTTATGTTTGACATCATAGTCACGTTAAATTTTCTATTACTGAGTCCTTAATATATTGCATTTAACATTAAACGAAATTTTTGTAAATTGATTATATTTCTACAATTTTTTAGATAATTCCTAATGTAAGTTTAAGTATTTTTAGTGGATAATTATTTTACACTGCCGATTTTTCCCAATGTAAAATAGAAAACATTAGAAATGATGTTGGCGTTATCAATAAAGCATTTATAAATGGCACTAACGATATGTTTGATATATTAATAGTAGTATTCCCACACACTAGCATGGTAACAAAACAAAACAACAATAGCATCAAAATCATACACATCGAAGATGAATTTGTCTCCTAAAGTATTTTAATAAATTTATTTTTTCTATTTTCTACTTACATTAAAAAATGGAAACAAATATTTTTTGATTTTTACAAAATATCTTTGAAGAAAATGACTTTTTAATTGAAATGCATATATTTAAAACAAAAGTAAAACTTCAATTTTTGAGAATTGTTTGGTAAACATTTACAATAAATCATTAGTCGAATATAAGGTTTCTCTGTCTTCAAAGTTCTGTACATGAGTACTTCATCGAGTCTACTATACTGCGTACTTTTATCCGATGATTGGTCGGTATTATTATCATATTGTCTTCAAAGTTGTAAGATTTTCCTTTTTACGGTGATTATTTTCTTTCTCAAATTTTCTCTAAATATCAGTTTTATTTCCCCATCATACTATAGGTAATGGGAACTTCGAGAATTTTTTTTACCTTATTTTATTTTATTTGAGATTTTTACATATTTTGAGAAGTGTGGGGGAGGGGGGGGGATCTGAAAATTTGAAAATCCGTGTGTTAGTGTGTTAGGCTGTGTACACAATATCTCAAGCACAAATAATTGCAAAGAGGTTGGGCTAGTTTTAAAATACCACTTGTGACACTGGCAAAGATACTATTAATTTTTGGCATTCTAATTTAAAAACTTCGTAAGTTATTCGAAATTTGCAATTTTCAACACGGGAAAATAGGGCAAAATTTCGCTGTGCATTAAAAGAATATTTTTACTGTAAAGATGTCAGTCTAACTTTAAAATATCAATTATGATACTTACACTAATATCATTAACTATGAAAATTCAACTTTTAAAACTCCGAAAAAAGAACTTAAAAAAATATTTGAAATTTACGAATTTCGTAACATGGCAGAATGGAGCAAAATTTCGCATAAACGTTCATTTCTAGGGATACTTTCCTCATAAAGATGTCAGACATTTAAAATATCATTTTGAATCCAGGCATGAACATAATTAACTATAAGTTTTCTAATTTAAAAACTTCATAAGTTATTCGAAATTTAAAATTTTGGTAACATGGTAGAAGAGGGCAAATTTTTGCAAAAACGTCCATTTTGTGGGATATTTTCAAAGTAAAGATTTCTAAACGCGTTTAAAATCCCATTTATGATGCTGGCTTGAACATAATTGACAACGAACATTCTAATTTTAAAATTTCTTAAGTTGTTTAAAATTTAAGATTTTCTTAACATTGTAGAATAGAGCAATATTTCATATAAACATACATTATGGAGATCTTTACTTTATAAATAGTGTTGGTGTTAGGGATTAAGGCCGATTGACAACACTGGGGTCCTAGGCCTTACTTTATAAATAGAATGGAATTGCATGAAAACTGAGACTAGCCCAAAGAAAATTAAGTAACAAAATTACACTGAGAAAAAATTCTGTAACTGACATCTAGAATCAAAATTGTGGCTCTAGAAGAAGTAGTTCCACGTCATCCTTATAAATTCTAGTCCCCTTCGAGTTCTAGAAACCTCTATTAGAATTCTAGAGCGTTTGCCTATATTCTCGAGGGCAAAGTTATTTAAAAATCTCTGCAAATTAATGCGAATACAAGAGACGGGTCTCAGCAATTATAATCTTCGTTTATTACCCAATTCTAGAAATCAAGAGAGAATTTCTCGTAATACAAAAGATCCAGAATATTGTTTCACCATCTAGAAATGTGTTGACTAGAAATTCCCGATCATTTCGTCTATTCAGTTTATTTGCGTGCCTTATGCGCATAGCTCGGAAATCTATATTTCTACTTAATGGATTTAGAAAATGACCACTTATTCATTCGAGATGAAGGCGGTATAGTTTTTCCTTAGTGTAGGATGAGGTAAACGTAACGAACTAACTGTGGATAGCCTATTAGATGGGACACTTAAGTCTGTTACCGTCTTTAGCGATCGGTCATACTCATTTCTCTTAACATGAATATAGTAGAAATTTATGATAGCAAAAATATGGTGGGAAACTGAGCAAAGTTTACCTATGTAGCTAGTTTTCTTTGCATTTTTCTAAAATTCTGCCATATTTATATGTTTATATCTTAAAATAAAAGTGTATTGTTTACACACAAAAGCATTCATTTATGCAGTAAGCATATGTGTAAAAATTGCTCAAATTATGTGTTTGTTCCCCGTTTTGCATTTTTGGACCACCGTATTAGAATCTTAAATTTTCACTTGTGTTTGCAAAAACGCGAAAAAGGACCGCAGCAGATTTTTTTTTCTGTGCCTTTCTATTTAAAAGAAAAAAAAAAAAAGTGGTATTGAGTTTAAATTCATTTTTTTAATTAAGATATCAAAGACACACCTTCTTCCTTGAAAGAAAGCGTGGCTATTACTGTCTTTTTATCGTCCAAACGGTGTTTAATAGACTTGAAAAGTCATTTATATTATAATCACATCACCTGACTGACTCCGCATGAGGGAAAGGAATGGAGTTTGCGCACCACCCTTCTTAAAAATGTATTTCTCGGGTGCTACTGTTGGGCATAGTTATGATATATACCTGGATTTCACTGGCTGTTCTTGGGAATATAGGTGCGGTTATTCCTAGGTGCGAAGCAATTTGTTAGGCCTATTTTTTATTCACTGAGTGATTTATATATTACTTCGATTATGAGTGAAATGCTCATATTCTCAATAGAAAAGACAAAATAAATTTAAGTAAAGAAAAAAAAAATCTAATACTTTTTTGAAGAAATAAACACAGTACATGATATTAAACAAAAAGCTTTAAAGAAATTTGACGGAGAAGGAAAGCTTTATAAATTAAACACTTTTGCTTAATTTTATGATTCATGATTTTTATAGATTAAACAGCATATATAGATAAAACAGCATTATATCAAAACTTTTATGAATGTTTCAAGCGATTACATTGCTTAAAATCTACTATAAGCATTTTACATTATATCTCATGCATATAAACTGAAAAAAAAAGTTTATACATAATACAGTTTAGAAGCAAATGATATATTTTTTATTTCTATGTCTTACAAGTATTTTCTTGGACTGATAAACGATATAAATGACATACTAAGTTATTTTAACTGTTTCAAATGTCTCAATTTTAACAGGTAATATTGCTTTGTCATATTGAGTAAAGAATACATTTACGTACTCCAAATGTATGTGAAATACATTCCTAGTTTGTCATTCTGTATATTAAGCTCTCTTGAAAAGCGAAATTTAAATCACCACGTAAAAATAAATAAATAAATAAACAAATAAAATAAAAATACAATTCTAAAAGATACTTTAAATTCCTTATATAACATCAAATTTTTGATGACTCAAGGTTATTTTTATATGAAAATGCCACTCATAAAACTAAACAAACTGACAAATATAAGACTTAAAATCACGCTTGCTTTAGTCATAAATATTAAGATATTGTTACTTTTGAACTGCTTATTGTTCACTTATCAAGCTTGTCATAACAAACTTAATGTTTGTAAGGTTATGTCAAATGCACGCTAAACTTTTAACGAGATAATTTGAAAAATATCTCATAGACAAAATGAACTTGATTCTCATTCGAAGTTGTTTTACAGTTTAGCCCTGTTTGTAGCTCACTTTCCTTTCATCTCACTTTGCTTTTTGTATATAAAAATATTTAGTCACAAACTCTAGTTTGCCAATAAAACCTTAATGGAATACGTTAATTAATTTTTGATAACGCACCTTTATATATATATATATAATAAAAATGATAGCTTTTTTCTGCTGACAAAACTTGACATTCTCATTTTAATAATGGTAATAGAAACAATTCTTAAAAAACATTTTAAGAAATATGTGACATTATAAACATTCTTATAATTTTGATATCATATGAGTTTATAAAATAATAATAATAATAATACTTAGTAGGCACTACACTTTCTCAAACGCAAGCGTTTATTTTTATGTGACTTAAGTACTTTTCATTAAACTTTTAGAACATTTTTATACAGATTGTAAAATTCCTAAGCATAATTTTGAAAACACAGTGAAGTATTAATAAGAAAGCACCACAGAACTGGCGTTTTACAATAATAAAGTGTGGTGCGTTGCCGCTTTGATTGCAGCACTCGTGCCTACTTTGTTCGCCTGACAAATGATCGCGAATTCTTTCGACCCGAAACAATTGTTGCGAGTTTATTGCATTTTATGGTGTTTTGTTTATTCAAATTATTACATTGAAGTATTCTTTAGTTATTTACTTGTTTAATTTAATTTATATATTTATGGGTTTAGGTACCAACTCACAAATACATGTTCAAATGGTAAAATATTAAACTTACGCAATAAAATAAAATATTTAATTTTAAAACTTTCTAAGTTGAATATTATATTTAGAGAAAACAATTAAGTTTCGTTGAATTTTTCTATGCATATGTTTTCTTCTTCTTTTTAAATAAAAGAAACATATAACAAGCATATGTAACAATCAGGTTCTCACAAAAGTAAATATAGCACATTTTTTTTTTTTTTTTTTTCAACTTAATTTTAGCGTTGAATAATCATTGCTATCTATTCCAAAAAAAAAAAAGTAGGAAAGTGTGGGGCTGGTTGTAAAAATTTTTTGAAAATTAAATATATTTTGAACTGTATTTACATTTTCCTGTTTATAATTGCTGTTTTCCCATAGCATACATATTCCTCTTATTCAGAAAGAAAACTTTCGTTAATTTCGCTAATTTTAGCAAAAGAAAAAAATATTTTTTCAAAATTATTTGCCAGTTACAATTTATCTCTGTTTTGGGAGCAAATTGTAACAGTTGTGAGGGACATACTACTAATAAAGACGGCGATATTTCAAAATGTTTAAATGTTTTTTCTATCAATCATTTATTAATTTAATAAAAAAGGCAATAAATAAGTAATATTATATTATACCATCTTGGTATAGAAGCAATGATTTATACCAAATGGATTATAGTAAAATAAAGAGAAAATTAAATATCTAATCAAGAGAGAAGTCACTCTCTGTCAGAACTGAAGTTAATACAAAACAAAGCTATTTTTTTCATGTTTCCTCTCACACATTTAACGTGTGCCCACATTTTGCACATTAAGCCTTATACCCATCCTTCTGCCTCAGAGAGGCTGTAGCAAGGGTCGCAATCCCGCCTTTTTTTTTTTTTTTTTTTTTTTCAGGACACTTTCAGGGATGAGAAAATTCCGCCTTTTTTGCCACCCCTTTTTTTCTTAGAGAAATTTTTATTGTATTTTTAAAGTAAAGTGTCGTGGTTAAACAGGATACAAATTATTGTATAAAAATAGTGGTAGCAAAATAGACATAAATTTATCATGTATGAAAGTGTCCTAAAAAAAAAAAAAAAAAAAAAAAAAAAAAAAAAAAAAAAGGCGGAGACTACGATCCTTAGCTGTAGGCATCTCCAGAAGCTAACTAAAACCTCTTTGATTCAGAATTTATATCTGGAGCTAAAATCATTTTATTTATATTTTTATCCTTTCGTTTTATTATTTATTTATTTCTTCCTTTAATATTTTTCTTTTTTTTTTCTTTCTTTTTATGTTTGTGTTACTTTTTCATTATCTTTTCAAAATATATATATATATATATTTTTTTTTTTTTTTTTTTTTTTTTTTCGGATGATGATGTCTAATATTTGTACCTTTCTCGAAGAATTCAGCTGTAGCCAAATCATATACGACCCTTCGAAGCTCTTTCAGACTTTTTATAGTAGTTCCTAATTATAAAAAAATAATCTGGTGTGTCACTCACACGACTTTCTCTTACCCTCAAATTTAATACTATAAATACAGGTTGCAGATTAAGAGGTAAGATAACGAGAACTGTCATGTAAACCTATGCTAAACAATTCAAATTAGGCTTCAGAAAAGTTTTATACGATAATTAGTTCTGTGTGAGGGGAGCTACCGCCCCCCTCAACCTCCCGTTTCATTAATGCAGAATTTAATTCGGTTATTAAAAAATAATTCTGTTTTTAAAAAATAATTTATTAAAATTATTATTTAAAAAAAATATTTTTTATGATAATGCAGACGATTTCCATATTAGAGAGGTAGTGTAACACTAAATATCCAAAAAAAAGTCCATTTTACTCTCAATATTTGTATCTCAAATACCCAAAAACAATACTTTCTCTCTCTACCTTATGGGTAAGAGAAAGTAAAAAAGAAAAAAAAAACAAATTTATAGAATAAAGCATAGAATAAGTTATTCGCTTGTTAATATTTAAAATACAATGCCTAATTACATGAATGTAACAACTTGCCCCAATATTTTGTTTCAACTTGCCCCATCGAATGGTTTTGAACATTTTGTTTATTTATAAAATATACATATATAACGTTTTATACAAAAATTTAAACATGCATTTTATAACTTAACACATAGACAATATAAATAGCTATAAACATTTCTTTAAAATATAAATTAACATACGTTTAATCAAAATTTACGAAATATGTTTTTTTTCCACTAACTAGCTGAAATAAAGCACGCGTTCATGTTCAGAACCTCTCATTAACCACTTTTGTGGAACACTGGTTGAATTCAGAAAAAAATTTGTAACTGACATCTAGAATCTAGATTATGGCTCTAATAAATAGTTCCATTCACAAACCTTTACATAAAAGTTAATGTCTGTGTATCTCTGTATGTGTCTAAAAAAACCCAGCCTAATCCCCCCTCCCGAAGTGTCCGAATGCATCTCAAAGCCCTCCCCTTTTTTAAAATTCATTTAAATATAGTGACTAGCGATGCGGGCAAAGTCTACTATTATATTTATAGCATTATTAAATTTTAAAAATGTATAATTCAATTAAAAACTAAAAACACGTTAGCATGAAGCATTTAATTTGACAATTTAACATTTTTCACTTAAATGGTTCACGCGAATTTTTACAATACTTAATATTACTATATTTCAATGCACATGTATGCAAAATTAATAACTG
This sequence comes from Salticus scenicus, assembly GCA_963930645.1. NCBI lineage: Eukaryota > Metazoa > Arthropoda > Arachnida > Araneae > Salticidae > Salticus > Salticus scenicus. Next base: position 75,811,645 of record OZ005655.1, on the reverse strand, counting down.
TAAGCAAGTAATTTATATATGTTCTATGCACACTAACTTTATCAGCAAACTATAAAAAAATTACCAAATAAAATAAAATAAAATAAAATAACATCTTTTCATCACTAATATAAAGATTTACGAAATAACAATAATTCTGTTTTCAGCTTCCATAAGTTGCAGTTAAATAAAGATAGGTTTTCATTCGTGGATAATTAAGCTTTCTTCACTAGAAATTTCTTATCAGTGCAACGATACTTAACTCTTTACTCGCATTTCGCAACATGTCACAAAATGATAAATGTAAATTTTTGTTATTGTTGAATACAGAGAATTTTATACTTTTGAAAGGCACCTTTTATCGGATGAATGTAGCTGTAGAATAATACCATATTTTAATAAAATAGCAAAATGTAGCTAAATTTTGAGTCAAATGTTTATTTTTTTCTAGTTTTAAATATCAAACATTATTCAATGAAAGTAAAATAGTGAATTTTACCAACACACATTTTGTATAAGAAATTGTAGGAAAATTTTTCCATAACATTAATACTGTAATTTTTAAAGAAATAAAAAATATCTTTCATTTTTCTTTTTCTTTGGGTGTAAAATTGAAAAGATAAAACTAAAAATCATTTCTTTCATGTCTTTTTCTCCAAAAGTAGTCAAGTGCTAAAGATATTAAACGCCCTTATATCAAATTATAAAATTTGCATAAAGCATTTTAGCATAGAGCATATAGAACAATCGTGATTCAATTATCTCCCTCTCTGCTTCTCTATCAAACATGTAATTTTTGTGAACTTTCAGTTAAGAGTCTGTATTACAAATATGTAAGATGGGATTTTCTGTTTTATACTGTCTGATTAAAACAACACAAGATTTTTTGGTTTAGAGATCGTACAGGTACTCTGAAAAATTTCGTAAGGATTTTGACTGCACAGTAAAAATTGAAACTTCGCTGCCAAACTTTAGTCTTACTGTGAGCCATAAAATTTACGAAGAATTACTTCAGATACGTCAAATAAAGCGCAAAAGAATGACTTCTTATATTTCAGTTCTAAACTTTACCGGTAAAGTTTGGCAGGAAACTTTCAATTTTTTACAGTGTGTATTTTTAATAAAATCAATTATTGTTAACTCCTTGAAAAATTTTAGCATTTTACCAATATAAAACAAATGTCAAAATTAGCAAATATAAATATTTAAGAATTAAAAATATAGCATAATATTTGTCAAACCACTTTGAAGGGAATTTATAACTAGAAATATATAGTGAAATCTCTCCAATCCAAGCATCATTATTTAAATAAGTTTTGATGCTACTTAAACATATTATTAAAAAAACAAAGCTGTTCACATACATGCCAACATCCTAAATAATATTCCGTGGTATTGCTAGTACACGACTTTTAATTCACACCAGTCTTTTTTCAGAGTATTTTTCTTTTTATTTAAACGTAATAGCTTTTGGAGAGAATTACTCTGAAAATTATGTAATGTAGAAAAAGAGCTGGGTGCTAATAGTACCACGGAATATTAATTAGGACGTTGGCAACTATGGGTTCATGACCTTAGGGATCTCAAAAAGTGCTGAGATGATTGTAGCAAATTTTTCGAATGAATAGATTCTCCCATCCTCCCAGTTTATTGTAAATAGTCAGGTTTTTTTTGTTATTTTTTTATTTTTATTTATTTATTTATTTATTTTTATTTATTTATTTTTTTATTTATTTTTATATTTTTTTTTTGGGGGGGGGGAGATTTAAAACAAACGAGAGCGGACTTTTAAAGCAAAACTGGACTAAAAACTCAATATTTCAATTTTGCTAAAATATGAAACTACATAAAAATTGTAATGCGTGGCAAAAAGAATTTTTCCAATTCCTATCATTCTGTGTTATTTTGTGTTTGTAAACCAATATTGAATCTGCTCTAAATTGAAAACTTCAAACAACTTTTTTATCAAAATTAACTTTAAAACTAGTTGCGTCAAATTTAAAGAGTTCAACACATCTTTTTTTTTTTTTTTTTTAGTTGAATTTTCATAAAATTTCATTTTATGTTTTTTTATATATCTTAGCACATAACTTAGTTTACATTTTTTCTTGTCTTTGATATTAATTAATTTTAAAATTTAATTTCCGCATATCATGCACCTATTCTATTTTCTCAATATCAAAACAGTTATTTATAAATTTTCATTTGCGTGGTCAGATTACATTTAAAAAAGAACTTACCTTTATCCACAACTTTAAAATGAAAGACGTCACTGGAAGCATTTTCATTTGGATCAAGAATGTAGTAAATTCTCAGTTTATTTATATCCTCTGAAATAAAAGAAAACGTACATTAAAATGAAGTAAAATTTTTAGCTTAACAGAACTTTTAGATTATGAGAAGTGTAACTGAGAAAATGTTCACTGAAATTAAAACATGAAATTTGAGATTTTTACAAAGCTGTTTTGAAACATGAGAAAATCTGAGAGCCTAACAAACTAGTTTGGGGGAAAAAATCATGACATTATAAATACATACACAAGAGTCAGTCAATGACGCTAAAATGAACATAATTTAGATATTTTATTGTAAAATCACTGGAATTGATTTTTTGTGACAGCTGATCGTTACATGGAAGACACTCTAAATACTTTAAAGTTAAGAAAATTTAAAAGCAGGAGTTAAACAATTTTTAAATAAATTTATTGATTCACTTCATCATTTACAACTTGTTACAAAACAAAACATATCGACGTCACTTTAAGAATGTTTTTTTTTTTTTTTTTTTTTTTTTTTTTTTTTAGGACTGAGGACTATTAGTCTCCATCTGGAATTTTTGCGGTGTCATTTTTCGATAGTTGGACATTTATCGGAATCTAAAATTTGTCGAAAATATAATTGAATAACTCGAAAGCGATGTTATAATTTGAAAAAAAAAAAAAAAAAAAAAAAAAAAAAAAACTGATAGTCCTCCATCCTAAACTAAATTCTGCTTTTGCCAGAATTTCTTTTTTTGAAAGAAAAAGAAAATAAAAGAAAATTAATAATAATCAGTATCGAAACAAACGATATCGAAAAAGTTTTTTTTTTTTTTTTTAAGTTTTGAGTGCATCATTTCATGCTAAATTTTTGAATGAAAATATAACTTATGGCATATCTGAAATAAGAAATGTTAAGTAGTATCTTTTAAAGATGTATTTAGTGTTTCAATGATTTTTTTTTTTTTTTTTCATATCTGTACTACAATAAAATTGCAAATAATCATGCTTAGATAGAGATGTACTTGCAATTTAGTCGGATCGTACACAGGGTAATATGGTGATATACATTTAACAATGCAGACAAATAGAGACCTAATAGGAAATAATGCAAAAGTATATGATGAGAAGATTTTGTAAACGACGAAAATTTAAAAAAAAAGTTTTGAATTTAGCCGGAATTTATAAAAATGAGGATAATTTAAAGAGGTAGCATTAAATAAGTGGCACCTTATGCTGAGATTAGATATGAAAGAAATTAGACAATTTAGATTTTTACACTAAGCTATTGTTATAGATTGAATGAACTGAATTTGTTTAATTTCTAAATAAATTAAAATGGTAATAACATATCCAGTTTTAAAAGAGATGCAAATAAACAAACAGTTTGTCATATTCTTAATGAAAAAAAATTTTTTTTGATTAATTAACTATCAAAATATTAACTATAAAATAAGATATAGCTATTGATAATATATGTAAGACTTAAACTAATGTGTGTGGATAGAGATAATTAAAAATAAGCCCAACTTACAGATTATAAATGAATATTGAAGTATACATGGGATGTGTTTTCTTGTTATACATAAATATTCATTTTGGTTTAGTCGTAATTAAGCTAATACCAAGTTTATTATTATTATTATTTGTTTTTTATAATGTTTTATTGAGATATATTTTCAACTTTCATTTCTTCTACTTTTCAAAAAATATCAAAACAATAATGAAAATTGCTTTCCACAGAATAAGGTCAAGAGGCTAATTTTGATTTAATAGTCCTATTATGGATCTATTTTGAGCTTACTGTAAATTTCAAAACAAACAAATTATCGTTAAAAGCAGTTTTATACCAAAACATATTACTTTTATATGCATATTTGCTATTCATATTTCAAGAATACTTCTAGGATAGTGTTAATTGTAGCCAAAGATAATTTCATTATAGATAGCTTTTATTGTAAAATAAAATTCGTAATTCTTACAATTTAAGGACATACAAGATAGTCCTTAACAATGAAATAGAATGAGTGAATGCATATATAAAAGCTAACAGGCTTTATTATATGACTCCCGATATGTATTTCAAAATAAACCAAATTTTCATTTTCTTTTGAACTAAAATAATGATACTATTTAAATAATTCATAAGCTTTAACTTTTTGATACGTTGTAAAATATAGGAAATTAAAAATTCATTTTTAAAAACTTAAAAGCAGTAACATTAATTTTGCTTGCTTTAGAACGTTATATCTTATGATTAAGCGCTGAAAAAAATTCCTGCAGAAAAAAACTGGAAACAATTGATAATCATTATACCTAATGAAAATGAAACACTGCTTTTTTATGACTCTTAAAAATATTAAACGATGTTATCCGTCTTTTTGAATATTTTAAATGCTATCTCTAAAAATTATACTACACTGGAAATAAAACTCATAATAAATAATATTTGTTATGGGATTATTTTTTGGGGATGAGCCATTTCTCACCTCATTGTTGAAATTTTACAGTTAAAATATAGCAAAAATTCTCTTTACGTTTTCCAGGCTCTCTCTCTGTTTTGATATTTCTTTATATATTTTTTAACTCAAAAACAAGCATTTTATGATATATAGAAATATCACAAATAAAATCTTTATATCATATTTAGAAAACTTTAGCATTTACTTTTTAAACTTTTATATTTGAATCTACAGAAAGAATTATCTTAAACTCAATAGCATGAGACTGTGTATAGGAAGAAGCTGGTACTAATGGATAAAAGATGTTACAATACAATTCGGATTTCATAATATAATAATCCTTATGCCATATAATTGAGAGCCTTAATGTACTTTAAACTCCATTATCATTTTAAGAAGTAATCCCATTAATGTAGAAAGAACATGCAACTGCTCGAGCTTATTCCAGAATAGAATGCATGTTCCTCAGAAAAGAAGAAAAGAGATCTCTAAGAAGAAGAATAACATTGGATATCAACTTCCATAGTATCCCTTACAATAAATTCCCTATTCCGATTAATGCATTATTCTATTATGTACATATAATTAAAATTAAAATCTAATGCTTTCTTCCAATGCTGTATATTTTTCGATTGAATATTACTAATGCCTGTTCAAGTTTAATTTTGAATCTGTATACATTTCATTAAAACTGAGTCTGCATAATCTTTTTTTTTTTTTTTTTTAATCAGTAACAATCAGTCGTAAGAAAGTATTGATAAACTAGTATGATGTGGCCACCACATGACTTTCTTCTATATAATTTTACACAAAATTCATTCAATACAAATTATTTATTAAATTATATTAAATTATAAATGCAGACAATATTTATATGACAGAATTATAACACTAAGTGCCGAAAGAAAGTCAAAATTTTGCGATTATCAGAAGAATTTTTTTTTCTTTTTCTAAGTATTTTTTTAAAAAAAAGGTTCTAAAAAAATCGATAACTTTGTTCTAAATTATCACAGATCTATAGTTCAACCATTCGTTTTAAAGGTGTTGACGAGATCTTTCGAAAGGCATCCGTATTGAACATTTACTCCCTCCCGGGGGTGTACTGACCCCCAGGGGGGGGGGAAGGAATGCTCCCATATGCAAAAAATTTTTATCCTAGTTTACTACTGCTATTATCAATAATTCATATTAATTTTACAATCGTAAGTTAAAAATAACTCTCATTATGTACATTTATACGAAATTTTGTCCTATATTGCCATGTTAATATATATATATATATATATATATATATATATACAACAGCAGCGCCACCTGTTGAGTAATTGTTCTCCAAATCTAATCGGTACCAGTTTATGTTAGGGTCACACTAAATACCAAGTTTGGTTAAATTTCATTCATTTGTTCGTGAGATACAGCGTCCACAAAATTTGTGATACACACACAGACAGACAGACATTTTCTAAAAACAGTCAAATCGTGTTCAGGACATCCCAAAACGTGTAAATCCATCGAAAACTGGAGTTCGAAAATTTCACGAATCCAATACTTTCTCTATATATAGAAGAAAGTAAAAATAACATGAAACATTTCCTCTGGTTTCCGCGAAGAATTATTATATGAATATGATAACTATTAGTTTTTTCTTCACAACACATAGTCCTTACACATATTTAAATCTCTCTCATTATTCACCAAATTGTTTTGAATGTTAAACTAGAACCCGAAAATTTTCATTTATTGCAATTACTATTCTTGCGATAAAATTTCGTAAACTACAGAAACATATTTTAATCTTTTAGCAATTTCTCAGGATATTCTCTGCGAAGTCTTTGTCGTTATACTTCCGTTAAATATCTCTCTGCGCCTGCCATCGCAGATAAGTTTGTTTCAAAATATGAGAAGAAATTCACTTAGGTGCAGGTGCTGAGATAAATAAGAGATCTCGAGACAATTTCAAGCGTCTCGCAGTCAGACAGAAAATCAAATTAAGTATGAGGAGAAGGGTGTACAGGGACATTTATGGCGACATAACAGCCCTTAGTCAACGCTGCGAAGAATAAGGGGCTTCTGTTTTAATATAATTTAAAGGCAGCTGTTTCTGGAAAGAGGAAATTACTACAAGACTTTTGTTGCGCTTCTCTGAGCAGTAATTATGGTTCTTTTGTAGTTCAGGTAAGTGAAAGTCGTTCAATATATCTTCAACAATGATTGCCCATTTATTAGATGAAAGAAGAAATAAAAATTGTTTGAATGCTCAAGAAATTACAAACTAAGTTTTACTTTTAATAGAAGTATTTTAGCTTTTATTAAGTATTTTAAGATGTATTTATCTCGATGTTGCTCTGTAAGTAAATAAATTTTTATAAATCTAAGGATTAATGTTTTGCTCACAAGTGTAATTTTAAAGACCGGGGGAGCTATTTCACATAATTTTAAAAATCATTTATTTTACATAATACCATCGATTATATAAAACATGTATAAATTTGTTTCTAATTTGAAACGCTGTTTTTTTTTTTTTTTTTTTTTTTTTTTTTAAATACAGATAACCATATTTTCCTCTAACCGAAAATATTGTTTTATACATATATTATAGAGGGTGTTCCAAAAGTCCCATACACCCCTCCTAACTGGATAATGAGTCCGAATTATGAAAAATGGTGAAACATGTGTTCAATGAAGTCGAGAGGCAGATCTCTTGCTGAAAAAATTTGGGCCCGGGAGAGCTATTGGGTCCGCTAGGGAAAGCAACTTTAAAATTTCAAATAGGAAGGTATGTCTTGTGATACATCCCTGAAAACGTCTCTTCAAAACAATGAATTTGATATAAATTGTTTCGCCCTGCGATGATCATTAAAGGAGATACTTGAGTTTTTAGACTTTTGAAATGTGGATTTTATACTTATGTATCCCCTTTAAATAATCATTGCAGGACAAAACTATTTATATCAAATTCATTGTCTTGAAGAAACGTCTCCAGGGATGCATCACAAGACATACTTTCCTGTTTGAAATTTTAAAGTTATCCTCCCTAGCGGCACTCCTACCACTCCCTTGCCCGGACCCAAACATTTTCGGGAAAAGTATGTCTTGTGATACATCCCTGGAGACGTTTCTTCAAGACAATGAATTTGATATAAATAGTTTTGTCCTGCAATGATTATTAAAGGGGATACATAAGTATAAAATCCACATTTCAAAAGTCTAAAACTCACGTATCTCCTTTAATAATCATCGTAGGACGAAACTATTTATATCAAATTCATTGTTTTGAAGAGACGTTTCCAGGGATATATCACAAGACATACCTTCCCATTTGAAATTTTAAAGCTGCCCTCATTAGCGGGTCCCCTCCTCCCCCTTCCCTTCCCCCTTAGCCATCCCGGGCCCAAACTTCCCCCCCCCCCCCAAAAAAAAAGTGGTCCCTCTCGAATTCATTGAACACGTGTTTCGCCATTTTTCACAATTCCGACTAATTTGCGAGTTAGGAGGGGGGTGTGGGACTTTTGGAACACTCTCTCTCTATATATATATGTATATATATATATATATATATATATATATATATATACAGGGTGTCCCATAAGTCTGTAGACATTTTAAAAATTCATAACTATTGAATGAATTGGTAGAATTGAACGCGATTTGCGAAAAAATCATTCTCGTGAAGGGGGATTTTTTTTTTTTTTTTTTTTTTTTTTTTTTGTAAAGAAAAATATATAGTTATTTTTTTTGTCGACGATAGACAAATAGCATAGTTGAATTTTTCGCACGGATGTGAAAGAAAAGTATGCAAATGAAAGTCCTATAAATTGTACAATTTTGCGATTAGAGCAGTTTATTTATTATTTTGCCTCCTACTTCTGCATACATGAAGTTTTAATTGCGATGCTGACTTACGGAAAAAGCGTTATTGGTGAAGATATTTTCCTCAGATAAAAACCGCCGACTGAACCTGCAGTTAGGAGTGTTATAACTCGTATGCAAACTACAGTTTGTGGTGACGACGGACACATAGAATAGGATTTATATACCTGTAAACATTTGCATGCGAATAAGTACAGTTTTTCATGAATGTGTGCGATCTGGTCACACACAGCGCTCTCTATCGACAAATAGCTTAATTATTATTTTTTCTTTACCAAAAAAATCCCCCTTCACGAGAATGATTTTTTTTTTTTTTTTTTTTTTTTTTTTTTTCAAACCGCGTTCAATTTTATCAATACATTCAATAGTTATGAATTTTTAAAATGTCTACAGACTTATGTGACACACTGTATACATTGTATAAGCATTTTTATCCAATTATTATTTCTGTGGTCCTTTAGTTATTTTCTCTGTCATTAAGTTTAATGGTCCTTTTTCTGTTATTATCATTCGTGTCGGCGTAAGTAATTTATATTGTTTTTGTCTCTTATTGGTTCTTAATTTGTATCGCAACATTTTTGTGTCAGTTTTACCTATAAGTTAAAATCAGTTCTATTTTTGTTGTGGTGGTATTGTTTTGAATCTATTAAATGCTAAATTTTAAATTTAATTTTTATTACGATATATATATATATATATATATATATATATATATATATATATATATATATAAATACTTTAAAAAGAACTCTAAAGTTTAAATAGAAAATATTTACTTCAAGAACTAAGGAAACAACACACAGAAACATATTTTTTTACACATATCAACAAAACTTTTAAGAAGCGCTATTATAGTCACATAATCATAGTCAATCAATGTTAATGAATTTTTCAATAAAACTTACTGTTACAAATACTAAAATTCTTACTCTCTATGACACTCCAAAAACTCCATATGATAGACAGAATGTCAATCACAATTTATGGAAAATTGGATTATAATCTCTTCTTTTTTTTTTTTTTTTTTTTTTTTTATCTCTTTCATATTCCTAATAATGACCACAGCCATCAGAAAATAGACAAGTGGTCCAAGGTTAGCTCCCGTCTCACTCTATTTAACCCACAATTAATTTGCATATTTATCGCAAAAGGAAAGCGCTATTTTATTTAAAAGAAAGAAGACATGTGTCATGCACCCACACAACACACACAGTCATATCTGCAATAACTATCTTGCAGATTTGACGCCGACATGTCATAAACATTTCAAAAAACGACCGCCAATTATATGCCATGGAAAAAAAAAGACTCATAACTTCTGTCTCATTAACTGTAGTAGAATTAGAACTTTCCGAAGTACTTTTTCGCAATATTTCCACGGTGACTGGTGAATGAATGAAATCGATATGGCAGCCGTAAACATGAGATTTTTTTTTTTTTTTTTTTTTTTTAAGGGGTCGTTCATCAGCGTCCCTTTGATTTATTACGCCAAGGGCCTCCGTGTATAAGGTGGCAGATGAATGAAAGATACCATATTTCAACATGTATAGGTTATTAAAGTTGTTCCCTTTCAGAAAACGCTATTTTTTTCTTTAAATATAAGTTCGCATTACACTATAGACGTCATTTGCGCCATTTAATGACATTAAAATCCAGAAAAATATAAATGTATAGACAATCATAGAGTAGATCTCCGAAAGCACTATTCTTCAAAATTGTTAATGTACAAACATGAAAAAAAAAATATTTGATTCAGAATGTAAACTAGAATTGAAGCTTTTAGAGTATTTTTTTTTTCTTTTTAAAACATTTCTGCAATTTTTTTACAAAAGATGCTTAGACAAATCCAGTATAATGGTAGTAAACATCTAATGCTTTTCGGAATAGAGATTCTCTTATTTGTTATTCAGCATACTTAAAATGCTATTTTTGAGCATGGCATAATAATACTTTATTTATATTAAAAAAAACTACAGAAGTTTGGTTTGAAATGACAGTCTAATGCTTCGGCGTTTTCTTGGCATATAATTAGAACAAAAGATAAAACAACATAAACATATAAAGGTATAAACATATACGAGGGTAAGGTGAAAAGTTCTCGGCCTGACAATGAAAGACTGCGATTTTCAGTTAAAAAATTATTTTATTGTTTTACATATTCTTCCTTGACTTCAACACACTTGGGCCAGTGTTTCTCCAACATCAGAATTCTTTCCTGGAAGTCTAAAAGTCTGTAAAAATATTCATCTACGACCCGTCTGGCATGTTCTATCGCTTCTGGCGTGCAATGGTGGACTCATGTCTCATCCATGGTGACAAATCGCTGCACAAAATCTGTCGAATCCCTATTCAGTCGTCCCAAACATTGTTGCGAATATTGTTTGCGCATTTGCTTTTGATCGGCATTCAGCAAATGCGGCACCCATCTTGCGCAGAGCTTTCGCATCCCTAATTCCTTGTGCAAGGTGTTTCGCACACTTTCTTCCGATATCTCCGCAACTTCAGCTATCTCACTCACAATCACTCGCCTATCGTCCAACAAGATATCATGCACTTTTTCTATGATTTCCGGTGTGGTGGCGGTTTTTGGCCGTCTTTCAAGTGGGTCATCTTGGAGCGACGTGCGACCACGTTTAAAATCAACTGACCCCTTTTTAATGGATAATATGAAAGAATCAGAGTTCCCGTAAATTTTTGTTAACTTCAGATGAATTTCCTTAGAGGTTAATCCATCCAAAACGAAGAATTTTATGACCGCACGATATTCAATTTTATCCATTTTAACGAAAAAAAAATTCGTGTAAACAAACTACTTGAGAGCACAATTTTAAACTTGTCATATAAACTAATGACACGTGCACCAAGGCAGGAAACACAAATATTTGCTGATTGGAACGCCATTTTTGTATCAGGCCGAGAACTTTTCACCTTAATCACGTAAACATAAACACTAAAACGCAATCTATGAACCAAACCATTTTTTTTCTTTTTGAATACTGCAAGGTATTAATGAAGTGGAGTATATAATATATTAAAATACTATTGAATTCAGTAACTCTTTAACGATAGTTTTATTATGTTTTGCAATATTTTATAAGTAAAATATCTAAAATAATTTTAGTGCTCTATAATAACAATGATTACTTAAAGGTAAACTTTACAGCAAAAGCATGTTTGCGTCTTTTAAAGAGCATAAAATGCAAAATAATATCAACATACAAAAAACAACCACAGACTATATACCACAGTATTTAGAATTCTTAAATTAAAACGTTTAAATAAATATTCCTATTAATCTCAATTTATCAATTTAAAAACAAAGTTATTATACTTGATTATAGAGTAAAATGTCGGTTGAAGTCATAACGCATATGTTTTGTTAAATATTTCTAAACCTTTCGTTCATACCCAAAGCTTTAGCCGATGGGTATAGGTGGGTTAGTTGGAAGTTCACCCCGCCCCCCTCATAACCCCGTAATTTTGATGATTTGCTGAAAACGTTTGAGTTATTTTTAACACTCAACGCTGTGTACTAAAGTTTGAATCCCTTTAGAAATTTTTTTCTGCTTACAATCTTGGTTCGTACCAAGGTACATGCGACCTACTGCTAAATTCCTTACTAATTAGTTGGAGCCCTTAATACAGTTTGATAAAGGCACAAATTAATCAAACTATAATAATAATCATAGCAGTCGAACCATAATAATAATCTTGACTATAATTTATTATAATGGTTAGATGTTTTCATATTTTCGAACCATAATAATAAATAATAATCGTTCTAATTATTTATATGGTAGGTGCATCATTGAATAAAAATTTTCATTCTGCGCTAAAGCTTTGCAAAAGTAATCATTTAAATGTTTGTACAATTGCATATACGTAAGTTTTGTATATATTTCTGGAATTAATAACCTAAATAAATACTTTCTTATTTTGAGGATTTAATTATTATTTTTTGGTGGAATTAATATTTGGTTTTGTTAGTTTCATTTCACCTAAAACAATATATTGATAATTTAATCATTAAAATCGCAATCTTTCAACTGGCAATTAGCAGGACCTTGCGAATACTTCAAAATAATGAACAGGTGGAATATTATTATTTTCTAGAAATTTTGAAGTACAACTCTAAAGGATATTGCAGAGAAATTGAAAATAAAGAAAAAATTAAAATTGTGTGTGTGTATGCGTATGAAATTCGAAGTTATTTGCCGAGTATAGAATTGAAACCTAAAACTTAAGCAAAGTAATGCTATGTGCTACGACATGATGACATAGAGTGCTTTAATGAATCTTTAAAATATCATTAGAAATGCTCGAAAAAGAGCTTTGCATTTAAATGAAAATATTAAGCAGAGGCAAGGTTGTAAAATAGATAAAATGAAATCAGTTAAAAAAACGGTTATTTACAAAAATTTAAATGATCTCCAAATTACGACTTAATAAACACTTCTTTAAATTGAAACGTGCCAGCAAGAATTCTAATAGATATTTTGATGCATAATTGGTAAATTTTGATTGAAATAGGCAAAATTTTTTGAAAAGTTGATCTGAATAATAGCAAAATAGTTGGTAATTTGGTATCTTTATTTGAAACTGCCGGCTTGATAAAAGATTTGGTTTGCCAATTGTCCATAACGTAGCACAAGCGTAACCGCAACGTAAAATCCCCACACTCCTCACTTTCTCTAAACATTGAGTTTAAGTTAAAAATCACAACCAACAAATTCATGATACTGCGTTACTTTATGTTTTGGCTCAATGATAGTAGAAACTCTATTTTTTCCTGAATGAGATCAATTATGCTTCCACATACGTAGTTTGTTTGTTTATTGTTAACTTATACATCAGACTTCTATGTTTCACTCGAAGTCCGTTTGTAAGTCTTTATCGGGAAGAGGACATATACCATATGATAGTATTAGAACTCAAAGAATAGGAAAATTGTCAAAGGCCAACAGGGGGCCCGAACCCACTCTCCTACGCGCAAAAGCAATTAGCATATAAGAGCGACATAACGATTCGGCTATGGAGGTTCCAAATACGTAATCAGATAAATCAAATATATACTCCTTTGTGATACTAATGCCAAAAATAATTTTAAATATGGACAACAATATATATTTGACTGCAGTAAAGTAATTAATTATTGATTAGAAACCAATAAGAGCAGGAAAGAAAAATAAAAGAAAAAAAGAAGAAGAAGAAATCGCGTACTTTTGTTCAGGTTTGTTAGCTGTTTAAAATATGCTATAAATAATCACGTATAGTAAATATTATGAAAACTTTACGCCCAGAAAGAGAAAAAAGGTCACACATTTCGTAAATTATTCATTAATAACAAACAAATATAATTTACTAGCTCCAAGATTTTTTATCAACAGTTTTTATTTCATTAATTAAACTATATTCAAAATATAAACAGATTTTTATTCTTCGTAATCAGTTAAAATTAGAGAAATTCCATTGAAATATTTTGCGTAATTTCCTCAATTTCGTACTACGATTTCTTATTTGAAGCTTTAAATTCATCTCTAGAAAAATACTACGAAATAATTTTTCCAATTTTGCTTTCTATAAGGTTCTATTATTTCTCGATTTGGTTAAAATCAGTGCTCTTTACAAGATCGCCAGTCAAGAGCTTATCTTCTGCAAATTAAACCACGTTTTATAATACTCAAAAGATTATCTTATTATTAAATATATATTGTCGATTAGCCGAAAAATCTGCAAAAGGAAATTGACAACCCTCCAATATGCATATGTATATGCTTAAAATTTTTGATGTCATAACAAAAATTCCGAAACTTTTCAGAGAATTCTGCTTTATGAACTATTACTTAATCATTATATTTTACTCAGTTATTAAAAATGCTGGATTTTAGCTTGCATTAGTCGGAATAGTAGTGAGCCCAACCATCCGGACAGTCTCAATTCTTTTTTCATTTTTTCACCACTGAATAATACTGGAAATTTGACTATGACATCTACTATAGTTTATTCTTTTCAACTTGTGCTAAGTCTTTATAACTTGACGCTTGAGCATTTTGTTTTGAACTATGGTAAGGCTCCTATATATACGAGCTGGCGCATCAGGCATTTTGTTGCCTTAGGGTTGCCACATGTACCCAGCGCGTTTCTCTGATAAACAAACGACAAACATTTTTTTTTAATCGTCTTACGTTACTTTAGAGTAACTTGTTTTATTATATTTCATAATTTTAGCTAAGTAAACCATGATATGGAAATTTGTTTAGCGATAAACTGATATAATCATTCAAGAAGTGAATATAAAGTGTTCACAGATCTTCTATTACTGTGTATTTGAGTTTTCGTGACATTTTGTTAAAGAAGCAGAAACCGCCCTAACAACGCATCTTACTCCAGTACATCCATAGGATATCCTCAGAATAAAATGACATCCTGAGAATGTACTGTGAAAAAAATGTGTTTTTAAGAATATTATTGTTGCGTATTGCTCTTATCTTGACCGGATTAGCTACAGATCAAGATTTCTTAAAACCATTCGGGAAGCGATAAGGACGCCAAGCGGGAATGCTGTCCTCTTCGGAGGCAAAAAAATGGCGATGATGCGCCGGCCTATTATTTTATTTAGGGGCTCTAAACTACGGCACCTGTTTCTTTTGTTCACCGTTCATCTGTAGAGTTTTCTGTACACCACGAGCTCTAATTTTTTTTTTTTTTTTGGTTTTGGAGGTCAGTTTTGTAAGTGAATCATCCTCTGAATCATTTTTTCGTCTCGTTTACTTGTGATAGTGGAATCTTTCAGTTAAACTTCTTTTTACAACATATGCATTTCTATTAGACAGAAATTTGTACACTAACTTGAAAGATTAAAAAATAAAACAAATGATAAAACATATCAATCTTCTAATTGTAATTTACTGTTGAAACTATTTCGTTTCTACCATTTTGATTATTAACTGATATTATCACAAAGCAAAATTATATACTTAAAACAGTTAACAGAATTTATGCATTATTTACCTATTTCTAAATTTATTTTAACATTTCAAGATTATGTCTAATTTTTAATATTGTTCTAAACTTTGTTTGAGTTAAAAGTTTAATATTATAGCAAAGTTTAGAATATTTATGGGCTGATTCTTTCCAAGTTATTACAGTCTAATGATTCGGAGTACAGTATATACATTATAACTTTAATTATTTCGATAATTAAAAAGAGGATAATCTATTACGCGAATTGTATGCAATTGTTTGACTAAGTAAAATTCATATTACATATACATCAAAATATGTATATAAAAGACATTTTATTTCCTTATAAAATATATTCTATAAATACACTTAATTACTATTTTTTAGTTTAGATATATTCTAAAAATATACATTCAAAATATAGCTGATAAAAAATAAATAAATAATAATGCTATCAAATTGAAGCATCCGACACGCCTGCTGGCGAAATCAACAGGCTAATTAGAACACTAATTTAATGACTTCTTTCTTTGCATGCTTAAAAAAGGATTACATAGAAATAATGAACTCATTAATTGCACGCTCTCGTGCAAAGTGTAATTTCATATCCTTTGCAATCACTTACTTTCATCTAGTAATTCTATAGTGCTTATAAAATGTTTTGCATAGGTCATCATTTTCGGCGTAACCTCGTTTGAAATTTTTGTTATCCTAGTATCAAAATATACTATTTCTCGTTAAAAAGTTAAAGTTTAATTTACAGAAACAGAATTTTATTTACTTTTAATAATGCATTATTGGTTTGATTTCACGCCTTTATTTTATTAAGATATTCGTTAACCCTTAAACTTTCCCTAATATTTTCTTTTCAGAATTGATAAACTGATTGAAAAAAATCTGGTGTGAAACATCCACACGGCTTCCATTACCAACTATTACACTATTATATGCACTTTTTAGAGATATTGTGATCAGAAGACATAACATTGACTTAAGGGAGTAAACATCTACAAATTTTCCGGTAAGAGAAAGTTGATACACGTGTAAAGACATATAAAATAGAGTTTACACAGCGAGTTAAAAAATAAGAAAAAAAAAATTGATAGAGAAACACCAATTTACGAGATCCAAAACTGACCTTCCTGATTAGGATGACTATAAATTTTAATGTAATAACCACGTAATACATGAGAAAGGATATCTAAAATGCGTTGATGTAACAATTTTCAAGAAAACCGTTAGAATAGTGTTTATTTTTTTTATTTTTTTATTTTTTTTACAAAAACATTTACGAAAACTTGTCACAATCAATTGTTGACCGTAAAAATACAATTACATACAAAAAGAAATAAAAAGGGGGTTAATATGGCGAGTTTGGAAAAAAAAAAGGGGGGGGGGTTACAGTCGTTTTTAAAGAAACTAGCGAGACCTGAAATTGAGACATTTATACTGGACGCCTATCAGTTTTCCTGAACTAACCAATTATGTCATTCGAAAAAACGTCTAACAGAGTGTTAAAATAGCACCTTTGAAGAAATTCGTTAGAGCTGTTTTTGAGATACGAACTTACAGTCCCATTTCTGGTTTCCGATGTTCTACTTCTAGTTTTCCAAGTTTCACCAAAAGTTAGAATATCCATCTATACACCAGACTTGTCTCAATTCTGAAGTTCCGTCGTTCTGTTTTTATTAGTTTCGGAGATTACCCACATACCCTCATACACACATACTGACCATTTGCCAAAAACTACGGTTTTGGACTCAGGAGGCCTTAAAACATGTAAATCAGTTGAAAACTCGGAATCGAATTTTTAAACTGTATACAAAAATGGCTATTAGGTTCTACTTGATCATATATGTGAGAAAAAAAAAAAAAAAAACTAGTAATGTTAATTTTCGAAATATTTTTTGGTTTGAAACATCTCTATATTAACCTAATTAAATTCAAATAAAAATAATTTACAAAATAAATAATTTTGTAAGTAAAGACTGTAACTTAAAAAAACTCGCAATAGTTATTTCAGGTTAAAATATAGCACGTCCTTGGTCAGAGGACAAAACTATATACGAGTGCATCAGCAAAGCAGCAAAATGAATTGAAATACTAAGAAATACTAAGAAATGAAATACTAAGAAATTTAAACAGATCTTAGCATATGGCTACCCCTTAAGCATCATTTGTTAAATTTTGAAGAATTGCTGTTTTATACTAGAGTCGGATAGTCGGTATGTATATGTCGGTATACCGGATAGTCGGTATGTATTCGGCATCCGACCGATTCGGACAAATTTTGTCTAAGTATTTGGCCAATACCAAGAAGTTGTGCGAATTTCCATATTTTATGAATTATTGAAGAGAAATGTACAGTGTGTAATCAAATTATTATTATTATTATTATTATCTCATAAAAAAAACAATACTATTGCAAAAGTCACCCCACCGAGCAAAAACTCATATTTTTCTTACGCAGCCAAAAATGGGATTGATATCAAAATTCTCCGCGCTATTGCTTCCCGGGAACTCAATTCCTTGCTTAATGAAGATCTGCCAATAACTCTGCATGTATCTTTCTAGTAAATCCTAACCTCTTTCAACATTCCTTGTTAGCTGTGTTAGTTTTTTTACTGCATTATAAAGTTATAATTTACAGTATTTTTACGGCTGGGTGCGCAAATAATATTTTAATCTTTACTAACTAATTTTTTATTTATTAAAACTTCTACATAGGGGGACGCATCCCGCCGTAAAAATACTTTAAATTAAAACTTTATAATGCAGTCAAAAAACTAACACAGCTAGCAATGAATGTTAAAAGAGATTAGGATTTATTAGAAACACACATGCAGAGATACTGGCAGATCTTCATTAAGCAAGGCATTGAGTTCCCGGGAATCAATAGCGGCGGAGAATTTTGATATCTATCCTTTTTTTTTTTTTTTTTTTTTTTTTTTGGCAGAAAGGTCAGAGTTTTTGCTGGGCGGGGTGAATTTTACAAAAGTATTGTTTTTTATGAGATATCACTTCTTTTCTTGGGTTATATGTGTGCTTTTATAAATATAATACGTATGCATAATGGGTATATTTGTGTAATAGATCCATAAAATTCGTGTGTGTTATGCATAGATGTAAATATATTGTTATGAATTTGTAAATAATATGAGTTATTTTTATTGATTTCTTTCTAAGCGGCTTAGTCAGATTATGAAATGTCAATTTTCCGCATTTCTAGCTTGTTTTCTAGCCGCATTTCTAGCGTTAAAAATCCGCTTTGCCAAAGAACGTAATGGACTTGGCGACGAATTTGGCGACTTTATTGCTCTTTGACGACTTTTTGGCGACCTTGGTAATAAAATATTTATTATCTTAAAATATTTATTATTTACCGATTGTCCAAGCTCTAACTCGATTATTAAGGAAGTTACTGTAAAATTCTGGATTAATAGGAGGCTATAAAAGGGGTCTCGTTCCGACCACTGAGGTCAGTTTCTCGCCAAGACTTTATGGAACAGAAAACTCTGCTTGACTAAATCTCTACCATCACATTGCAGCCTATTGTTGTACGTTAATGCTATGATGCAGTTTATGCTGTGACTTTTATGTTCAACTGTTATTTAAGCTGTCTTCTGGTGAAACTGAAGTTGATAGTCGGTTTACAGACCTGTAATATTCTAAAATATTCTGTAAATAAACTTTCAAGCTTCTGCAATGTTCGTCTTTCATTCACAGACAATTCACGAACCCCGAGTACGCAACAATATATTTGTGTAATGCGTACATATTATGCGAGTGTGTTATACAGTGTGTCTTAAAAGTTCCAGTACTCCAACTTAAAGAACTCATTATGTCCATGATTTTTTTTAAATATTAAATTTTATAGTCTGCTTATTAATGCATCAATTCTTTAATTTTCATCGTTTGTTTCTTTTCTCGCTCAAGTTGTGTGAGAATAAAGTTTTATGTTATTTAATTCTTAACAGTGAAATGAGTTTATCACGCATTCAGAGAATTGCGCTGCTTGAGGCTATTTTGAATATAAATCGTATGAAAGATGAAAAGATGTTTGGCGATATAAATATCCAAATGATGCAATACCGAGTAAAAATTTGCTATATGAGCTCGTTCGACAATTTCGTAATACAGGTTCTATGCAGGTGTGTACAGGTTTCTCTACAAGAAGTCACTCCCAGCATGTTAAAACGCGTTTCTAAACACATGCGCAAATGAGTTCAGCTTTGCCTCCTAGAAAAGGGTGGACATTTTGAACATTTATTATAAATGTAAGTTCTGTATTTTTTCCTCCGTTATTTTAAATATGCTTTTTATCATTAGCATAAAAAAAAAAAATCGTTTTAAGGTTTGTTGTTTTGTAAATAAAAAATACATCAGCGTCAGTACTGGAACTTTTAGGACACACTGTACTAAGATAACCCATATTTATGAATACGTATTTATATAATACGTGTGCTTCATTTTCACAATCGAATGAATTTGTATTGTACTTATTCTTTTCAACTCTACTTAAACAACCTTTGTCATTTTCAGTTCTTATAATTTCATAATTAAAAACCTGTATTGACTTCATTAGACTTTCTGAGCATTTGTTAGTTAATGATGTTTAAAAAGGTTGAATTGCGAGAAAAATTTAGTAAATAACCGAATGGGAGAACATTTTCATTAGAAAACTGTCATGCCATTTGGGTCATTAGGCGATTTAGGCACGCAACGAGACCCAACGGTAATTCAGTCTGAGGAACAAAACATTTCAGATGCTTTTCGCTCGTGTAATTCATAAGCAATTAAAAAAAAATTTCCTTTTAATGTAGCCATCGTTATAGCTAGATAAAAATTTCAGAGAGGGGGTTCAACCTTTAGTACATAATATTAAGTGTTTAAATGAAATATAATCAAAACATTTTCGACAAATCTGCAAAATTTCGGGGGTTTTCTGAATCCCCAAATACTCTCCCCTTAGCTACGGCCTTGAATATAGCTAAATGTTTCTAACTTAATTTGGAGGTTTATCGCATGGACCGTGAAAGAGTGGCAAATGAAAATCGTCTAATTTAAAAGTACCCAAAAGGAAAAGAAAAAATTGAGTATCTCTACCAAAGTTCGTATGTGAATACAATATGAAATGCAATTTATTTGAATTTAATGTGTGTCCCTGGAAAAGCACTAGGATTGATAAGTACGCAGTCTTCAGTAACGGCCAAACAAAAACATTAGTTCAAAATCAGTTTTATTCTCTTTTAAGTAATTAAAAGCACTTTAGTTTTATCTCCTGTAGGACAGGATACGTGAAAATTCATTCATGCTTCCCTGTAAAAAAGGCTATTACACACATAATTTGTCCTAATGATAACACTTTCTTCAATTAGCGTAACATTTTATAGCACTTTTTCTGTTTTAAACACTTTAGCATTAAAAAACGAATTTCAAATAATATGCATTCATAGTAATACAAAGAAATTCTAATTAGTATCGCTTGATATAGTACCACCATAAGTTCCAAATTTATAAAATTCTATAAATAATTCTTGCAACGATGACTTTAAACATGTCTACCAAATTCATGCTCAATAAAAAATTCAGTATTTGTACGCTGTCGTGTATACTCACTTAATACATCATATTAATCTTACAATTATTAATAACAATCCTACAATAATGATTATTCAGCTTATTGGCGTGCCTTATACGCATAGTTCAGAAATCTATATTTCTAGTTTAGGGATTTAGAAAATGACCACTTATTCGTTCTAGATGAAGGCAATATATTTCTTTTCTCAGTGAGCTTTTTATGATACAAGGTTATTCAAAGTATTTACGCCTTTCTTCAATTTGTGGTTGTCCCCTAATTGCACTCTGGACTAAATCTATAGTGAAAAGTTTTCTTTTCTTTTTTTTTTTTTGCGTGTCTGAAGTTTCAGGCCATTTCGTTGATTTTGTTTTTAGAAAATCGAAAAAATGTCAAAAAAAAAAAAAAAGTTATTTTATTACCTACTGTTTTAACATCAGATGTTTATTAATAGCTAAACTAAAATGTATATATATAAATATAAATACAGAATCATTATAGTTAAACTTTTTTTTATAAATGGAATCCTGCTGTTAAAACGGACAAGTAATTACCCCAAATTTGGTATAGAGACGATTCATGAGATGCTCTTGTCTATTTTAGCAATAGTGGACTACTTATAGCAAACTTTAACTACCATGTATGCTATATATATGCAATAAATTACAAAAACATAGTGCATAAAATAGTATGTATAAAATAGATATAAATATTTTTGAAAAACCATTATGTAAAATCAATACCAAAAAAAAAAAAAAAAAAAATTAATTATGCATTTGTATAAATGGAAATTAAGCCCCTTAAAATTGTAAGAAAAGATTGATTTTAAATTTAAATAAATAAATAAATAATTGTGAAAAAAAAAAGTTATTAAAAATGTATTTTAAAAATCAAATTTGTTCTTTTGCAAATTCATACAAATTTGCAAATTGATGGTTTTGGTAAATTTGACAAAACCATCAACCCTTTACATCTCTATGTTGTGAAGATTAATTATGCCAATCATGTTTGAAATGATATTTCCTATATATATTTATGCATTTTAAAATTAAGTCTTTTATATTCTCTAAAGTTATCTGGAGAAGATAATTTGGCATCCTAGAGCTATTTCAAGAATGAAGTTATAAATAATTATGGTTTAAGTAAACTCTGTTAAGCTGGACTTATCAAATATAACTATGAACCTAATCATATATCTATGCATCCAGCTTAATGTAAAAGTTCTGAAACACTTTATAAAAATATGCTATTTGCCATTTAATCACATTTTGTGTTCATTTTTTTTTTTTTTTTTTTTTTTTTTTTGAAGATATATAAAATTTCTCATATATTCATCAATTATTCTTGCTTACAACTACTCGGCACTCTGTAATCGGCTACTCGATACAGCACTACCACACTACCTACCAATAAGTATTTCGACACTTTCGAATTTAGACATTTTGTCAAATACCTAGAAAAGTTCTTTTGGAATCACCTTGAAGGTTTGGTAGCGTAAAGAACACGTTATATCTTATATACCGGTTGATCCAAAAGTCACAGAAAGGATAAAAAAAAAATGTATTATTTAAAAAGTACTGAATGCAGCTCTATGCAGTTTTCACTAAAATGTACAGGAAAACATAGGATTATATATATATATATATATATATGAGAACATATTAGCTACATTTCTTAATAATATATCGCGCTGTATTCATATTATTCTCGTACGTTTTAAACAGATACGCCTGATCAAATGAAGCCATATTGCGAATTCTGAAGCTTTTTCAGTAGAATTTCCAATAGCGAAACGTCTGACGGTCATTCTAATGTATGATGGCCGTCACATTGAGCATTTATAGTTCTAGTCACGTTACTGAAGGTACTGCACCATTGTCAAAAAGTAATTTTGCAATTAAAGTGTCACATGGTGAAGGATATTTAAACTGATTTTTTAAAAAATCTTTTGTTACTTAAAAAAAATCCTTTTTTTTGTGTGTGTGTGTGTGTGTGTGTGTGTGTGTGTGTGTGTGTGTGAATTTCAGTGAAAATTGCATTGTGCTACGGCCAATACTTTTTTAATATATTTTTTTTTCCTGCGATTTTTGGATCACCCGGTATTTCAACAAAAGTTGTGGTATCTTGAAAAGGAAAGGGGGACCAGTAAAAAATTAAAGAAAAAAAAAAATATATTTTGGATCACCCGGTAAAAGTAATGCTTGAAATGCATTTTGACTGTAGCATGTGATTAAGAGGAATTTTTTCATTATCTGTATAAATTTTTAAGAGGCTACCCCGTGTATTCATGGAGATATTACGTTTTCTTTAAAAAACATTGAAAAAAAATCCCCTTTTTAATTATAACACGTAGGGTATTAGACGCAGAGCAAAGACATTTTCAGAAAATTTGGCATGTGAGTAAAATTTCTTATAGATTAACTTTTATTTTGAGAGAACTGAAATTCTGTTCATTCTACCTCTCATATATTTTTAAATTTACACGATATTTGTTTGGGGTTTTCATATAAGTTGCTCAATACATTTGGCTATTAAGTTATGCAAATGAAATTTTATAAAAGCTAGTGCATGCATAGATAAAAATTATTTAGTAAAATTGCTCATATTTCGGAAAATACTTAACATTTTTGCATTCTGATTGTAGTATGCTGTGTCTAATAAGTATGCCAAATTTTCTGAAAATGTCTTTGCTCTGGCTCTAATACCCTACGTGTTAACATAAAAAAGTAGAATTTTTCTTTTTTCAGTGTTTTAAAAATCCGTTATATCTCCATGAATATATGTGGTAGACTCTTAAAAATTTGTATACAGATAATGAGAAAATTCCTCTTAATCACATGCTACAGCCAAAATACATTTCAAGCATTATTTTTTACAGGGTGATACAAAATATTCTGATTTTTTTTTTTTTTTTTAAATTGTTTACTGGTCCCCTTTTCCTCTTCAGGACAAAATTTTTGCTGCAATACATGAATTGTAGTATAGTTATTATACTCAAAATTTTTCATGATAATTAATTCTTCAAGAATGTTTCTAGATATTTCTCAAAACGTAATTCAAAAGTGTCCAAATACTTATTGGTAGATAGTGTATTCAACTATAAAATGAAATAAATTTGAATCACGTTCACAAGAAAATACATAGTATTTTGTATATTTATAAAATAATTTGTAATTTTGTATATTTATAAAATAATTTGTACTATACACTTTTTTACTGTAGGAAATTATTCACTTTATTATTCTGTACGTATTATAGCTAATAACTTGAAATATGTTATAGAAATATTTGATATCTATTTCTTATAATTAATTTCTCAATATTTCAGAATTAGAATTTAAACCGAACGTCAGTCGTTTAATGATGAGTCGTGGAATTGGAAATTTTACATGATGACGAAAGGGAATAGCTTTCACCTTATACCTCAAGAATGATAGGAAGTTGGTTGCAGACGTGAAAGTAAGAGAATTAAAATCGTACACGGCTCTAAAAAAATTTAAAATTTTAAAATCATCGCCTTCGTAACTGCAGTTTTATAGCTTTTTTTTAAATGAAACCAATTTTATTTTACGTGTAAATGGGTGATCCAAAACATTTTGATTTTTCTTTAATTTTTTACTGGTCCCCTTTTCCTTTTCAGGACACAACTTTTGCTGAAATATATGAGGCATAACGTATTCTTTCCGCTACCAAAGTTTCAAGATGATTCATAAAGAGCTTTTCTAGATGTTTGGCAAAATGTTTAAATTCGAAAGTGTCCAAATACTTATTGATAGGTAGTGTATCTACTGAACAGAAAAGGATCAAGAGCTTAAAAATTGTTTAAAACAGGGGGAAAATAATGGAAAATCGTTCTTTAAAGAAGTTAAATGTTTGGTTTTACGCCGGGAAAAATAATGTACCGTCTTCATCTAGAACTAATAAGTAGTCATTTTCTGATTTTCTAAACTAAAAATATAGATTTTCTGAGTTATACGTATAAGATAATAAATAGACTGAATAGACAAAATGATCGATAATTTCTAGTCTATACTTTTCTAGATGATGAAGCAATATTATGAATACTTTGTACTGGGAGAAATTCTCGTTTTAGTTCCTAGAATTGGGTCATAAACTCGAATTATAGTCACTAAAACTCGCCACTTGTGTTCATATTTATTTACAAATTAAATAAATTTAACAATGATAATACAGAAAAACGCTCTAGAATTCTAATAGGGGTTTTTAGAAAACGCTTGCAAAGAGAACTGGAAATTATAAGGATGATATGGAACTATATTTACTAGAGCGGCAATTTATTTTCTAGATATCAATCACAGTCTTTTTTTTTTTTTTTTTTTCCCAGTGCAGTGCGTAACTGATGAACGGATAAAGGTTAAAAATATATATCTCCATTCAACTTCATGTAATTACATAACCAGGCACTTTAATATATAACTATTAAAAAGAGAAGTTTGGAAAACAAGATTTACAAGAGAAGAACCATAGTTTTCAGTTATAAATGTTAAAAATATGATTCTGTTAAATCACTTTACAATTCTTTTTTGCATTTATGATGCGATTTTATTAAGGAAAATTACTTCATCAAGATTAAAGACATTTCTACTAATATAATATGAAATATATATATATATATCTTAATATATATAAATCTCGTGTCACAATGTTTGTCCTCAATGGACTCCTAAACCACTTAACCGATTATAATAAAATTCGCACACCATGTGCAGTTCGATCCAACTTGAGAGATAGGATAGTTTAAATCTCAAATTATAGTCGCAATTTTAATTTATTGCTAATTATTTGTCTGTTATTATTTGACAGTCACAATTATCTGTTAACTCCAAATGATTCTAACAGATGTCGATACCTTTCGACTGGGTTGAAATGAAAGCTGAAATATATTTGGTGCTGCCATCTACACAAAGAATCTTCAATTTTTTAACCTATTAATAAATTTCGTATAATTCAATTATTTCCACTTTTTAAATTTTTGGTGTTAGCATAGCCGGCCACGTGTTACTTAGACTGAAGTGTAAATTGAATTCATATTATAATGAAGATAATACAGTGAAATTAATCCTGTTTTTTACTTATTTGTGCTTCATTGATCAAAACTTTATAATTTAATCTGTATATATCAGGGATGGAACACGGGCGCAGAATTCATACCGGAATCTGTTTAAGAAATATTTCAACCAATAATATCGTTGATTTAAGAGGTAGAAAATTTTCTTACATTGATAGTGGTATGAATTCTGCGCCCGTGTTCCATCCCTGATATATATATAAATTACGTGTCACGATGTTTGTCCGGGGTAAACTCCTAAACTAAGGAACTGATTTTGATGAAATTTTGCACACTGTGTGCAGTTTGATCCAACTTGAGAGATAGGATAGTTTTTATCTCAATTTATTGTCACAATATTGTTTTATTGCAATTATTTGTTAATTATAGACCTTTATTAAAGTTGCTCCAAAATATCTGTGAGTTCCATTAATTTAATTGTTGCCAGAAAAAAAAAAAAAAAAAAAAAAAACGAGTTCATTTTCTTTCGACATAAAAATAAATACATTTAATCAAACGTGAACGTTAAAAAATTATAAAAAGTTAAATTATGCATCTCACGAAAATTGACGTCATAATCAATTTAAAGATTTTATACACATTGATATAGTGCTAATGTAGTTCTATCATAGATATAGTAATATATATAGATCTCTCATCCCCATGTTATCGTAGAAAGATTTTTGATGCCGAAAAAAGATAAAAAATAAAAGCTTTGGAAACAGCCATTAAGTGGTATTGAAAAAAAAAAAAAAAAAAAAAGAAAAAGAAAAAGAAAAGAAAGAAAGAAATATGAATTTGAAACTGTATCTGGAGTCTTCCATTCCCCTTTAGCAAATAAATTATTCATAAATTTTATTTGCTAAAATATTAGTATGTATTCCCGTGTGTATTCACTCGGGGAAAGACGGCCATATTTTGGTAAAAACGTCGTCTTTTCCCAAATGAAAAGGAATAACCTTTTTCTCCCCAATGATCACTCTATTCTATATATGCTATACTATATCTATGAGTTCTATACGCAAGCGAAGTGTGACTCACTGACCATCTGTGCAGCCAAGAAAAAGATTTCCTATGTTAATTGCCCACTGGATTTTTTGTAAGAAATTATTAAAAATCGAGGAAATTTATTTCCCGATTTTAATCCTTATATTTGGGTATAGATATGTATTAGTTATCGCGGGTGTTAGATTGAATTATTTTGCTGTCAAATTGACAAAATTTTAATTTTAAATTTTTAAACTCTGTCGCCCTTGGCTTTTTTTATTATTATTATTATTATTTGGCGATCAAAAGCGTAACACGAAAATATACATGCCAGATGTATGCATTGTACGAAATGTAATATGTATTATTCATTGTACGTATGTATGACATGTAATATGTCTTGTACGAAATATTGTTTCATATTATTCATTACTCTTTTAATATAAGTTGTTAAAATAACCATGATTTTTGAAAGGAATTAAATATTTTCGCCAGATAATTTGGCGATATTCTTTTTTTTTCGCCAAGGATGACAGAAATGAAATCTATTCCGCTGCAAAATATTAGTATCTTACATCAGATATTTTATTTAGACATTTGAAAACAAATTTGACTTCAAACTATGATAGAATATTTATCATTTTCCTTTTAATTTGTATATTATTAGTATATTAAAATTTAAAAGCATGGTATATAAAAAGTTTTTTTTTTTTTTTTTTTTTTTTAATCTTATAATTATTCTTATCTTAATCCTCAATGTTTCCCATCTTTATTGACTTGAATTTACTATTAAAATTTTAACATACTCAAAAACTTCTCATCACTTCGTTAAAATACACTAAACTTTTCCAAAATCTTTTTCTATTTAAAATGATACATGTATTTACTTTAAATGTCCAATATTTCATAAGATTTCCAATTTTAAAGTTTTAAAATATTTATCAAATTTACTTATTTTTCTGGTTTAGCCTTATTGTTTTCCCTTTTATAACTACAGCTGTTGCCCTCTTTAAAATATTTAAAATGATGAGGTCATTTAATAGTAAAATTATCCATTATAGCATATATTATATTTCACTCCTCCATAAAAATTGATTTTAAAATCGTCTGTTTCTTTTATACTTTTATTTTAATAGAATTTTAA
Source organism: Salticus scenicus (assembly GCA_963930645.1). Taxonomy (NCBI): domain Eukaryota; kingdom Metazoa; phylum Arthropoda; class Arachnida; order Araneae; family Salticidae; genus Salticus; species Salticus scenicus. The sequence continues at coordinate 75,783,336 of OZ005655.1, read as the reverse complement.
TAGAATTTAATTTATATATTAGTCATTTTAGCAATTTTATCCAAAGTAGCATTAGAAATAATATATATCACTTCTCCATTAAAATTTATAGGACCCTACAATAAAATTAATTTGTGCTTAATATCAACACTACGAAAATTTTTATCAATCGCTTCCAAATTTTGACCTAAGTTTCAAATCTCAACCCTGTGGGTTTTTACATCGGCTACAACGTTTTCGTCTTTGTTCGTAAATAATAATTTAACTGTACTAAATAGTTTACAGCCGTATAATTCAACGTATAACTTAGTCACAGCAACGCGTGGCCGGGTCTGCTAGTATATATATATATATATATTCAATTTAAATAATTTTTAAAACAATTTCTATCAATTCCATCTTATTTAAATAATTTCTTCTAATTAAAAACATTTTCTAATAAATTTCTAACTTTTTGTATTTTTTCCCCTTGTACATACACATGTAAATTTTCTACAAAATATTAACTTTTGCACATATGTATTTTTAAAAAAAATTATTTTTATTGCAAGTTTTATCTTTGATTTCATAAAATGCTTTATATTGAAAATTCAGAAAAAAATGAAGTCATTTGAGTAAAGTATATACGTTTCGGTATTAGCATTTAGAACATATTATTATACTTTTTGTATTTAGATATAATACAATGTTTCCATGAGAAAAAAATAGACTCCTTTCGATCCGATTTTCTTTGTAATATATTTTCAAAAAGTAAATCTGCTTGATTTCTCTTTTTATCACTCAAATATATATATATATAAAAAAACTCATTTAACCAATTTGTGATTTTATTCTGTTTTTGAATTCAGAATAAAATCATGTCTGCAATGATTGAATTCATATCATTGCAGATTAATTATACTAATGCTTTGCACACAATTCTATATGTAGGTTTTATAACAAAATACATAATTAAAATTTTAATAGAATGAAGGAAATGCAATATTCTTACCTTGCGTAAAGTTTAAAATCGACTGATTCCCAAATACTTCGTTTATGATTATTCCATGCTTTGGGGGAGTCGTTATGACGTATGTCAATTCTGTCACAGGACTATCTCGATCTTCAGCTCGCAAGTGTTTCTTTGAAAATCTGTATCCAACATTACCATTATCTAATGGTCTAATTGAAGTAGCTCCTCTGTTCGTAACTAACTGAGGGACTACATTATCCACAGGAATAACAGCAATGCTCATTTTAACAGGATAGCGTTGTGGTTTATCCAGATGCGGGTGTAAGAAAAATTCTTCATGTTTCCCATCTGTAACAACAAACGAAAAAGAATCTTCAAGAGATTCAGTACCATCGTGTTCGTAAGTTATTAGATTTTCAGAAATATCCATCATCGTAAAAGAATTTACGGGTGTGGATTTTGCGCGCAACAACTTTCCATGCATTGGATTTCGGGTAATAATAAACTTTATTTTGTCCTTCTCCGTATCACTGTCTTCAGCTTTCAATTCAAATGGAGTTATTAGACGATTTCCTCCTTCTAGCACACGCAATAGTGTTGTATGTACTATAGGCTTTTTATTGTTCACTTCACTCAATGATATTCTGAAGGTTCTATATACAGAATTGTAACCGTCACTGACTTCAAATTCAAAACTGTCTATCTTTACTTCATCATCACTTGTATGAACATAATATATTTTACTTCCAGCTAAATCTAGCTGAGTAAAAGATGAAATCGGTATACCTGGATAGTCGGTGTTTTCTAAATATCCTTTTGTAGGAGCTCGTGTAATGGTAAACAAGAGAAGTTCGTCATCGCTGTTTATATCGCTTGTGCTTAGGATATCAGTATCCAGAAGAACTCTCCCACCTTCAGGCAATTCTACTCCTTTGTTTATAACATCAGGATAAATTGAATCTATACTTTCAATAGTTATCCAAAAATATCTGTCAACGAATGGGTTGAATCCATCAGTAAGATCAAATTTTATTATATCTCTGGCACCTTCTTGTCCAAAATGGGTGTACTGAATCAATTCATTATCTATGTCAGTTTGAGTGAAATTCATACCATGTGTAATGTTATACAAAGGCAATCCTGAATAATCTAAATATGAAATATAACCATATTTAGGAACCTGTCTAATGACGTAAGTTATAGAAGCATCATCAGAATCTAAATCTTCTGCTTTAAGAACTCGATTTGTTATCAATTTTGATTCGCCTATTTTAATATCTAAGCCATCATTTATGACTAATCTTGGTGTTTCATCATCAACGGGAATCACCATAACCAATAATGTCTTACTAGAATTATGAAGGCCATCAGTTACTGTTAGCTCGAAATTATCATTTGTCGTTTCGCTGTCATCATGCTGGTAAACAATGGTAGAGCCCCGAGCAATTCTTTCAAGAGTGAAATTATTTACATTTACAGTACCTGTTGGCATATGAGATGCTATGACTCCATGTTTAGGTTCTTTTGTCACAATAAAAATTAATTTGTCTTTTGGTATGTCTAAATCGACAGCATTCAAAATTGGAAGATCGATAATTAGATCTGTTCCTTCCATTACAATAAATTCTCTTATATAAATTTCTGGGACTTCATCATTAGTAGGGATAATCTGAATAGTAAAAGTAGTTATTGGAGAAGAATTTATACCATCTGAACAGAAAAATAACATCTTATCGTCAATTGGTTCCAAACCTTTATGAATACTTTGAACATAGTTTATAAAATCGAGAGCTAAATCAGATACTTTGAAGGAAGTGACAGGAATTCCGTGGCGTATTCTTTCTGATCCAGGTGTTGGAGCAAGATTTTCAATGTAACCGTGATTTGGCTGCTCAGTAATAGTACATATTAAATCTTCGTCTTCAGTGTCTACATCTGAAATATTCAGATGAAATGGCGTTATTGTACTTTTATTACCTTCTAGTACACTCAATATATTTTCAACTACTACCACTGGAGCTGAATTATCAATAGGTTTTACAATCACATTAACATAAACTTTATCAACAATATTACCTCCAACTATCCAGTCATTTGATAAATCTGAAATAGATAAATTAAAAGAATCACTGACTACATTTGGCCCTATTTCATTACCATTATGAACATAAAAAACGCGACTATTTTGCAGATCTTCCTGTTTAAATCTATCCACAATAACACCATTTACTTCTATTGAACCTAAATTAGGAAGTTCATCGATAATAAAAGTGATCATATTATCATCCGTATCAGGATCCGATGCTTTTATTACACCATTTGTTACTGCAGCTCTTCCATTTTCATCAACTGTTATTTGAATACCAAGTGTTCCGGGCGATATTTCTAACTTTGGCGCTTCGTCATCAACGTTTTTTATCATAACATTAATATTTATAGGTATTACATGAACACCATCTGTCACTTCTAATTTAAAATGATCTTCATTCATTTCTGAACCACTATTAATGTAGGATATTAATCCATTTTCAATATCGAGTTTAGTAAAAGAATCCCTTGCAGCCATTTCTATCGTTCCAATCTGCAATGTACCATAAGTTGGAGTTTCTGTGATGGTAAAAGTCAGTAAGCTTGGATCAGTATCTTCATCAGAGACATCTAACTCATTTTTTGAAATTGTCGTAAAACCATTTTCAAATACTTCTATGCCTTTATTAATAACAATGGGTGGCTTATTATCTACAGGTTGAAGCAATATTGAAAATTCTTGATCAGGCAATACGTTTCCAACTTTATCATAGACATCAAATTTAAACTGAATTAGACGCGGTACCATTCCCAGTTCAACTGTAGGAGGTTTGTAAGCTATTTTGCGATGGTTTATTTGAGCCTGATTAAATTCAGTCACTTCAATATCAGGGTTTTCGGATAGAACGATTTTTCCGGGATCAAGGGGATTATTTTCGTCGGTATCTACAGGCTTCTGTGTAATTTTATAAACAATTTCTCGGTCTTTAGTATCAGTGTCAGTATATCTCAAATGTTTCCTTGTTATATCTGTTAATTGAAATTCTTCTACTGTCATCTGAAGTGGTATTCCGGGAAACAGTTCGGGTGGAGTGTTATCAAGAGGCATTATACGAATGGAAAATTCTTGAACAGGTGACTCGTTCGGAGGTATATTATCGTCACTTAAAGAAAATCTTAATATTTCTGTTACAGGATAAGGAATGTAACTTCCTGAATGCCTATAGAACACAGTACCTTCAATCAAATCTTCTTGAGTCCATGAGGTTATGTTCGTTTCGTACAAACCGTTCACAAAATTCCAGTTTTCCGGATCTTCTGGTGGTTCAACTTGTTTCATTATAAGAGTACCATCTTGAGACAATGGTTCACTTAATTCAAATTTAATAGAAGCATCATCACTATCTATATCAGTCGCACTTAAAACGAATGGAGTCAGTTCTATTTCTTCACCTCGAGTGATAGTTAAACCAGTATTTACATTCAGAATCGGATAATCGTCATCTTCGGGATAAACTGTTACGGGAAACAAAAATTCGACTTGATGCTGACCGTCATTCAAACGGAATATAATGTTGTCACTATATGTATCACTACCATCATGTTCATATACAATATCTCCAGAATCTAAATCAGACGGAGTAAAATGCTTGATTGGGTTACCTTTCAGAAGTAAACGTCCATATCTCAAACCACCCACAACACTTATTGAAACATCTTCGATATTATCTTCGTCTGATATTTCTAAATTTTTTGAACTCTGTAATCTTCTAGACTGTCCTTCAAAAAGCACAAGCCCTGCGTTTCGTGTAGCCAAAGGTGCTAATGTATTCATTGGATTAACCACAATAGTTAAGCTAAATGGATCAGATGTAAGACCTTCTGAATCTACAACTTCCATTTCAACCAGATAAAATCTTCTTTCATCCGAATCAGATGCTGGAGGTTTGTATGCTATTTTTAATTCATTCAAATCTTTTTGGTAAAAAGAGGTAATGGGAACATTTTGATCATCAGTACTAACAATAGATCCTTCACCATATCCTAAAGGATTTGTTATGTTGAAAATAAGGTTTTCGGAGGAGGTTTCAAGATCTTCGGCAATTAGGATATTTGGAGTGATAGCTGTCATTACAAACTGGTTGACGTCCATTAAGAGTAAAGCGCTAAAACTAAGTTGAGGAGCAGTATTTTCACCCCCTTGTCTGATACGAGCCATCATCTGAAAATACTCCTGTTTCAGAAATTTCCCATCTTTATCGGTTAGTTCAACTACCATTGGAATGTAATCTCGATTGGGAGTTTCACTGCCTGAGGAATGATAATATCTGAAAAAAAAAAAATTATTGTTATAAGAATTAGATGTAAAAATTTGAATGTAAATTTATTGTTGTACATTTAATTTAACATGTAAAATACAAATTCACAACGAACAAAAACATTCTTCATGGCTTAAACCAAATAAATTTGAGATCTAAAAAGTACCTTTTTCTTGTGTTAAGAGAAATATATTGCACTAAAAAAAAAAAAAAAAAAAAAAAAAAAAAAAAAAGTTAATGTTTACAGCCGAATGTGCTGGCAAAAATGGATTACAGCTCATTCTGCTGTTAAACAGAATAATTTACAGCAGAAATATCTCTGAAGAGATAGTCTTTTGCAGATATTTCTGCTGCAAATTATTCCGTTTAACAGCAGAATGTGTTGGCGCACATTTTGCTATAGAGATTAACGTAATTTTTTTTTTTTTTTTTACAATGTATTTAAATCTATACTAATAAAAGAACGTGTTTGTCTGTGTGCGACTATAATATATATAGATATATATATGGCACGTACAGTTCTGATTTTTGTTTCTGTGAATAAAAAAATTTGAAAAGTTAAACTTGTAGCATAAAAAATTTCTGGTAAAACTGATGTTATAGTAGCTTTAAAAATTTTATCTTGATTTATTTATTTAAATACTATTTCCATTTATCAAATAGTCTTATATGTTTTTTTTTTTTTTTTCATTGATTGTATCGTTTTCAATCTCATGTGATTGGATATTTAGTTTATTTTAAATTTCTCTCTCATTAACACACTTCAAATAATTAAATGTCATTTACATTTCATTAAAGGCTGTGTATCATGTTATTTGGACATCGTTGTGATTTTCTTAAAAAAGTCGCTAATAGAAATATATTTATTTAAACATTTCCAGTTATTCTTTTTTTTTTTTTTTTTTTTTTTTTGAAAATTTATTTAACTAAAGTAAACAGAGAAGCGGGCAAAGCCTGCTATATAAAATATTATATCCTTCAGCAAATTTCACTAAATATAGACGTCGACTGCAGTTTGTACATAAAATGCTTTAATTAGGCACGACTTTTAATGATTATGTCATAGTAAAAATAAGATGTACAACAGAGATAATAGTAAGGCCATTATTAAAAATCAAAATTTTCAGCGCTTAATTTTTTTATTTATTTTTTTAATTTAAGCATTTTTCTCTATATCATCATAAATTTAAATACGATTTATTCCTCATTATCTAATCTAATTAAGTAAATCTCCCTATTGTATTGACTCAGAATATACATGTAAATCTTGAGCTCAACAAACATCCCATAAATTAAGACCTGTAAATGTTAATTAAAAAATTTTAACCATAAAGCGAAGAGATCAAGAGATGGCGAAAACCATGTGAAAAGAATTCGCTCAGTTTAAGAGTGTACAAACTGATAATTAGTGGCAAGTACAAACTTAAAAATGTGCTGTAAATTTGGATATCTAATGCTCATGATGATGCTTTGTAATTATGCCATGTGTAAAATATTTATTTTTCACGAGAAATGCTGAAAATTTCAAGAAAGCGTTTAAAATCACCTCCATATGCATACATAGTTTACATAGAAACTTTTTTTTTGTAAAATTATTGAAAAACGTACATTTAATCTCTTAATTAAAAAAAAAAAAAAGTTATTGCTGCCGCTGTTTATTTTGTGTGTCTGCGATTCTGTCTCTTCGCAAACGACAGGGTAGTCAGCATCGCAAGAGATGTTTTCATAATAATCCAATGAATATGTTTGTCTAAAATTTGTATCACCTTAATTAATAAAGTTATCAATTAAAAACTTCGCATTAATAAGAGTACTGCATTTGCCAACTTGCAAATAGTTTCTCTTACTACGTAGTTTTTTTAGTCTCTAGCATCACAGTCAACAGAGAAAATAAAATGTCAACCATTATGTAAAAAAAAAAAAAAAAAAAAAAATGTGTAAAGGGGGGGGGGGAAGAAACGAAAAAGAGATTGAAAGATCTTTGAGAGAAGGAAAAAAATGAGAAAATGATATTAATAATCATACCTAATAAACAAAATAATATTAACATGAATGCAATAAACTGCTAATAACTCTCTAATTTAGAAAAATAAAAAACTGACTTTTCTGATTATTTTGTGTGTCTCTGCATCCCTATCTCCTAAGAATGAGAGGCTCTTCGGCGTTGCGAGAGGTATCTATGCTTATACAATAAACCAAAGGATATATGTTTCTCTTTATCCAAAATTTTTATCACCTTACGTTATTTTTGAGGTCATAATAGTCAGGAAAAATAAAATGTCAACCGTGGCGTAAAAAGAAAATTAAAGAAAGAAAGAAAAAGAAAGAAAGAAATTGAAAGGTTGACATCCTCAACAGATGAAAAAAGTTATTAGAATAAAGAAAACGACTCTAGAATGGCGTATGAAAATGCATGATGGATAATTTTAGAAAGGTTAGACATTTGAGTTAAGTGTGCTCTGTCAAAAAAAAAAAAAAAAAAAAAAAAAAAAAAAAAAGCCCTGTTTGCTGCAGTTTGCTGCCAGAAATTTTCTGTAATACCTGAAAATTACGAAAATATTATGTTGATAGAACGTATTTTTCTGAATTACAGAAAATTTCTGGCAGCAAACAGGACTTTCTTTTGACAGCGTGGAAGATATAGCTATAATATTAATAAATTTATATTGATCCTAAAAAGTGTGTTTCCATCGTCCATTTTGATAGACCACAGAATCTTTGAGGATAGATGATTCAAATAATGCAACATGTAAAAATAATCCAGATATAAAAAATAGTGTACAAAACTTTAATCCAGATGAAATAGGTATTAGTTTATATCTTTCTGTATTTGAGAGTCAGGTGTAAAAGAAAAGAATTGGATTTTGAACTCAGAATATATTTAGACTGTTGGCTAAATGGGAACAGCTTTAGTATAGAACCCCCGCCATCCCCCATGTGACTTAAAAAATTCGGCGCTGAAGTAGCTCGGTCGTTTTTCACCAAAGACTTCACATCTAGGACTATGATTGACATTTTAACTCCAGCCGCGCGTTAGAAATATAGATAAATTATAAAATACTAGAAATAATAATAACAACAACAACAACAATAATAATAAAAAAAAAATGAAAAATCCACAAAAATCACATTAATTTTCATAGTGTCTTACTAGATCATATTATGGGGGAAAAAATGCATTTTTAAAAATTGCATCTTCACTCTTGCAAGGATCAATTTAAACCTAGCAGTACAATAGAAATGTATAGAGAAGAAAATTTAAATTGATGAAGAAATTTACTGCAAGTTTTGTATGTGCAGGTAACAATTCTTTGAGATAAACATGGTTGGGTTTTAATGATTAATTAATATATATATATATATATATATATATATATTAGTTTTAATTTGAGAAAATTTAAAATTAACTCTTAAACTAATTATTAAATTAAGTTGGCAATAAAGCCCACTTCAGTAATATAATATAGTGTCATAAATTAACTAAAAAGGACAATAGTGAGAAGTACTAGAAAAGAAAAAAGGTGTTAGTTTTTTTAAAAAACAACACCGTTAAAAATGGTTTATTAAAAATGAGCTAAATTATCTCAAAATAGCTCCGAGACAATATATACTTAAATTTGAAAAAACATGTACTCATTCTTGAGTATATTGACATGTGAAACATGGGGATATTTGGATTCTTATTGGTCAACCCCAATTTTGAGCAAGTCAATATACTCGAAAATGAGTACATGGTTTCTCAAATTTAAGTATATACTGTTTCGGAACTATTTTGAGACAATTTAGCTCATTTTTAAAAAACCATTTTTAACAGTGAATAAATGATACCAAAAATTTCATCGCCAAATAACCACAAAAATTTAAAAGTCGTCAAAGAGGTCCTATACTAAAGCTATACTTTAAAATGGTCCCCAGATATTACAAATTTCTCTCTATTCTAAAAAAAATGTTACTGCCACCACTGTACCTTTTGTGTTTCTAGCATATATTACTGTTCAAAATTGTGGGATATATATAGCTATTAAGTTGCCGAATATTAAGACAGATTATCGATACATTATTTCATTTAAACAAGTGATAAATTATTAAATATCACTTATTTCAATGTGACACCAAGTACTGAAATTTCTATAATATTGTTCTGCTTTTGTTTCGTGTTCTACTCTATTTATAGGCCTATTCAGTGAAAGACAAAGCTACGATGAGACCCGCAGGCGTTGGCGAGCAAAGCGAGTCGGGGAAGAAGGGGTGGGGCGAAGCCTTCATTAGGCGTTGGCGAGCTTTGCGAACAGGAGGCAGAGCCTTCAATTCTGTAAAAGAAAATCAATTACTTTTTTGCTGTTATTGTTACAATTTGTATGCAGTTTTGGAGATAACATTTATTTATTTATTCTTTTGAAAATTATTCACTGTGATCAAATAGTGGTTTTAACTTTATTTTAGCGATTTTTCAATAGATGTAAGTATTGGATTCGTAAAGATTTTCGACTTATGATTTTCGATCGATTTACACGTTTCGTGAGTTCCAGAACACGATTTGACCATTTTTAGAAAATATCTATCTCCCTGCCTGTGGGGAGGGGGATGGAGGGGAGAGGAACAAAATTTTTATGGTAGTTCTGTCTCATGGTTAACAACGTTTGGTGAAAATCGCCGAACGTGAACGTGATGTCTTCGGAGTACCAGCATATGGTTGTGACCAATGCTTACCTCCATTGAAATGTAAAGAACGTAAAGATAATTTTTCAGGGAAAAAAAAATAATAATCTGTCTCTGAAAAACTCTCTACTTAAGCAGAGATTTTTTTTTCAGGGGGAAGCACCAGGAAAAGAACAAAACAAACAAAAAAAAATCTCCTTGAGAAATCTTAAGTGCAACAGAGGGTCTGTTGCGTACGTCGACGAGATGGTCTGGACGGCAAATGAGCAGGACGTCCCAAAAAACACAAGAAACCACACAAAGTCCCACAATTAGTTTTAAAAAAAAAATCGCCCAACAAGGGGCATTACCAGCCTGTTTCATCATAATTTTTTAAATAGCAGTATAGGATAAAATTTTGTATAAATATGCATAATGAGGATTATTTTCAACGAATCATTGTGAAATTCAAATGAATTATGTATAATAGTAATAGTCAACTAGGAAAAGAATATGTACACGAAGGAGCACCTTTTCCCTTTTGGTTGAAGTGCCCCTACTCCCCCAGCAGGGTTATAAATTTTGAACATGGTTATTTATTAAAAGCACATACCTTTAAAACAATGGTTGAACCATGTATTTGTGATAGCACATCGATATAAATCGATCGTATAAATAAATCGATTTTTTTAATTGTTGCTTTTAAGTAAGTGGTAAAGAATGTATTCCAAATGAATCCATTCCAATCTTTCAAGAATCAAAAAAGACCATATTCACAATTATTAAAAGGTTAATTAATGTTCCTTCCTTATGATATAAATTAAAATATCAAAATTTATGAAACATTAAAGAAATCATCAGCATCCAATTAAATCAGAAGTGACTTTACAGTATTTTTTTATTACTCATACTATTCACGTATGATTATGGATACGAGGTATTGAATTTATTAAGGTATTAAGGTACTGGATTTGGGAACATTTTCGACCTCATATTCTTGATGAATTTACACGTTTTGAGATGTCTCGAGCTCGATTTGACCATTTCTGGAAAAAGTTTGTCTGTCTGTGAGTGTGTTACCAAAAGTTTGTGGACATTGCGACTCACGAGCCAACGAACGAAATTTAACCAAATTTGACGTTTAGTTCGACCTTGATTAAATTGTTGCTGATTACATTTTGGGATATATTTCTCAACAGATAGGCCTGTTATCCCATTTTTTAATAGATTTTAATATGAAAATATATGACAGAATTTGCATAAATGCGCACATTGAGAGTTATTTTTAACTAATTAATGTGAAATTTAAAACACATAAATTATTTCTATTAATAATAGCCAAAAGAAAATTAGAGCATGCTTCAATTCCCGTAGTACAATTTAACCTTTCCACCCATTCTCTGGAGATGTAAATTTCCAATATGAGTATTTTTGAAAAGAACTTTTCTACATTTTTAAAATGAATGGTTAAATCATAAATCTATGATAATTTGAAACGAAGTCATAGAATTTTACATTTGTAAAAAATGAATGAATGAAATTCTGTTTTTTTTTTTTTTTTTTGTTTTTTTAATTACAGTGCACAAAATTGACTTCTGGTTTTCCGTTGCCAAGGTCGAATCCTGGTTTAAACACGGATGTTCGTATGGTTTTGGAATCCACTTTAAACCGTAAGTCCCGGTCTAATGAATCTCAATGTGAAAAAATGACAGTAGAGACAGTAGACTCATCCAAACAAACAAGCAAAATTGACTTTTTTTCGACATTTAACTTCTCTAGTATACTTTTCTGCATTCATCGTAGAAAATAGTAATTTTAATGAATAATTTGAACTGCATAAGTTTGTATAGGAAAACATAGAAGAAAATTTTATGGTGAGCATGGCATATGAGTCTGTATTTTTATATAAGGGTCATTGCCAACGCAAGGGGTAGAAACCATGTCCCTCAGCTCTCAAAAATATAAAATAATTTCAATCAGAAAAAAGTTTACAACTAGGCTATTTCTTACGATTTTCTCTAGTTGAATATTATTATAAAAGTTTTTAATGTTATTTATTTTTCTTAGAACTCGATCGATAAAACCTGGAATGTCCACTCCGTGGACTGTCCCCAAGGGAAGTCTGCAGAATATAGCATTATTTTCAAGCTTAATATTAATGTTTTTTAATTACATTTTGATTTAAGCAGGATATAATTATCCTTAAAAATATATTTATTAAATTTTAGAGCTATAAAATGAATCTTGTTTTTTTAATTAATTTATAACAAATGTCCCTAATAAAATGCGTCCACTCCGTGGACAACTATTTAATTTCCCATAAAGTTCAGTAGATGGCACTGTCTGTCACCAGTGTGTAACTGAGAAGAAAGAGGGGGAAGCCATCTTTGTTTTTACCTACATGTTCTGAACTCAATGCTTTATTTCGTTCTGTTAAAATAGATTTCATCTGTGATACCTCTGTTTGGCTATCTCATCAGTCCACTCCGTGGTCAGAAGTATACAAGTAATTATAAGGACTATTTATTATCTAATTATTATTACAATTAATGATTATAAGACTTAATTCAACACTAAAGTTAAATTGTTCCTGACGTTGTTGCTTTCTTCCTTAAAATTCAAAATCAGACATTCTGTCCAATACGTGGACTTCCACTCCGTGGACATCATTTGATCACGAAGTGGACACTTCTTTCCACGGAGTGGATACTTTCAAAATTAATCTTAAAAATAGATACATTTGAAAAATAATCTAAATAAATTTGATAAATACATTTTATCCCTTTATTTATTTATTTATTTATTTATTTTTTTTTTTGTTAGCCTACTGATTGCTTAAGGTGCAATGGAAATATATTTTCCCCCTAACTTTTATATTTTTATTCGTGATTTTCTAAAAATGTCATTTCAACGTCTTTAAAACAGTATTTGCTATTTTTTACTGAACTCTTAAGCATTTCTCTTCATGGTTTAAATGTAACAACAGAATTCGTATTAATATAATTTAAAGAACAGTTTTATGAGTGTTGTTTACAGAGTAATGCAAAAGGATGATGTATACTATATGTCCTTTTTTTTTTCTTTTTAATTTTAAAGGTAAAATGTAGAAAAGGTGACATAACACTTTAGAAAAATAATTGCAAAAATATAATTAAATTTAGTTTCAGAAGAAAAAATAAATAAAAATATTTTTTTTTTTACAGCAAAACTAAAATTGTTTTGTATTTTTATTAATTGAATAACTTTTTTTTTTTAATATATATATAAAAACAATACTTAAAATATATATTTATTTTCTTTGCAGAAATTTATTATGCTGTTCAAGAAAAATGGAAATTCGCATGTAACCCAATGCAGGACAAACAAATGTGCACAAACCTTCGCTCAAACTCAGTCAAAAAGAAAATTAGGTGGAGTTGAAAATCAAAAAGATAAGAAAAATAAAAAGAAAAGGAAACTTCCCAGCCAAACTACAGAAAAACGTAAAGAACAAAAAAGAAAAATTATGCAGAGAGCAAGAGACAGACTAATGCTCCTATTACACACAACACGTTTTCACACAACTTTTGAGATAATTGTAAATTTGGCTCAAATCACGTCAATGCCCAGTGTAATAGGAATTGGGAATACGATCAATTTTTTCTGGCAAGTCAGACTGTGATAAACCAGTGAGAAGAAAGCTCTTTATGTACCGAGAAATGACAGCGCCGACGGGAATTCATTCACCGTTTTCCTCTTCGCTCTCCCATGTCGTCCCCGTTAAAACAGAGATAAATAGGTGTGCCTTGACATGTACTGTACACCGTGTAAACCAGATTTTCGAACAATTTTTGATTCAACTATTGTAACCTTCTTTCGGTTTACAGCTTTCGAAAATTGGAGCAAAAATTGGATGAAATAAAAGTCGCGTGAAACATCTTTGTGTATACTAAGAGCATAAGAAATGATCCCGCAAGACATGAAGAAGGAAAAGCTAAAGAAAGATAAATATATCACAGAAGGAAGAATACTGTAGTTAAAATGTTTGAACAAATGAAATGAAGTGTTAGGAAAAAATGGAAGAACCAAAACAGAAATCAAAGGGAGAGATTGAAGAAACAGAATAATCTTTGAAGAACATCTCAGAGATGATACACCTCCTGAGACACCTCGTTCAGCAGCCATAAACATCACACTACCACAAATTAATCCATCTCTGAAAACAAAACCATCTGTATCATCATCTAGAAGACTAGAAAGTGGAAGAAAAAGGTCGAAAAAGAACAGTGAAAGGCTTTGTGAAGAAAACAAAAAATTGGTTAGGAAGCTTGAAAAACACAAAAAGCATGTGCAAAGATCTAAGGATGTGAAGTCAAAAAATAATACTGCTGATTCTGAAAAACCCAAGAGAAAAGTGAAAAAAATTATCACAGAAGCAAATTCAAAAGAAATTGAGAAATGTATTATTTTTGGCGAGGTTATAAAAAAGCCAATAAAAGGAAGTTTTAAAGGCGCAAAATCAAAGAAGAAACTTAAAGAAATCTTCGAAGTTTTAACAGGAAAAATAGCAAGGAAATACAAGTGTCTTCAACATATTAGATCAATCACATAAAAAAAAAAAAAGAAAAAGAAAGAAAGAATATGCGGAACCAACAATTATTTTCCTGTTATTTTCATTTTTCAAAAGAATTAAAGTAAAAATATTTGTTGATTATTTTCTAAAACACAAGTAAAACAATAAGGATGAAAAGATACAGCTGCAAAATAACTTTCAGGTTTGGATATTTATAAGTGTCCACTCCGTGGTCAGTGATGTCCGCTCCGTTGACACATTTATTTTGAAATTAATTAATTACCAACCAAAAAATAGCTAACGAGATAGCTCATCAAGTAATTTAGATTCATAGTTGTCAAAAAGGAATTAAGGAATTTTTTCAAATTTTTTTGGTAAAATTTTTATATTTTCAAATTAGTCTTCGTTTTCTACCCTTTAGATTGGCAATCACCCATAAATGTTTTAAATCTTTTCACTTCTGCTTTTTTTTTACACAGTTCATCTTAATATATATTGCATTCGCGCAAAGAAAATATTCTCATTAAGTAGATTGGAAAAATTTAAATATTGTTCAAATCTGTTTATAATTATAAGGTTTTTTAATTTGTGCTGTATGATATTCGATTTCTCTCATTATCTTCTCCAAAGTCTCAGATTTGCTGCATCTCATACATCATCGAATCGTTTTGTGTTTTTTTTAATACCGGGATCTTTGGCTAAAATTTTCAAATATATCTTATGTATTGCTAAAAAGAAATTAAACCCCTTCAGCCATTACATCATTTAGGAAAATGGCGTTTCTGCCTGAAAGCGAATTAAAATATAGGTCTTATCATACTAAGTAATGCTATAACACTAAGCAGTGGAATTTTTGAGGTTCACGAGGTTCCCATGGTCTTGAATTTGTATACGAGTAATATATATGTGAAATTTCGTTATAACATAAGTCTATACATCTAAGAAGGTATTTATTTTCAGATAATAGTAGCGGAAGAGCTCTCAAAAAAAGGGTGCGGACTCGTAGGTATATCTGTATCATACAAAAAATTTATTTTAACATATTCGAAATCCATTTATCACTATTTCTTTTACTCATTGTTAAAATATTTTTTATAGTAATCCGCGATTGTAACGAAATGCTCGCCCTCTGGTGGGCTAAGGTGAAATTATCACACCACTTCATATCATCATATTATGCAATCGATTTTCCATGATGTAATGGCGGAGAAAGAACAATTATTAATCCACGTGGCTATTATATTTACTAACTACTGCAGTTCAGGGAGCGCCATCTATCGATCATTACAAACGCGGATAGGCGTATTTATAATAGTTATAAAATTACTTTGTTTTATCTAGATTAGTTATGATAAAGCACAATAATTTATGTTAACATTGTTTTATGTTAATTAATGCTCAATTTTTATGCTCAATAATTTATTTTCACCATTACAATAATGTCATACTAAAACATATGAGTTATGTAAATTATATTGCTTTGAAATATGCCACAAACGCATTCTAATCAATTTACAGTGCCGAATAATTTCTTTCTTATTCACACCTATAAGAAGCTCATTTCACGACTTCCGTTTCTTAAAAGCTTAGCCGTACATTTAGAAATAAAGAGTCAATTATGCTTTTTTTGCCCTTCCATTCTTTTTTAAAAACATTGCAATGAGTGCAAAAAAGAATGACGGTATTTCTTGTTACATATTTTCTGAACAATATATCAATGGTATCCATTTCGTTACAACATTTTACAGCTCATCTATCTATTTTTAAAAAAAAGACATGTGCGGATATCTCTGTAATCTGATCTCAAAGAATTCTAGCACTTTATAAAAGGCAGTTATTAACCTCACTATCTTTATTGTTGATCAACTTTAAAAAAATGTTATTAACTTAATAAAAGATATTGAGGTAATATCATTTTTTAAAGGGATGTCGAGGACAGCCATTTAACATCCTCATTTTTTTGCTACTAGAGAACTAAAATACTATCTGCAGTATGTCGTATTATATTTCTTTTTAAACTATTATCTTAAATAACGGAAACGCTAAAAATTATTATTTTTTTTCAACAGTGTTTTTTACGTTATACATTATAACAAGAAATAAAAATTTTATACCATGCGTATATTATGAAAAATTTTCAATTAACAATTCTAACTATTTAAATTCTAACTATTTTGGGTATCCATGTAAAAGTAGCTACATATATGCATCTCTGAGAAGTTTGCATTGAGCAATTCATGTCTTAATTATTCTAAGTGCTTAATGCATTTAAAAAATATCTATTCAAAGAAAAGCATAACAAGTAAAAAAAAAAATCTATAAGTTGAGGTGGAACATTGAATTGTACCTTCCTGAAGATATTACGTGTCTGTAATTCCTAAGGCATAATATATTGATAATGACAAATGTCTATATTTTTTTACAGTTCTGTAAATAACTATATGTTACATGAAATATCTTGCAGAAAATATAGTGAAAACAATAACCTGCACAAGGCATAATGAATTTTTTTTGTTTTATGTTTTTTCGTGTAATATAATATACCGGGTGATTCAAAATAGATGTTACAGCGATTATCTCGTAAACTAAGAAAGATAGAAACATACTTCCAATTACAAAATTAGAGCAAATTAAGAGTAGATTTCAAATATGGCATTTTTTTGTACAAGGGGCTGTATACATATTAAATACGAAATTTAATTTTTATATGACCCCTCATATCACGTGACTTATATTTAGAAAATTATTCTCCTCGCTCTAACAAGCAAAATAAAAAAAAAATCATCTCTCTAAGTCAAAATCTCGCTGAGTTATTGCAATTTGAAAATGATGACTTACACCACTTTTTTTTCAATTTTGGCATCTATTTTTCGACGCCAATGGGCTCACTTTAAGGGGTTATCTAGGAGATGAGAAAAATTAAAAAAAGATCCTTTATTTTAAAATAGCAACTAAAATCATTCAAACACGTGAAATCAAAATTTTTAAGAACTTAATGCAAATTTACATTATTTCGTATTGTTAAAAAATTTAATAGTTAAATTTCTTAGGGATCACCTGCAAATTAAAACACGTTAAGAGAGGAAAAAAATTAAAAGTCTAGCAAAACCGTGTGAAATTTTCGCGCTTTATTTTTACCACTTTGCATCATGGTTGAAAAATTTAATGTCTTTGGCTCTTTAACAGTTCCAGCCAGGTTGAAAAGTGTTAATGACTTCGATTTGTCTGTCTGTCCATCCGTCTTTCTGAGTGTCTGCGCTCTAACTCCCGTAAATATTCATAGAATTTCCTGAAACTGATATATGTTATTTGAGTTCACTATCGGATGCTCCTTATTGAAAATGGAGTGAATACCTCTGCTAGCTTGTGCACAGGGACACCCGAAAGTATTCCAAAGCATTGTGTTCTATGAGAGGTATTTTTATAAACCATATTTTAATACCTTTAATTTATGCATATATTAATAAAATATAAATACGTTATTAAAGTTTTCTATCGGATAATTTCTATAGAAAATGGAGTAAACACCATCACTGGTTTGTATACAGTGACACCCGAAAGTATTCCAAAGCATTGCGTTCCATGTAAAGATATTTCTATAAACCAAATTTTAATTACTTTGCATAAATCTTAATGAAATATAAATATCTTATTCATATGCACAAAAGAATGCTTTCGATAGTGCACAGTATGATTAGCATTAGATTTACAGGGGACACAAAAATATTCAGTTACATTAAGGGTTATTATTGGACATTTGCTGGAATTGAATTTTCGTTCACATTAAACATTTTTTAACAATTTTTAACTGTGAATAGGATTTCAGTTTGCATATTTTTTTGTCTGACTGTCCATCTGTCCGTCTGTCCCCCAGCGTCTGTAAATATTTTCAGAAATTTTCAGAAATGATATATGTTATTCAGGTTTACTATATGATATTCCGTATTTTAAATGGCATTAATTAATTCTCTACAATTGGTTTATGTACAGGAACGCACAAAAAATGCCAATGTATTGCGCTTTGGGACAGACATTCTTATAAATTACATTTAAATAACTTTATACTGTAAAAATCATAAGGAAATTCATATTTATTGTTAATATTCTAAATGTTTTTATAGAATATGGTATCGTATAGATGTATAATTCTATGTCAGTGGGGTTACCGCCATTCTCAACCCCGTTTAGTTATAGTGCCTATACTTATCCAAACGCAAATCAAGTCTGTTATCAATTTCCTTGAAACTTGCAAACCTTGATCAACTTTTCAAGCGGCAACTAGATATGGAATCCGAAGTACCAAATTCGCATTTTCTGTAGTCATTACTTTCTTATACCCATAAGGTAGAGAAAGTATTGTTTTTGGGCCAAATTTTCGAAAGTGAGTTTTTGTTATATTTACACGTTTTGAGGTTCCCTGAATATGAAAATCGTGTTTTTAGCGGTTGGTCTGTGTGTGTGCCTGTCTGATATCACTTATCAGCATATCTTAAGAACAAATAGCAGCAGATATTCAAACTTGGTATTCTAAATATGTATCATATAGGGATGCTACACTAAGCTTTTCATTGAGATGAAACAAATGGTTCGTGTACAGGGACACTCAAGAATATTCAAATACATTACGTCTATGGGGGGAAATTGCAGGTAAGTAGAGTTTAACACCCATAGGCTGCACTAAACCAAATGAAATGAATATATATTTTTTATATGCATAAGAAGATGCCTCATGTAGAACATGGCAGGGAAATCATTCACTGTTCATTTACAGGGCTACACAAAATAACTAGATAATAATGCGACAATTGATGAAAGTGCATTTTAGGTTGTGCCGTATATTATTACTATAGGTTTATATTTAGGTGCACTTTGTGGTTTGTACATATTCTTCAAAAGATATACAGGGTTGCAAATATTTAAGTTATAATATTCTTTGTTATTGTTAGTGAAAGTGCTTTACTATAATATTTTACCATGTCCAGGAAAGCTGCTCAGGAATGGAAATGAATTCCTCATAGATATACTATGATAAATAATGTATGTTTTTAAGCTAAATATGCATCGCTTGTTTTTTGTGTATTTACACGTTTTGAGGCTTCCTTATTACCGAAGTCAAGTTTTTTAAAGTTTGATTATTTCCTGCGTCGAATAATTTCAGGAAACGAATAATTTCAGGAGATCACCCCTCACACAGAACTAACTATCATATAAAACTCTTCCAAAGTCTAATTTGAATTATTTTAACATAGATTTACATAACAGTACTCTTTATGTTACCTCTTAATCTCCAACCTGTATTTATGGTATTACATTTCAGGGTAAGAGAAAGTGGTGTGAATGGCACATGAGATTATTTGTCGTTAAATTATGCTGATAATTCATATATATATATATACAGATCATCCAATAAAAATTTACCTTTCGTATTCAGGAGGCCTCAAAATGTGGTATTATACAGAAGAAAAAACGCTCTTCAAAAACCACTTTGTTTACAGTATGGGTATGAGAAATTAACTTTCCGTTCTGTGTCAGCAGTGTTCTTCGAAAAAAAAAATGCAGCAAACCACTTATGCCAATTACATTAAAAAAAAAAAAAAGTTTACCTTAATTTTGGGTAGCCCTGTATATTGTCAATAAACTGTATACAAATGACTTTGTGTACGTAAATTTAGTGTTATATGTAAAACAAGTAACATAAATTGAAATACACTTCCAGCAATTCCCAATTATAGCTCCAATATATCAAAATACTCTGGGTAACCCTGTAAATGAATGATGAATGATTGCTATACCACAATCTACATAAAACATGCTTTTATGCGTATAAAAATCTGTTCTTTTCATTTTGTTTAGGGCGGTATATACATGTCACACTGTACATATGAGAAATTTCGCTCACAGACGTAATGTATTTGAAATCTCTTAGATGACCCTGTAAACAAACAATTGTCTGATCGCAACGAATACTTTAGTGTAGCACCGCAATATGATACGGATTTAGAATATCGAATTTGGATTTTCTGCTACTATTTGTTCTTGAGATATTCTAATAACACAGAAACACACACACACACAGAGAGAGAGAGAGAGAGAGAGAGAGACCAACCGCTTAAAACATGATTTTTGAATTCAGAGGATCTGCAAATGTGCAAATATAACAAAAGCTAATTTTCGGAAATTTGACTCAAAAACAATTCTTTCTCTACACCGTGTATATGAGTAAGAGAATGTATAAAAGAAAAGAAAGAAAAATGAATTTGAAAATTCCCATTTAGTACATAAATTATTCATAAATTTTATTTGTTAAATAATAAATGAGTATTCTCTTGTATATTTACAAAGACATTACAGTTTAAAATAGCCGTCTTTTCCTGAATGATTTTTCTTTTTTTTCCCCCTCAAACGCTGATCAACGTGTGCCTTATTTTAAAGCTATAGTAATTACAATTTCTCACTTTTGATACAACCCCTTAAGATTTGGCGAAAAATGCTAGAATTTTTAAATTGCAATAACTCAGCGAGATTTTGACTTAGAAAGATGATTTTTTTTTTTTTTTTTTTTTTTTTTTTGATTGTTAGAGCGAGGAGAATATTTTTCTAAATATAAGTCATATGATAGGAGGGGCCGTATAAAAATTAAATTTCGTATTTAATATGTATACAGCCCCTTGTACAAAAAAATGCCATATCTGAAATCTACTCTTAATTTGCATTAATTTTGTAATTGGAAGTATGTTTCTATCTTTCTTAGTTTACGAGATAATCGCTGTAACATCTATTTTGAATCACCCGGTATATATATATATATATTACCCCTCTCTCTCTTTCTCTCTCTCTATGTATATATAATCTGTGTGTGTGTGTGTGTGTGTGTGTGTGTGTGCGCGTGCGCATGTATTTAATAAGCTAAATAATTGTAAAATTTATAAAACAACATAAATCTATTCAAGTTATCACAACATAGATCTATTCGATCAACATAAATCTATTCACATAAACCTATTCAATATGGCGAAAAATGCTAGAATTTTTAAATTGCAATAACTCAGCGAGATTTTGACTTAGAGAGATGATTTTTTTTTTTTTTTTTTTTTTTTTTTTTTTTGATTGTTAGAGCGAGGAGAATATTTTTCTAAATATAAGTCATATGATAGGAGGGGCCGTATAAAAATTAAATTTCGTATTTAATATGTATACAGCCCCTTGTACAAAAAAATGCCATATCTGAAATCTACTCTTAATTTGCATTAATTTTGTAATTGGAAGTATGTTTCTATCTTTCTTAGTTTACGAGATAATCGCTGTAACATATATTTTGAATCACCCGGTATATATATATATATATTACCCCTCTCTCTCTCTCTATATATATATATATAATCTCTGTGTGTGTGTGTGTGTGCGCGCGCGCATGTATTTAATAAGCTAAATAATTGTAAAATTTATAAAACAACATAAATCTATTCACGTTATTGTCTTGTCTATAATTACTGCAAGATATTTCATGTAACGTATAGTTATTTACAGAGCTGCATAAGAATATAAACATTTGTCATTATTAATATATCCATTCATAGGAATTACAGACACATGATATCTACATGTACAGTCGGCAGAAACACTTGGATTAAGAAGCAAACCAAAGTTACTGAAACTGATGTTATTTCTAGAGTTAAGAAGTTAAAATAGGTCTGGGCTGGACACCTTGTGAGAAGAAATGGCGATAGATAGAGCACCAAAGTCCTATTTTGGATACCAAGAGATACGAAAAGACCAAGAAAGAGACCATTGTGTCGTTGGAGAAACGAAGTTGTGAAGTTTGGAAGAACAAAATGGAGAAGAATTGCGGAAAAAGGGCAGATTGGAATCCCCTAGGAAAGGCTTTCGTCCCGCAATGGTTTGATAAAGGCTGACATTGATGATGACGATGATGATGATAAAGATATACTTATATAATGTATATATATATATATATACATACAAAGAGAGAGAGAGAGAGAGAACTGCGAAACACAGTGAGGGACAGAAAGATGAAGCAAGTGGTATGTTAAACAGACAGGCCTGTTGTCAATTCCTGCACAAATATTTTACATAGTATATGCAATACTGTAATAAAGTTACCAAGTGATTTGTAGCTTTTTATAATAGAGAGTGATCCAAAGTATTTTCGCTTTTCTTCAGTTTGTGGTTGGTCCACCTGATTGCACTCTGGGCAAAATCGATGTTGCAAAAATTTTTAAAATGATTTTTTAAATGTTCTTTGCGTGTGTGAAGTTCCAAACCATTTCTTCTAGTATTTTTTAAGAAAATCGAAAAAATAAAAAAAATTCTAATAATTTGATTACCCACTGTAATTTAACTCTCTATTTCTCAGGGTTGGCCAATTTTTGCCGAAGTGGAAAAAAACATGGTAAAAACCGCGGAAAAAACCGACCCGGCAAAAATAGTTTTTGCCACAATTTTTGCCAGTGGCAAAAATTACCAGTATTTCAAACAGGGTTTTAAGGACTTTAATTACACGATTTTAATGTTTAAATCCTAATTTTAACAAATTAAAACCAGAAATTTAATTACACTCTTGATCAATATGTAAATCATTAAAATAATGCATTCTAAAATTTCTTTAAAATGAAATTTTTAACATCAACAATTAACATAATTTTTTTCATTTTTAAAAATATTTAAATAACCTATCTAAAAAATATTCTTCAATAATTACTAGAATATTTGTGTTTTTCAATGTATTGCATATTTTTGTTTACAGTGGGGAAAAGTCAAATATTAAGTCAATTATTGACTCAGCTGTTCTAAAATTTGCCAGTCAGTCATTGATCATGCATTTTTTGGAATTGAAATGTAAATTGCAAGTTAAGTCTCTTTCTCTGAATATGTCTTACTTAAGATTTTTTTACTTCAATAAAATAAAAATATAATTTTGTAGTTTTATTTTTATGGTTATGTTCAGGGACTGACAAAGTTTCAATATCTTAGGAGCCAGAAATAGTGAATTATTTCTATGACAATACTCACAGCAAAACTTAGTATTTCATAATTGTATAATTAATGCAGGTTATTCACATATTATTTTACACTGAATAAATGAACTATTCAGTTAAAAATGTGAACTAAGGAAATTTTTAAGAAAATAACTATTTTTTATTTATAAAAATAAAAACAAACTATTGGGGGAAAAAATAAAAAAAATCCTCAGAAATAAATATTATTTTTACCTTTAATATAATCATCAAATATATTGAGAGTGTTTAAGTTTTTGTTTTAAAATGTTATTTGTCTATTAATTTTTCGGGACAGAATTCCTTTAAAGAGAATCCATTTGATAAATATCATACTATTTAAACTTTCTCGTTGTAAATTCGAACATAGTTTGCTTTAGATAGTGTTTATGATGCTTTAATCTTGTTTAACACAAAGATGTTGACATGGAAAGTATCAGTATAGTAGTAAGATGATTTATTAAATATGGGAATTTATCTTTCATGAAAAAACATTTTTCAAAAACAGAAATAATTGTTAAATTTTTCAGAAAACATTAAACTCATACTATTCATTCAATACATCAGCAATGTCATCTTTTATACCAAGACAAGAAGGTGGGTATAAAAACAAAAATATACATAAAAAATATTGTAAATGCATGAAAATTTTTTTTGTCAGTCTGCCGTAACTGGTCACCAATGGATATTTATAGTCACCCTGGCACCTGGAATTTGTCAGACACTGGTTATATATTATTATTAATTAATTAATTATAATTACTTTTTAAATTAAAAAATCTTCAAATATTTTTTTCATTGAGGTGCCAGAGTGTAAAGAGTAAAAATTGAAAGGGATTGTGTTGTTCTAATTTTATTTTTCCACTTTTCCTAATTTTTTCCATTTTTGCCAATTTTTTCCATTTTTGCCGCTTTTTGCCTGGTTTTTTCCACTTTTTTCCACTGTCCTGGCAAAAATGCATTTTTGCCGGCAAAAACCCAACCCTGCTATTTCTTAATCAGAACTTTTTTGTTTAAGTAACTTATCGATGGACAATACTTTATTTTACTTTATTTTAATATCTGAATTTATTTTGCGGATACTGTTCGATTGAGTAGAATGATTTTTTGTTGTCATTATGTGAATTAAAACGACACTGGTTAAATTTTCCATATATTTTTTAAACACTTTACTACTTGTTTTTATAACTTAGTTATTTATTTATTCATTTCGGTTCTTGGGGATTGCAACGATTTTTTATTATCTGTTTTTCTACATTTTACTACTTTATTACCTTATATATATACTTAATTTTTAAAACAGTGAATTAATTTTCTTTATCAAAAAAAAAAAAAACAGTGATAGTTATATTAATAAATTTCAAGGATTTTTTTTAATTATTTCAAATTTACATTAATAGTAAACAAAGAAAAGAGAAAGAAAATTTTGAGTACTCACTCCAATTTTTTTTTTTTTTTTTTTTTTTTTTTTTTTTTGTAAAAACTTTTTTAAAAAATGACAATTATCATAAAATTTTAATATTAAAAATCATTACAAAATATTTTTCTTATCATTCTATATAACAACATCCCCTGCTGATTGATATGCACAAAAATTTAATTAACTAGCTTCTCGCATTTAACACTTTACACATATAAGTTGGTGTAGCTTTCATCAGTAGATGCATAGTTCTATAACCATCTTAAAGATTGCAGTTTTACCTGTCTACCAATATTCAGTATACACCCAAATTGAATCAGACTCATTTTTCACAATTTATATCTCACATACCATTGTTGCCTGTTGCATTATGAAACAAAGAAACTGAGCTATAACTTTCCAATAAACGGAAAATATTTGAACATAATATCGTCACATATCACCCGATATGTGGTGCTTTTATGTTTCAAATAAGTAGATTTCTATGGGCCGATATTGCCTCATGTAAACCTATTTAATTTTCAGTATTTTCTTAAAAATGGCTTTGTATTTGGTCTAATACTCTAAGTGTTATAATTAAAAAAATTGAATTGTTTTTGGCAATTTTTTAAAGAAACCATTAGGGTAAGTGTACCAGTGATTGACACTTTTAGAGCAATCTCTGATATTTTTAATGTTCTAGTCATCAGAAAATATTTTTAGAAATCTTAAGTTAGTACGTATAGCATGAAAGACATTCAGAACCACATATATGTTATAATATATACATTTGATAATAATTATTTTTTTTTTATGAATTTTTATTTGACACCCAATCAATGTTCCAGTAATTGACACTGCCAGTTTTTCATTTTATCAGCAATTGGTCCCCTATGTTCCAATGTTTGACACTGCTAGTTATTCATTTTACCAGTTATTAGCACCCTATGCTCCAGTGTTTGACATAAAATGTTAAAATTCTTATATGTAAAATATACGGTTTTATTATTTTTCTTATTTATTAATTATTTCGGGATAGATGTCAATTACTGGAGCATGCCAATCACTGGAGCACCTACCTTATATCTCCACGAATAAATGCGGTAGCTACAAATTTTTACAGATAATCAGAAGAGTCCTCATAATCACATGCTGCAGTTAAAACGCATTTCAAACATTACTTCTTACAGAGTGATCCAAAACACTTTGATTTTTGTTTAATTTTTTACTGGTCCCCATTTCTTTTTCAGCACAAAACTCTTGCTGAAATGCATGAGGTGTAATATGTTTTTTGTACTCCGAAAGTTTCAAAAAAAAAATTCTTCAAGAATTCTTGATATTTGACAAAACACCTAACTTCGAAACTATCCAAATACTTATTGGTAGATAGTGTATAATGGCAATTTAATATTCGCATTCCGAGAGAACTTTATCTCAAACAATATTTATAAAACTTTATGAATGATTTAGCTTCTTCGCAAAAGAATTGGAAAAAATGGATTTAATTTTTTGTTGTATACTATCTACCAATAAGTATTTGGACACTTTCGAATTTACACGTTTTGTCAAATATCTTGAAAAGTTCTTTAGGAATCAGCTTGAAACTTTGGTAGTGTAAAGAACATGTTATACCTCATATTTTTCAGTAAAAGTTATGTCATGAAAAGGAAAAGGAGATCAGTAAAAAATCAAACATCAAAATGTTTTGGATCACCCTGTACACAGAAATGCTTTAAATGCGTTTTGGCTGTAGCATGTGATTATGAGGACTTTTCTCATTAACTGTATAAAATTTTATGAGGCTACCACATATGTTCATGGAGATATAACGGTTTCTTTAAAAAATTGCAAAAACTTCCACTCTTTTAATTATAACATGTATAGGGTATTAGACCCAGTGAAAAGCCATTTTCAGGAAATATGGCATACTACATTAGACACAGCATACAGCAATCAGAATAAAAAAATGTTAAAAATCTTACAAAATACGAGCACTTTTTATAAATAATTTTTAACTACGCATACGCAATCTTTATAAAAACTTCATTTGCATAATTTAATAGCCAAAGGTATTAAGCAACTTATATGAAAACCCCAAACAAATATCATGTAAATTCAAAGCATTACGAGAGATATAATAAACAAAATTTCAGTTCTTCTCAAAATAAAAAAGAAAGATGTTAGGGATTTTATCGATATTTATTTACAATCAGTGAAAACACTGTATTATCATTGGGCATTGATTGAATCAAAATAAAAATGTGAGTAAAACCCCTTATAGTTTATCTTTTATTTTGAGAGAACTGAAATTCTGTTCATTCTATCTCTCGTAACGTTTTAAGTTTACATGATATTTGTTTGGGGTTTTCATATAAGTTGCTCAATACCTTTGGCTATTCAATTATGCAAATGAAATTTTTTATAAAGCTTGCGCATGCGTAGTTAAAAATTATTTAGTAGAAGTGCTCGTATTTCAGAAGATATCTAACATTTTTTCATTCTGATTGCTGCATGTTGTGTCTAAATATAGTATACCATATTTTCTAAAAATGGCTTTGCACTAGATCTAATACCCTACGTGTTATAATTAAAAAAGTAGAAACTGTTTTTGCAATTTTTTAAAGAAACCTTTATATCCCCATGAACATATGTGGCAGGGTTGGGTTTCTTCCGAAAGAAACTAGTTTTTTCCAGGACAGTGGAAGAAAGTGGAAAAAACCGGAAGAAACTGGAAGAAATGGAAGAAACTAACAGAACACAAAACAATTGTTCAAGATTAAACTATATTAACTACCTCTATAAAATAATTAAACTCAAAGCATACTATAATATCAAATCTAAATTCTATAATCCAATTAAAATTAAAAATATTTTTTGGAAAAACAAATTATTGCAATCTTCAAATATCTACAGATGATGGATTTTTATTACTTTAGGGGTAAGGTGATTTTACCTATTTCTACCATTTTTGTTTAAAAAAAAATCCCCACTTTTTTTTTTTTTTTTTTTTAATAAAAATACATGATTTTATAGTGCAGCATAATTAAAAAAAAAAAAATTGTAATTATGCATTAGCTAATATTTTTGATATGTACTAGCATTTATATTTCAATGCTAATTTTAAGAGACTGATTTTTTAAAACTTTTTTGCATAGATACCATCGCATATTATCATATGTTCAAGTAAAATAGTGCAAGTGATAGTAGTTAACATAATTTATAGCCAAAATATTTCACTTTCATTTTTAGGGTACAATACTTTGCATGAGCTCTAAGCTGGTACACCAATGAACTATACGAATATGTTTTAAACTTTCCTACAAGCTATCCAGGGTTATTATTTTGTTCATATTTTGCATTCATCTATTTTAAGTTGAACAACTGGTTACAATATTAAACTGCTAAAAAACTTTCTGTTATATATACTGTGTTGCAGTAAATAAAGAAAAATTAAAAGATAAAAAGAACTTTTTATATATCACGTTTTTAAATTTTCTGTTGAATTATATATAGTTGACAATTCTATGTATTAATACTTTTTAAAAATATTTTTGATGAATTATCCCAACAACTTGAAAGAAAACGATCAAATGCATAATAAAGAGAGCGATTACAAAAAATTTTCCAACATATATTAATTGAATAAAAGTATTAAAAGAATGCATTGTCATCGTGTTCTGAGCTATTCTAAATTTTTCAAATATCTAGCTAGTCGGGAATTTAGTTAAAAACCGATTGCAAGATTTGTACTGGACAAACACGAAAGCGAGTAAATAAAAATATGGTAAAATGAGAATAATGGCATTTTGTAATACAGTAATTATCGTGTACTTGTCCCCTGAATTAACTGGTTGTTAGTTAAAAGTTTTTCTATCAGAAAATAGGCAAGTTATCCATATTATTTAACTACCAGTTAAAAAAATAACATTATTCAAATAATAAAACTTTATACAGGTTAAATTGAAATTGATTTCTTTCGTGGGTTTTGAGTATTTTGGTGCGTGATCTAATCTTGGCTAAAAATCTCATGTAATTATTAATTTAGCATATATAATTAATAATTAATTTTTTATAAGCATGATTAAATTTACTTAAAGTTATTAATTAAAAAAAAAAAATACTTTCATTGTATCTTATAAAGTTACAACTTATATACTAATTTTTTAAAGAAAAACAGTTTCTTCCCTTTCTTCCACTTGGAAGAAACCTATTTCTTCCAGCCGGTTTTTTCTAGGGTTTTTTCCGCGGTTTTTTCCCCCTTGGAAGAAACTTGCCAACCCTGATATATGGTAGCCTCATAAAATTTTATACAGATAATGAGAAAAATCCTCATAACCACATGCTACAGCCAAAATGCATTGAAAGCATTACTTTTTACAGGGTGATGCAAAATATTTTGATTTTTTTTTTTTTTTTTTTACTGGTTCCCTTTTCCTTTACAGGACACAACTTTTATTGGAAAGTATGAGGTATACTTTGAGGTTCTTTATACTGCCAAAGTTTCAAGATGTGATTCCTAAAGAGCATTTCAAGATATTTCACAAAACGTCTAAATTCGAAAGTGTCCAAATACTTATTGGTAGATAGTGTATTAAATGTGGATTGGTGCCGAGACTGTGGATACGCTAAAATCGTGAGACATATTTTGACATTGGCGTTACCATAAACATAAAGGAACACAGCAAAATTACAACCAAATAGTGATTTTTCTTGTATGCAAACACTGTTTCTAAAAGAGAATTATTTTTTCTGTTTTTCATAATGTTTTATGTTTATGTTATTCATATGATTTTTAATAAATATTGAAATACAACTGGCATTAATTTATTCTCTCTTTACTTCATGCTACTCTCCTTTTTGAATTCTGTAAACATTATTCTTATTTTATTTTATTATTTTGAGTAACTAAGATTTAGCAAATTTGTTAAATTGGTCTGGCTTTCTTTAGTTAAGTAAGAGGAATGGTCGGCATTAAAAGACTTGTGTAAAAGCAATCTTTTCTTTCAAAAAGGTTAGAACATCTAAAATGAGGTTTTCTTTCTTTTTCCTTTTCCTTTTCCTTTTTCTTTTCTTTCATTCTTTTTTTTTTTTTTTTTTTTTTTAAAGTAAATGTTTTAAAATAATCCTGCAACAGCAATTTTTGAAAACAATTATAGCCTGAATATGAAAATTATTATTAGGATAAAATTTATGTGAGATTGTGAAAAACGAGATAGAGTAAAAAAAAAAAAAATTCAAAATTTAAAAACATCATAGATCCCAATTATCGTAAAATTGTTTACAGACATAATGCTTTAAACCAAAATTATTTTTAACATATGAATGGTTACAAAAAGAGTTTTTCAAATATTTATTGCAGATATATATACATATACACACACACACACACACACATATATATATATATATATATATATATATAATTATTATTATTATTATTATTTTATGAAAATCTAGACATTGTTTATAAATATATAAATAAACAAATAAATAAATAATTTTTTTTTTTTTTTTAACTAATAACTGAAAAAGTTTATTCCAATGGAATATATAAGTGAAAACAAAATCTAACACATTCAGTTAACGCTTTTTCCCACACTTGACATAATTTCAGATCATATTTGTTTCTCTTCATTCTATTTATTTATTTTTTAAGATTATTATGACTATATATAATAAGAAGACATATATGAAATATAAAATAAAAATTTTGAAAATATTAAAATATAACAAGAAACAATAAATATTCTATAAAAAGTATAGACTATAGATAACGAACTGCCTGGCCGCTTTATTGGTTATTGTAATGTTAATTATTAATTATATACATAAATGTAAAAGAAGATAATATTAAAAATTTAACATTTAGTGTATATATATATAAATGAAATTTTGGTATTGTGCACATCACACTTTTATTTGTATTAATTATTACCCTTATTTTCATTATTTTATAGAACTAAAAATAAAACTGCCTAGTCTTGCTGATCGTTCAATCTTTAATTTTTGTACTATATCAATGAATTTATTTCTGCAGTTACACATACGGCAGTAATGATGCATTTTTCTAATTTCCATGCCACCCAAACTCTTAATATAAAATTATTTTTATATAAATATAGTATGTTCTCAAATTGAAAATCTTATTATCAGTTTTAAATTCCATTTTTTCTGATTCATCTTTTTATTATATTTATTTATAAGATAAAGCATTTATGACAACTTTCACTTAAAAATGTTATGCATGCATAGAATTTTCACGTATAGGAAAGTATAAACATATTCAATTTGCATAAAGTAATTTCAGTATTTTTATAGAATATATATATATATATTAATTAATAATAAAATTGAATAATAAAGTAGCATAGCATTATTTAAAATTTCAATAATAGATTTCCTAAATAAATCTAATTTTATAAAACAATGTAACAATATCTTTGCAGCAAATTCATATAGTTTTATATTTCGAGTTATTGCACAAGTAAAGGATATAGAAAATTTCAAATTTCACTGAATTTGGAAATAAAAGGCGAAAGAAAGTCTATATATTTTTTTCTAGCAGAAACCAGAAACTTCAATCTGCCAATAATTATTTCAGAAATATGTACAACTAATTTAAAGTTCTGTTGTGGCCTTAAATTAAAGAAGGAGAAATAAATTGCTTACAACAACTCTTTGTACGCAAGAATTAAATAATTACAAGACAGAATATATTTTCATAGTAAAAGAGCCAAAAGAAGAATCAAATTCGAGCAAAATTATTAAATCTTTCATCAGCATATATATATATGGAAACTCCACAAATGATTTATCTAATGAGGAAAATTTACGTTTTATTGATTTAAAAAAAAAAAAAAAAAAAAAAAAACTGACTCTGAAGAAATATTAAAATTTATCTTTTATCTTTTAAATTTATTTTTTATTATCTTTTAAATTTAAAAAAAAAAAAAAAAAAAATTATTTTTTGTTTAATACAAATAAGATAAGAAATCATTTTCAAAAATAATAAAACTGGAAAATTACCTTATGTCAGCCTTGAGTAGATCATCGCACTCAATCATTTCCTCGTTGTTGGGAAAGTTTTGTAAAACACCGTAAGCCGGTAACCCGCTGGCGTTATTCAAAATCATTACTTTGCATATCTGATCAGCTCTATCATAAGTAAACTGTAGCACTTTACTGTCAATAGGATTACTAATTCCGCCAATTTTTTCAACGGTAAGAGGTATGTTTTTTGTGACTATTTCTAGCTGCTCAAAAAGAACTTGGACATTAACAACAACTGGAATTATTAGAGTATCATTATTAGAGTCGTATCTTATCATCAATTTTACTTTATCTTGAGCAGGACTTCGGGCACCGTAGTGGGAATACAACACATCAGTGGGTCCGAATTGGCAAGGAAAATTTGCTGGACTTAATTGTCCAGGTCTTTGTGAGAGAGGATCGTTTTCTATTACTTTAACAGTACATCGGTCACCGGGTCGTACTAATATATTTAGGTCCAAACTAGGATCAAGAAATACAGAGCGTCCGAATGGTACTGATATTCCATTATTCACTACAACAATGTTGGAATCACTGACCGTAGCAATATTCCTTCTTCTTTGACAGTTAGCATGTTTGAACGTTAATATTATACATGAATATACAATTAAAACAAAACACTCTTTCTTTAAAAATCCCATTGTAAAATCAAATTATTAAGAGGATAACATGGATGGAAGAGAATCAAGAGGAAAGTCCGAGGGGTGGAAGAGGGATGCAAGGTATCTTCTGCTTCGTTCTGATGGAGTGACGGAAGAAAATGAGGAGGGATTCTCCAAACACGTGGTTTTGAGGCGGATGAATACAAGTTCTCGTGCTGGGGAGAACAATTTTCTTTTATGCTGTTTGTGTATATATATATATATATTTTTTTTTTATGAATAAACAGGGGTCTGCTTTATCCAACAGGTGTTCGGTATAGTGCAAGGCATTTGAGAGAATAATTTATAAAAAGATATTTAATGTTCTTTGCGATAAAAAGTGCAATGCAAATAAAGAATTTGTCATAATGGAAAAAGTATTTTATAATAGAAAAACTTTACTATTCTTAGTTAAGTTACTAACATATTCTTAGATTATGTTAGTAAAAAATATTATATATATATATATATATATATAATTCATATATTTCTGTTCGATGCTTTATTATGTTACTGTAATGAAGTTTCTTTAAGTATACACCATTTTTCACTGAACTCAAAAGGCCAATAACAAATAAATTCAAAAAAGTTTTGCAAAGACGTCGAAATATGTTAAGAGCCTTTCCTTTGTCTTTCAGAAAATCTAAAAAGTTAACACAAGCATACTAACTAATAAAAATATGAGATGCATGTTTCGAAGCATATGATACAATATCGAGTTACTTTGAGCTGTTAAATCAAATATTCGAGTGAATAAAGTAACAAGGATTAAACGAAAAATTATTTGCACGATTTGAATACGGCTAACATAAAATAATCTAAATTATGTTATCATTATTAAAATGAGACATTTAAACATTGCTTTGTATATATATATTCAAAATAACATTAACTTAATTCTTCAGAAATGCTCTTTCATTAACATTCGCTGATTTACGATAATAAAATAGAATTTTTAAGAAAAACAACATTTCATAGATACTGTTACAAAAAAAAAACTTTTTATTTTTTACAACTTTGTTAAATAAACCAAAATTTTTGTGATATAGCTCCAAAAAAATTTTTGTTACAACAATCTAAATTATTTTCCAAACAGTTTTATTGCTTCAACAAACTTTTTTTTTTTTTTTTTTTTTTTAATCAACAAAATGACAAAGGACGATAAGGGTACAAGGTACGATGAAAATTGTCAGAATCGATAAAATAAAAAATATCCAGATGATTATTATAAAATGCATGAAGTAATGATAATTCTTATTATGATGACGTAATGATAATTTTGATTATGATGAAGTAATGGTAGAAAGCAATGATAATAATTATAAAGTACTATCATTTTTACAGTTCCTCAAACATTATTTAAAAGCTTTTACAAAATTTTAAACTTTAAATTTATTTTTCTTGTGTTTCAAATTTCAGAAATAACCAGTTAACTTAAATGCTTCTCCATGAGAATTTGTTTTCATCTACTAATTCTAAAAATTTGTATGAATACTAACCAACTACAATGTTAGACATTTATTTTGAAATCAAGAAATTATTACCTTTATTACGAACTCTCAGATTCCATCACAAGATAAAAATTTAAATTTTACATTTTTTTTTTTGGTAACTGGTTCTGTAAATAAAATATAAGATATTAAATACTCAGATGTGTACAGTTGCATAAAAAAAAAAACCCTCAAGTATAAAAAGATAAAATAAAATAAAATAAAGTAAAATATTTTATAACTCGCATGTAACATTTTGAACTTAAGCATTATTTTGTATTATATTCCCCATGAAAAAGACCTTTCCATCTCTAAAATTATTTTTTTCCTTTAAAA
Source organism: Salticus scenicus (assembly GCA_963930645.1). Taxonomy (NCBI): domain Eukaryota; kingdom Metazoa; phylum Arthropoda; class Arachnida; order Araneae; family Salticidae; genus Salticus; species Salticus scenicus. The sequence goes on along the minus strand of OZ005655.1, from coordinate 75,748,939 downwards.
TATGTCATATTAATAAATGATTTAAGAAGCAGTAGAATATAAAACAAAAATAATTAGCATTAGCATTTTGAAGTTAAACATTATTTTGTATTATATTCCCCATAAAAAAGACCTTTCCATCTCTAAAATTATTTTTTTCCCTTTAAAATATCCATATGAATAAATGATTTAAGCAGCGGTAGAATGTAAAACAAAAATAATTAGCATTAGCATTTTGAAATTGAGCATGATTTTGTATTATATTCCCCTTAAGACCTTTCCATCTCTAATTTTTTTTTTCTTTAAAATATGCCATATGAATAAATGATTTAAGAAGCGATAGAATATAAAACAAAAATAATTAGCATTAGCATTTTGAAGTTAAGCATTATTTTGTATTACATTCCCCATAAAAAAGACCTTTCCATCTCTAAAATTATTTTTTCCCTTTAAAATATGCCATGTGAATAAATGATTTAAGCAGCGATAGAATGTAAAACAAAAATAATTAATTTTAACGTCCCTTGTCTCCTCAAACAAACAGTTTTCATAAACAATAGTTTATGATTCAGCACCTAACTTGCTCATTGGATGTTTTCAGAGAGATCTCTGTCGCTGCTTACCGGACTATTACCGGAAGTGATTTCTTTTTTCAACCAAGTTCTTTTGGTTAATCGAAATTGCAAGAACAACAAAATAAATCTAAAAATCAGTCAACAAAACAAATTTAGCTTTTCCAATAAAACATTTTTTGTGTGTGTGTGTGTGTGTGTTACTAAAATTTCACTTGACACAAAGTGTGATTTTTACTTGGAAATGTAGGTAGAGATAGGAAATATTAAAACAGGGATGAAAGTGGTTATCTTTATCGGCACCACTATTTTTATTTAAAAAAGATGAGCGTATTTTTACTCTAATATCCTTTGATTAAATAGGATACAGATTACTGTAAAAAATTTCTGGAGGAAGAGTTCCGCCTAAAGTCGGAAAACTTTCATCCCTGATAAAATTTATAATTAAAAAATTTTTTTAATAAATTCTTTATGATTTCTATAATTTATCAGTGTTTTCATTATTTGTATTTGATATTTTTGGAAAATTTCGAAAATATAATGCCGAAAAATCGTATTTAACATGTTTTCATATGTATTTTTTTTTTCCACGAAATAGATAACGATCAATTCTTCTGTAATATTTATGAAGTAATTTAATATTGCTGTTTTTATTGATTTTATTATTTTTACATAGGAGGTGTTAATCAATAAATTTAAACTATACAGAAATTTTAAAACTCTTTGTTTATGTATATATGTTTTTTTATCGTAAATCTATGTCAGAAGCATATGATCCTGAATCATTGAATATTTTGTACAACCCAGAGAAAAAAAAAATTTAGGTATATTTTTTATTTGTTTATTTATTGGGGAACACCATAATAAGTAAAAATTTAAAATATCGTATTTTCTATAGACAATTTGTACAATTCTGAATTTTAAAACAAAATTATGTATTTCTGAAATTAAAAAAAATAAATAAATAAATAAAATAAAATAACAATAATTTTTATGTTAAAACAAGTTTTACAACAAAGTTGTCCATAATTTGCATTATATAATTATGATATCATTCAACATTGTTTAAGTACTTATTTCAGCTTAATTTGGATTATTTACTTTGAGTAAAATGATAAATTAAAAAAAAACTTTTAACTAGGGGAATTACATTTTATAAAATATTTTTTTGATAATATTGATAAATTAAGATAGTTTTGAACAATTATAAATCGTATATCTGTGTCAGAAGCATATGATCCTGGATCATTGAATATTTTGTACAAACCAGAGAAAAAAAAAAATTTTTAGGTATATTTTTTATTTGTTTATTTATTGGGGAACACCATAATAAGTACAAATTTAAAATATCGTATTTTCTACAGACAATTTGTCCAATTCTGATTTTTAAAACAAAATTATTCATTTCTGAAAAAAAAAAATTACATATATATTAACAATAACTTTTATGTTAAAACAAGTTTTATAACAAAGTTGTCCATAATTTGCATTATATAATTATGATATCATTCAACATTGTTTAATTACTTATTTTAGCTTAATTTGGATTATTTGCTTTGAGTAAAATGATAAAAAACAAAAAACTTTTAACTGAAGTAATTAGATTTTTAAACTATTTTTTGATAATATTGATAAATTAAGATAGTTTTGAGCAATTATAAATCGTATATCTGTGTCAGAAGCATATGATCCTGAATCATTAAATATTTTGTGCAACCCAGAGAAAAAATTTTTAGGTATATTTTTTATTTGTTTATTTAATGGGGAAAATATAAGTAAATTAAGAATAAGTAAAGATTTAAAATATCGTATTTTCTATAAACACTTTATATAATTCTGAATTTTAAAACATAATTCTGAAATTCTGAAATTTAAAGAAAAAAATTATATTAACAATAGTTTTTATGTTAAAACAAGTTTTATAATAAAGTTGTCCATAATTATGATATCATTTAGCATTGTTTAATTACTTATTTCAGCTTAATTTGGATTATTTGCTTTGAGTAAAATAACAAAATAAAGAACCATTTAACCAAGTGAATTAGATTTTATAAAATATTTTTTGATAATATTGATAAATTAAGATAGTTTTGAACAATCTTAAGTCGTATTTTGCCATACTCGACATGTTTTTTACTTTCTTCTATATTCAATAGAAGGAAGTATTGGATTCGTAAAAATTTTAGACCTGGAGTTTTTGATAGATTTACACGTTTTGAGAGATGTAGAACACGATCAACAATTTCTAGAAAATGTCTGTTTCTCTGTCTGTGACAAAATTTTTTGGCAACTGTATCTCAGGAACTACTGCACAGAATTTCATACAAAATGGTATGCTGTTGTATCATGACATAAATTAGAGCTTATAAACATTTGATGAAAATTGTCTAACAGGTGGCGTTGCCATCCCGCTTTTTCTAAATTTTTAACATGGCAGATATGACAAAATTTCGCATAAATGTGCGTAAAGAGAATTACTTTTTAATCACCATTATGAAATTAAAAAGAAATGTTTATAATAATGATAGTAAACTGGGGGAAAAAATTATGTATGTAGATGCATCGCTTCTCTCCCCCTCCGAGTGGGGCAATTTTTCATTATGGGTGTCTTTCAAAAGAACTCACCAACACCTTTAAGACGAATGGTTGAACCATTGATATCGATTTTTTTCATTTTTAACAAAAAAAAAAAAAAAAAAAAAAAAAACTTTTAGGAACTTTTAGGAACTTTTTTTTAAGATGTCATATAGAGAATAAAATTGGCTTATAGTTAGTATTATACTACTTCTCTAGAGTGGAAACCGCCTACATTCATAATAGAAGATAATTTTAATGAATTATTTTACTGAGTGAATTTGTATAGGAAGATATAGAAAAAAGTTATACTAATTTCATATTCTGACATATAAATATTATACGTTTACTTTCATAGTACTTAAAATTTCTTGTTTTGTGATTTTATAATATTCGCAAATAGTTATGCGCTGCGTAGCACTAATTATGAAAGTGCTAACAAATTCAAGGATTACAAGCTCATCCCTCAATCGAGTAATTACAATTGGAAAATGTTTTATTATCTATAAGGACCGCATGAATTTTTCTTTATTGCTTATTTAATATTACACAATTATGATATAAAAAAAATAAATTAATTGTAAATATGCGTATAATATATTTCTATAATTGATATTCGTCGAGAATCTTGTTAAATTTATTTGTTAAAAATTGTTTCTTTAAAAAAGACTTCTTATTGATAATTAACAAAGGAAATATTAAATTTTCTTTTTCTCGAGCAATATACATGTAAAACTTTTTCAAACTTATCACAGGAAGTAATAAATAATAAATAGATGAAGTGAGTAAGCGTATAAAAATTAACAATAAGTAATACCAATGTGGAATGATACTATCGAATAAATTATGAAATACCATCATTATAGATGGTTGTAAATAACCATATAAAAAATGAAAATTGAAAAAATGTAATGCAGACAACTGATATCTCATCATGCAAGCAAAGAGGTATGTCAGAAAAAAAAATGTAATGTAATGTTTCGATTTACGAAAAGGTATAAATCTAAAACTTTTTGGAAATGCCTAGGAATTTACATCTATCAAAATACAAATGAGAAAATAAAGATCCCAGAAAAAAGAAAACTTACATTGAAGAACAAATATAGAGGAAAGTGGGCGAATATGGAAAACCATTTATCTTTGAATTCGCCATAACAAACTGAAGTATTTTGGATCATTGTGGCTTCAATTATTTCAAACTTTCTATTATTGTTATTGAGTTTTGATGATTTTCAGTTTCAAAAAAAAATAAATAAATAAATAAATAAATAAATAAATAAATAAAAATTACATGCAAAAATTTTAGTTACGGAAAAAAAAAACTATTTTCGAATAATATAGACCAAACGAGTAATATCGAATAGTTATGAAAGGAACAATGTAATACCCAACTCCTTAGAGGATAATATGAAATAAGATGGTATTGTTACAGAAAACTATGAATACTTGCAACATAAATATTTTGTTTTGAAATTGTTAGTGAAAATCAACAGTATTGAAAAAATTTCCAACATTCAGGTTGCACAAAAATTACAAATAATATGGAATAGTTGCTATTCCATGTTACCCAAATCACCTCTTGAAGAATAAATCAACCTCAATCACCTGCTTCTAGAAAAAAGTTCATGGGAATCAGACCACTAACTCAACTCCCCTACGGGAAATGACTCTACGTTATCACTCGTTTTGTTTCTTCGTAAATAGATTACAGAAATCGTAATACTTACCTTCAAAAAATCTTAATCTTGATAAACAAAAGAAATTGTATGACACAAAAACTGCTCTTCTCTGTGATACAAAGAAACTACTGTTCATATTTGAGTCCCAGAGAAAACGTTTGACGTGCTTTCGATAAGTTGCTGCACAGTAGTGAGGCATAACGGTATTCCATTTTGCCCAACTAACCGATATTCCCCACCGTTGTGTTTCTCTCTATATACATTATTTCGGGCTTGTAGCAGAAAAAAATTATAAGACATATTGTGCACAATTACTGAAATACTCCGTCATCAATATAGGCTGCAAGATTTGCCACATTCATATGAACATCTCAGCAACATTTATTCGATTAAATACCGCTAATGAATATGAATCTACACAAATTAGATTAACTACATACGCTTAATTCATCTTTTTTTTTTTTTTTCCCGATGATTAGAAACTATGTCGCAATATCCAGCAAAAATAATATAGACATTATTTCGAGCTTAATTCTTTATTACATTAATTATATGTATAAATTATTTTGGATTTGTAGAAAAAATAAATTATTGAAACACCCCATCATCAGTATAGGCTATAAGATTTGCCACAGTAATATGAACATTGCATCAACATTTATTTAATTAAACGCTGCTAATGACTATGAATCTACACAAATTAGAGAACGGCATAAGCTTAATTTATCTTTTCTTTTTCCGATGGTTAGAAATTATGTCGCAATTCGCAATATCCAGCAAAATTAATATTGAAGATTTTCGTTTAAGCTAATTAAATTTTGATAAACAAATAGCATATATTTCATGTTTATAAATTGTCCTAATCATTTAACTTTTTCTATTTTTGAACAGTGTAATAAGTATATAAAAACATTTTAAAAAATGACGTGGCATTTATACCATTTTTTACTTTCTCTTACCCATAACGTAGAGAAAGTATTGTTTTTGGGTCAAATTTTCAAAATTGAGTTTTTGTTATAATTACACGATTTGAGGTTCCCTAAATCCGAAAAACAGGTTTTTAGCGGTTGGTCTGTGTGTGTGTCCGTCTGTGAGTGTGTCTGTTTGTGTGTCTGTTGTCAGCATATATCAAAAGCAAATTATAGCAAAAAAGTCCAAAATAGGTATTCTAAATGTGTATCATATAGGGATGCTACACAAAACTTTTCGTTGAGATCAAGCAAATGGTCGGAAAAGAATTCAAATACATTACGTCTATGGGGGAAATTGCAGGTAAGTAGAGTTTAACATCTATAGACTGCACTAAACCAAATGAAACGAATATATATTTTTTATGTGCGTAAAAACATGTCTCATGTAGAGTATGGTGTAGAAATCATTCACTGTTCGTTTACAAGCCTACACAAAAGAATTAGATTATAATGCGACAATACTTGAAAATTGATGGCAGTGTATTTTAGGTTGTGCTGTGTGTTATTAATATAGGATTATATTTATGTGCACCATGTTATGTGAATATAACTTTCAGAAGATATACAGGGTTGCCAATATGTAAGCCAAAGTATTCTTTTTAATTTGTTAGTAGATGTGCTTTACTATAATATTTTATTTTGTCCAGGAAAACTGCACAGGAATTGAAATGAATTCCTCATAGTCTTATCGTAAATAATGAAATTTTTAAGTTAAATATTCATCACCTGATTCTTTGTATATTTACATGATTTGGAACAGGAAAACTGCTCAGGAATTGAAATGAATTCCTCATAGTCTTATCGTAAATAATGAATTTTTTTAAGCTAAATATTCATCACTTGATAATTTGTATATTTACATGTTTTGAGTCTTCCTAAATACCGAAGTCAAGTTTTTAACGTTTGATCTTTGTCTGTATCTGCTAGAGTAAATTAAAAACAAATAATTTCAGGCGATCCAAATGTTGTATTTTGTAGTTAATATGTTTGTTACTAGAAAAGTTTGATCGAGATTGGTAAGTTTCAAGGAATGTTGCGTGTGAAAGTTGTCTGAATAATTTTATATGAAATTTTGAATATAATAACATATTTGAATTCTATATAAATGTAGGTACAGTAATGAAACGCGGGGGTTGAGAGGGGTGGTAGCTCCCTCACTTAGAATTGTTTGTCAAATAAAACTGTTCCGAATCCTAATTTGAATTGTTTTAACATAGGTTTGCATAATAGTACTCGTTATCTTACCTCTTAATCTCCAATCCGTATTTACAGTATTAAATTTCAGGGTAAGAGAAAGTCGTGTGAGTGACACATCAGATTATTTTTAATATTATTTATATAGTGTTTGAATAATATAGAGAAAGATTGCAAATTAAAGGATAAGATAATTATTTTATATTAATATGAAAAACTAATCGAAAACATATGGAAAAGATTTATTTAACATGTATTTCCGTATGAGATGGCTACCCGACTCCTTAAAACTTCAGTTTTTATGTAGTATCTAGATTCATAAAAAAACTAGTTGGCATAGGTGGACTCTGCTCAGTTCTCCCACCATATTTATGTTCTCATAAATTTCTAATGCGAGACATCATGTTAAAAAAAATGAATTTGACCAAAGCTTGATACAGTAACAGAACGAAATCCCGCCTAATAGGCTATCCACCATTCACTTCGATATATTTATCTAATTCTAATCTATTAAATTATTTTATTAGGGTCAATTCCGGTGTTTAGTTTTCATGCTACTATTTCCAATGCAATAATCCTCAACATTCATATTTATATGGAAAATTTACAATTTCGCTATGTTGATAAAATCGTAAATTACGAATAATTTACGAAATTTTCCTATTAGAATATTTGTATTCAATCATGTTCAAACAAATATCATAAATGTAATTTTGAAGCTGTCTAATGTATTTATGATCCTCAAAATGGAAGTTTATGCTCAATTTTGCCTTATTCCGACATATTAATTAAATCGTAAATTCCAAATAACTTACGAATTTTTTAAATTGGAAAAATCATAGTCTATGATATTCATGCCAGTATCCTAAATAATATTACGAAAGTGGTTTGACATCTTTACGATGAAAATATCCCTCAAGATTGACGTTTATGTGAAATTTTGCTCTATTCTGCCATGTTAAGAAAATCGTAAATTTCCAATAACTTACGAAATTTTTATATTGGAAAATTCATAGTCATTAATATTCCTGCCATTGTCCTAAATAATATTTCAAAAGTAATGTGACATCTTTACGATGAAAATATCTCTCAAAATTGACGTTTATGTGAAATTTTGCCCTATACTGCCATGTTAAGAAATTTGTAAATTTCCAATAACTTGCAAAATTTTCAAAGTAGCATATTTATAGTTACTGATGTTCATTCCGGCATCAAAACTGATATTTTAAAACTGGTCTGACATTTTTACAGTAAAAAGTTTCCATTTAATGCACGTTTAAGTGAATTTTTGTCCTATTCTCCCTTGTTAAGAAAATCGTAAATTTCTAATAACTTCCGAAGTTTTTAAATTCGAATGTTGCAGTGTCGAAAGTAATATTTTAAAATTGATCTGACCTCTCTGCGGCAATTTGTTCTTTAGATATCGTGTACACAGACTAACAAACTAACAGACTAACGGACTAACACACTAACACACTAACAGACACCCTACAAATTTTGTCATTTTCGGATTCCTCACACCTGAAAACGTGTAAAAAAGTCAAAAAACCGAGGTCGAAAATTTTCACGATTACCTAAGTTCCCCATACCTATAGTATGATGGGGAACTAAAATTAAGGCATTTATTAAAATAAAAAGCCTATTCCAAAAAAATTAATTTTAAGCCCATTTTAAAAATCCTAACTATTTAAACAACTTTCATGCACACTACTCCTTAAAACTGATCAATTTTGGTCAAACATTCAAGTGACACTCTCATTTATACTTAAAAAGATAAAATTTTAATTTTCTGCAATTATTTGTTTTTAAGTTATGCTGATAAAAGACATAGTCACATACCAACCCCGAAAAACTTTATATTCGTATTCAGCTTACCTCAAATTGCGTAATTATAGCAAAAACTCAGCACTGAAAATTGGACTTCTTAAGTTATGTAGATAAAAGACATACTACACTCATACCAATCCCTAAAAGATTAATTTTCGTATTCAAGTATCTCAAAATGCGTAATTGTAACAAAAATTAATGTTGAAATTTGGACTGCAATCAGTAGTTTGTTTACCACATGTGTTATGAGAAGGCAAATATCATTCCTAAACAAATTTCCAGGATTTAGTAAAATAGGATTCGTACAGAAGAACCTTTTTTAAAGGAATCTTTCAACATAATTTTTAAACAATAAATTTCTCTCTAAATTCATTGACTATTTTTATAAGAAAATTACTATGCAAAGTTAGTAGTATAGAAAATTAAAGAAATTCAAGGATCATACTAACATTGTAAAGGTTGTCATCAATTTTATTCAGTAGGAAAAAATGTTTTCGCTTAATTTGTGGGAGCTCTGTATATAAATTATATACACTAAATATAGTGCACTTAAATTTAGTACAGTTTGAAAAAACATAATATAGCTTGAAATGCATTTGCAGCAGTTTCCTAATATAACCATTATATATCCAATTCTTTTGTGTAGTCTTGTAAACAAATGGTAAAGTTTTTTATATTTTGCACAAAACCTGTTTTAATACATATAAAAATAATCTATTTAAAAAAAAACTTTTAAAAGCCAAATTCTTAATGTATCATATCACATAAATCTTTTCGAAGTTATGATTTTGCAATTTTTTTTGTATTAAGATGAAATGATAAATTTCAGCAGAAAAGAATTTGTACTCTTTTATAAACCACGAAAGTTTAGGCAGTAAGGTAGTCGAAGATTCGATACACGCCTGCTTAAGCTTTTTAAATAAAAAGCTTAAATGTGTAGTAATTTTTGGATCAATTATTTTTTATTCTTCTTCGGAAAGAGAGAAGGCAAATCCCTCAGTGTTGTGGAGGCAGTGTTGGGCATAATTGATTAAAAAGTAATTGAATTACAATTAGATTGCAATTATAATTATTTTACTGTCAATCGATTAACAAGTAATTGATTACAAATAAATTGAATTATTACAAATAAATTAAATAAGTAATTCTATTTCTTTCCAATCAATTACTTTTTAATTGATTGACAGTAAAATAATTATAATTGTAATTTAATTGTAATTCAATTACTTATTAATCAATTATGCCCAACACTGATTGCTAGGTTGCCCAACCGGTGAACCGGTCGTGGATCGAATCACCCAAAAAAAATTTCTGAGGCATTTGATCCATTGACCTATGATTGGCCATTAGTTATTGCTTTGGTTGTGCCATCTATCTGTCATTATAAACGTAAATATCCATAAAAACTTTTTTTTTTTTTTTTTTTTTGTAAATAACTGCACAATTGTTTTAGAATTATGAAAATATGCATACAATGTTGCTCCCTGCAAACAATTTTTTAATTTTGAAATTTAAAAAAATATTTTAAATATGTTTGTGTACTACTTTGTGAATTTATCGATGAGTTAATTTTTATAAAACATTTTATGGTAAAATACTATATTTTTTCCTTAAATTTCAGCATTCGAACATAAAAAAAAGGCTTCTTAAGAAAAATAACTTTTCAAAAATTCTTAGGATACTGTGTAATCAACGAAAAATTTTCTTTTATCATTTGGCATCTTTTCTACTAATTATCTGCAAAAATTAACACTCCGGACCTTCGGGTTATCGAACGCTCGACCATCGCGTTACTAACATGGCGCTCTAACCACCTGAGCACCGGAGAGACAAACGAAAAAGCTTATATTTACCTTAAAATGGAGGCGCATTTTTTATTACCTTGAGATTCACAAACATACCGTAGTGAATGATAGTACGTACATAAGAATTTGGGGAATATATGTTATTTTTATTTTGTTTAATGCTGTCTAGAGATGTTAAACCGTAACAAGCAAAAATCTTGCCCATGACGTAATATATTTTAATTATCTTGGATGACCCTCTTAACAAACTATTTGTTTCGTTTTATATATGTCCTCAATATATCTAAATGCTTTGGGTAGTCCTATAAATGAATTATGAAAGATTTCCATACCACAGTCCACACAAAACATGCTTTTAGCATATAAAAGCATATGTTCATTCCATTATGTTTAGGGCAGCCTATAGATATTACACTGTACTTACTACAAAATTTCCCCACAGACGTAATGCATTTTAATTCACTTAAATTCCCTATACACGAACCATTTGCTTGATCTCAATGACAAGTTTAGTGTAGCATCACTATATGATACAGATTTAGAATACCAATTTTGGACTCCCTGCATTTGTTCTTGAAATATGCTGATAATAGACACACATACCATTCGCTTAAAAACATGTTTTATTATTATTATTGTTATTGTTGTTGTTATTGTTAATATTATTATTCGGGGCACCTTAAAACGTGTAAATATAACAAAAACTCAAATCCTAAAATTTGACCATAAAACAATACTTTTCTACTATACAGAAAGTAAAAAGGAGAAAAGAAAACGATTAAATACAAGGAAAATTGCAACTGGAAAGGACTTCAAAGGTATGGAGTTATTGATTTTAAGTTTTTATCGAACGTATTAAAAGAAAAATCATTAGGCCAGTAAAATAATACCTTGAAGAACATGAAAAGTCTACAAAGAAGCACTAAATTATTTTTACTTTCTTTTATCCATGTAGTGTATGGTACAGAGAGTATGTTTTTGAGTCAAATTGTCGAAACTGAGATTACGATATATTTATTCGTTTTGAATATCCTGAATCTGAAAATCATGTTTTTGGATTTGGTCTATATTTGTGCCTGTCTGTGTGGGGGAAGTATATTATACAGTTTTTGATTTAGATGTAATTTTCATAAGTTAAAAAAGAAAATAATCTAACGTAAAATAAAAGTGAAATGCTTTTATATCAAATATTGTTGAAGTGTGGGTATTTGGTGTGCTGACTTAAAATTTTCGTAACTTTAAAAGGAATATGAGGTAATGATTTGGTGACACATTTGACACTTGTAAAACCCTTCAGAAAGTTCTTTTTAAGAACTTGTTTTTATGTAGATGAATCGTGTACTGTATAACAAAAGTATGAGATATGATATACTATGTGACACGATAACGCAAAATCATATGATATTAATACCAGTTTTTTTTTTTTTTTTTTTTTTTTTTTTTTTTGTAACCGTCGAAGAAATACAACAAGCTTAAAAGAGATTTTGACTGGACTGATTACACGATTGTTAGACGAATGAAATACATTGAACGCTTTATACTCCATGATTTAGACATGTGTAACTGTATCTCCTTCAGACACAGTGTCAAGAATCCGCTATTGAAAAACTGACAAAAGCTCATGTATGGGCATCTGTAAAGATGTCTACTGTGACAACTTATTTGGTGTCACAGAAGCTACGAGTTGCACTTATCAAGTTAATTATACTTCATTTAGATAGGACTGAGGAAAAAAATAATCATATACCAGAAGTGGCATTATTTAAGATAGGTAGATTTTAATGGAAATAATCTGGTGTGTCACTCACACGACTTTCTCTTACCCTGCATTTCAATACTATATATTGCAGATTAAGTCGTAAGATCAATCAGGTAAGATAATAAAGATCAATCTACTTTAAAAATAATCTAAAATAGGTTTAGGAACAGTTTTATTTGACATAAAACTCGGTATGAAGGGATCTACCACCCCCCTCAAAACCCGTCCAATTACAGTGTCTACATTTATTTTTTTATTTAAAGTTCAAGGCTATTAATTTTGTTTAAAACTTGTCAATCTCAATCAAATTTATCAAGAGGAACATAATACGAACTTTAAAGTATCAAATTTGAACTACCCGCACTTATTTATTTTTAGTTACGCTGGCAATAGATATACATATAGATGAACAGAGAAAAATTGGACATTTGTATACAACAAATCTCAAAACGTGATATTATACAAAAAAAAAAGTTAAAAAAAAAAAAAAATACTTTGTTTACTGAATGCGTACAAAAAATTAATTTTCTTTTCTGAACAATGTTCGTCGACATAAAGAAATGTAGCAAGATACTTTCATCAATTACATTTAATACAAAAAAACGTTTAGCTTTATTTTGGGAAACCCTGTATATTGTCTATAAATAATATGCGCATTACATTGTGTACTCAAATTCAGTTTTATATGAAAAGCACCTAACATAAAATTAAATAGATTTCCAGCAATTTTTAAAAACCGAAAGAGTAGCGCTGCTTGGGAACATCCGTAAAGCATTAGCACTCCTCCTCTGAATTCGCAAGCACATCGTGACTCATGGAAAAGAATCCACCGATGGTAGATAAAACACATCACTCAACAATGTAATCTTTAGTGTTTAATGATTTTATTTATTTATTTACCTATATTAGTCAACAATTATTTATTAAATTATAAAATAAAATATCACTGATCGACTAAAAATTTACGGTGACATAATAAAAAAATCTGATGTGGGCACCACATGACTTCCTTATACACTTTTAGAAATATACATAATGTTAAAAAACATTGACATTGGACCCGAAACAGTTGGCTAAAAATATTTTTAAAAAATGAATTATCACCGTGTTCTGAGTTTTCTGAAAGTTAGCTAAAAACCGATTGCAAGATTTGTACTGGTAACGCTGACGAAGGCAGCAGGGACCCGAAAAAATTGGCTAAAAGTATTAAAAAAAGGAATTTTACCATGTTCTGAACTATTCTGAAAGTTTCAAATGTCTACCTAGTCGGGAAGTTAGTTAAATAATTTTTTTGTTGGACCATATAAACGCTGCCGAAGGCAGCAGGGACCTGAAACAGTTGGCTAAAAGTATTAAAAAGATGCATATTCACCGTGTTCTGAACTATTCTGAATGTTTCAAATGTCTAGCTAGTCGGGAAGTTAGTTAAATAAATTTTCTGTTGAACCATGTAAACGCTGCCGAAGGCAGCAGTGACCCGAAACAATTGGCCAAAAATATTTTTAAAATGCATTGTCACCGTATTTTGAGCTTTTCCGGAAGTTTTAAATGTCTAGCTAATCGGAAAGTCAGTTAAATTGCAAGATTTGTCTAAACCGTTTTTGAGTTATTGCCGTTTTTTGATACATTATGGCCAAATTTTTGTCATTATGAACCTAATTTTCCTAAATATCTCCAAAACGGAAAATCATAGAAAGTCCAAAAAGGGAGGTGCACAACTAGATGTTATAACAAACCTATGTACCAATTCGCAACTTTCTACGTCCAACCGTTTTTGAGTTATGCAACATACCCACACACACACACACACACACACACACACATACAGACGTCACGAAAAATCGTGTAAAATCCCTTATATCTCTAAAACGAGAGCTCGTGTTAAGATGACACTTGCAGGTGTGCAACTAGACATCATGAAAGTCACACGTATAAATTAGCAACATTCAGCGATCATTCGTTTTCGAGCAATGTGAAATGCAAAATCCATTTCGCAAATCGGGATTACTATACTTCCTTATACTTTGTATAAGGAAGTAAAAAAAAAATAAATAAAAAAAAAAACTCCAGATATCAAAAGAAGTCGTTTAATGCAAAATTACGAAAAAGAGAAAACAAACTAACATGTTTGAGTATTACTTTGTCCAGTTTGTATAAAGAAACGTTGTTTATCCGAATTATTTTGTGTGTCCCTGTAATATAATTATCAATGGCAAGCAGGCAATTTCCATTAACGACCCCATTGCATCGAAATTCTAAAATATATATCAGTTTCATTCTCTTTTAAGTAATTTAATACTCTTCAGATAATTAACCTCCATAGAACATCATACCTGTAAATTCTTTTACGATTCCTTGTCAAAGAGATTACTAATAATTTTAGCAATTCGCATATAATTTCTAAGAATGGTTATATTTTAGAAAATTAATCTAACATATATCAGTTCTTTTTATTTATTTATTACTATTAACCGTTACTAAAATGAAATTCAAATAATTTTAATCTATTTATTGAAAACTGTTGCATAACGTATGAGAATTTAGAGACCTTGTATTTAAAGATCTTGTATTAAAACTGTGACGTCATCTGTTGGGGATTACATAAAATTTTCATGTCAAATATCTCTAAATTCGAATTAACTACCCTGTATAATGACCAAAATATCTTTTAATTTCAAAACTGTCTCTATACATGTCAGAAGGAATACCCATGCAAATTTTCAGTTCAGTCGTTGTAGCTCCTCAGGCGCTAGGCTCGTCAAGGCGGTACGAGAAGAAATTAATCGTACAAAATCACGTTTACAAAATGGTGATTTTAAGGTCCTTGATTCCGATCGACCTGAAAATTGGAACACTTTGTCTTGAGGGCTGTGCAAAAAATCATAATTAGGGGAGGCCTTGAGTGCCAAGATAAATGTAGCTAAAAATTCCAAAAAGCTCTGTCGACATGACATACACATACACTTATAGATTTCCTGCGTTTTTCATAGCAAATATTTCATTTGTTTATTCTTAGCAGTTATTATTTGCTTTACAGGTTGCAATGCTAATGCGTTCCTAGATAGCATATTTCAAAATTCTATTTCAAGCATTGAAGACATCTCCAAATATATTTTAACACATATTAAACTGTTCGTAGATGATATTTATCACCTTAAGGTTGCACATCTGTCAGATTTGCTCTTCCTCCCTTCCCATGTAATCCTATGATATTTTTGTTGCTTCATATTATAAGGATATAATCATTCGATAAGGAAATTTTCCGATTTCTGATTTTTAATTTCATTCTTTGAACGTATCGCCTTTAAGCTTTGTGAGTGATTTAAAAATTAAATAAACAGACAAATAAATTTAAAATTTTATTTCATTAAGTAAACTCGTGGATCCAGTTTTCAGTTTCGCAGAGAAATATTTATTTATCTATTCATTTTATAGCTCACTTAGATAAAAAGTGACATGTTCAAAAAATGAAATCGGAAAACCGAATTCAAAAAACTACATTTTTGAATGAGATATTCTTTTAATACAAAGCAACAAAAATGCCATAAGGTTACACGAGAATGGAGAAAAAGTAAATTTGACTGATGTACAGCCTTAAGTCTGTTACAAGACAGTGTTAACTATTTGCATTTAGCGTTAAATTTTCCACTGCAATTTAGATGAATGCATAAAAATACAAGGTTTTAAATGAGAAATTCAAATTCATTGACAAAAATACATAGATTCATAGTTTTTCAAAATGACAAATGTCTATTAGAATTATAAATTATCCCTATTAATGTAGGAACAAGCAGTTTTATTAGGTGATTTTTTGTAACATGACATACTTTTACACGCATTGGTTTATCATATATGGTATTGAGTTTCTGAAAATATTAAAAGTGATTTTTGAAAAATAATATGCATTAGCTCCAAGATAATAATTTCCAAAAAAATAATTTCAAATATCTTGAAAATCTTATTAATGACAAAGATTATAATTCATTTAATTGTAACTTGTGTTTCAATAAAGTATTTTTAAGGCAATTTTAGTCTATAATAATAACGGGAGACTTGGCGTTGGAATATTAAAACCCGAATAAACTACTACGTCAGAAACGCAAAAAGAAAAATATTTGCGATGCATACAGCCGTTTCGGTAGCCTTAAGCGTACCGTGTTCAGTGCAAAAAGAATTCTGAATCTGGAGAAGTGCTCGTATATATAGGAGAGGGACCGAATTTAGTTCAACCAATAGGATTACGGGAAAGGTGGAGTGTGTGGCCAATAGGAATTTAGGAATGTTAGCTGTGTAAACAGTAGAAAAATTAAGAAAATGTGGACTGAATGTAAAGTTTCCAACAATCAGACAAATAGGGAACAGCGAAATCACAATTTACAAGGTTTTTAAAATTTTAATAAATATGAAAAGATTCAAAGAAATCGAGTTCATGAATTCGGTCCCTCTCCTATATATACGAGCACTTCTCCAGATTCAGAAATTTTTTTGCACTGAAGACGGTACGCTTAAGGCTTAAGGCTACCGAAACAGCTGTATGCATCGCAAATATTTTTCTTTTGGCATTTCTGACGCAGTAGTTTATTCGGGTTTTAATTTTAGTCTAGTTTGTTGCAGTTCTAAAAATTTTGTGACAGTTTTGTTTGGCATCTAAATTTTAATATGAATTTAAAATACATTTTTACTATGAATTTATATTATATATATAATGAATACTGAATCAGTATATATTATATATACTGATAGACAGGTTTATTCAAAGCAGCGAAATTCCATTTTAACCTATAGAAAATGTGCTCCTGTTATTCATTATATAACACATATTTTCCCAAAAGGAAATTTTGCATATTAAAAACTCAAAATAAATTTGTAAAAAAAAAAAAAAAAAAAAAGTCAATTTTTTTAATATGAAAACAGTAAAATATGTTTTATGTAATTAATATTAAGGGAGCATATTTCCCCATACCTTAATATGGAGTTTGTCTGACCTTGATAGAGAGGCCCTTATAGATATATTTCTCTTAGAGGGAGTCTTAAGAAAAGTTTTACACTTATTTTTACTATGATTTAAAATTAACTTATTCTGTTTTCTTTGACTTTTTGAACCTCGGAAAAGATCGTTGAACACATATACCCTTCACAAAACTATGAATTTTATCCAACTCTACATTAAGATTTATTACAACTCATATACGTAATCGTAGTTTCTTAAAAGCCAAACATTAAAAAAATAAAAAGAAGGGGAAAAAAAGAAATCACCTCTTCAAATTACTTTCAGAAATGCGACTGCGGTTTTTCCCATAAGGATTCGAACATTTCTGCCTGCTACAGAAGCAAGAAGGTTATCTGGAAAGAGTAATAAAACACCCTCTCCGAGAGAAGTGTTTCATTTTACTATACGTTTGCGTTGCTTATCACTGTAACATGAAGATCTTGTATAAAAGTAGAAAAAAAGGACCTTAATTCTAAGTAATAGCTTCAAAATTGTGTTAAAAAAAAAAAAAAAAAAAAAAAAAAACCTTACGTCTATAAATAATTTCAATGTGAAGAAAATTAAACTTTAGCTTATTAATACAATTAAATTCAAATGGCATAAGAAGAACTTTGAAAAGAAAATTCTCTTGTCAGGTACACATTTCTTTTCTTTTCTTTTTTTAATTAAATATAACGCAAGCTTTGGATATAAAGGTTAAAACCGTATTGGTTCAGGGTTTAAGACAGACACAAGGATTTTTTCTCATTAGCAGCTCTTTACAATTTTTTTTTTCTTTCATGAAAAAATAAGAAGTAAGAAAAAACAAGCCCTTACGGCTCATTCGGAAGGGTAGGTTGGTTTCTTTTTTCTCATCAAGTAGCCGCCATTTTGAAACAAAATGGCGACTGGCTACAAATTATTAATAGACTTAATAGAAATAGTGATTTGGGCTATATACATAAGCAAATCGGTTCATAAATATCTTTTTATGGGAATATGAAATTTTTAAGTGGCCAGAACTTGGAAACAAGATGGTAAACAAATATATCAAATGCATTTGTGAAATAAGCCTACTGTACAAATTTAGTTCGAATTAATGCAGAATTTTAAAAGTTTTCGTGTTGATAAATTAAGTGGCCGCCACTTGGAATGGTAGCCTGATTTCCAGTGGCTCCACTTAGTTTAAAATATCGGCCACTTTATTAAAAGTGCTGGATAAAGTTCATTAATAAGGTTGATTGAAACCCTTATATGGTGTATGTATACATCAAAATTCAAATAAATTAGGAATACGCTTTACACAATGTGAATTTGAAATTTTAAAGGGGCCTCCACTTGAAAACAAAATGGTGGAATAACTTGGTTAAAAAACTCATTCAAGATATTTTATTTATAAGATAAGTTCACTGTCCAAATTTGTTTAAATTTGGAGTATTATTTTAGAAGTTATCGTGGTGTTAAAGTTTCAAATGGTAGCCTGATTTCAAGTGGCCCAGCTTAATTTAAGATATCCGCCACTTTAATAAAAATGGCGGATAAAGTTCATTAATAAACTTGGTTGAGACTCTTATGTGGTCTATATTTAATCAAAATTCAAACTAATCCGGCCTTAAATACGGTTTTTACAATGTGGATTTGAAATTTGCAAGTAGCCGCCACTTGAAAACTAAAAGGTGGAGCAACTTGGTTAGCAAACTCATTCAAGATATTTTATTTATAAGATAAGTTCACTGTTCAAATTTGCTTCAATTTGGAGTATTATTTCGGAAGTTATTGTGGTGTTAAATTTTCAAGTGGTAGCCCGATTTCAAGTGGCCCCGCTTAATATAAGATATCCGCCACTTTATTAAAAATGGCGGATACAGTTCACTAATAAATTTGGTTGAGACCCTTATGTGGTCTATAATTACATCAAAATTCAAACTAATCCGGTTTTAAATACGGTTTTTACAATGTGAATTCGAAATTTTCAAGTAGCCGCCACTTGAAAACAAAAAGGCGGAGCAACTATTTTAACGAACTCATTCAAGATACAGTAAAACCTCTCTAAGTTGGACACCTGCGGTTCCAGAAAAAAGTGTCCAACTTAGAGAGGTATCCAACATATAGGGGTGCTTACATTTTTGATTTAATTAAACTATATCTATGCATGCCTTTTAACTTTTAATCATATCTAAATATAACATAATTAAGTATTCATAACTTATATACAAAAAATTATTAATTTGCCAATTTAAAATCTAAATTTAAACTTGTATATCGTGGCTTTAATAACACTTTCTTCTACAATTTTTTATATATTAACGCCATCCACCAGTTAATATGAATGAAAATTTAATCAATAAAACTTCTCACAGTAAAGATTTTGCATATGCGTTGGTGCAATTTTATTATATAGACGCTGTGGTAGTCATATGGAAAATCGGAGAATGTAATTAAAAGTAGCACCACTTTGTCTAATGATACTGATATATACCCAAATTAAGATAACATTAATTTTCATAATAGCCATCTCACTTATGAAGTTTGGTGAATTTATTCGTTCTAAAAAATGAGATTTAATTTTTCCGTGAACGGGGAAAACTGCATCATAGCAGCGACACCTGTCGATTGATATGCACCCATATCGAATCAGCATCTTTTTTCACTATAGATAGATCTCTCACATATTAAGTTTAGTGTAATTATACACTTAAGTAAATCTTGGTAGGAAAAATAAATGGGACAAATGAAGAGGAACCCTAACAACCGAAATGTATTGTCTAATTCCCATTTTAAAACAGTCTAAGTCAAAACATGCCTGTAGGATCTCTATTGGATATTTCCTGGAGAAAAGGACAAAAACAATTCATGCAAATCAATAAAAAGAAAGACTCTTTCATTATGCGCCAAAATTCAGTTATTTGTGAACTTTTCAATTGAAGAAAATAAATATTTTTTTACAAGATGAGGCAGAGATGAATATATTGTGACAAGAAACATTGCTTTTTAGATATTTACAGCTATTTCTACAAGGGATAAGTAAAATTTCTTAAAAAAAGTGAGAAAATGGAAGTTTTATATCTGTTTTTTCTGTCTCATTGGGTAAAAGTGTCCAACTTAGGACAGTATTTCACTGTCCAACTTCCAAGTTAGAGGGGTGTCCAACTTATAGAGGTTGGACATAATGTTAATCCTATGGATACATTCCATTCCGAGAAAAACTGTCCAACTTAGATGGGTGTCCAACTTAAAGGGGTGTCCAACTTGAGAGGTTTCACTGTATTTATAAGATGAGTTCACTGTTCAAATTTGGTTCAATTTGAAGTATTATTTCAGGAGTTATCATGATGACAAAATTTTCATATTATATATATATATATATATATATATATACATGTACGAAGTGATTGCAGTAGGTCAATTTCTAAAGAAATCAACCTGAAAGAGTACTTTTTAGAACCTTTGCAAGACGTCCCTGAAATGTGCACCGACGTTAACTAAAAATTTATTAACTATTTTTTTTTTTTTTTTTTTTAGGACTGAGGACTATTAGTCTCGATCTGCGGATTTTTACGATACCAATTTTTCGATAGTTGGACATTTATCGAAATATAAAATTTATCGAAAATATAATTGAATAATTTAAAAGCAATGTTATAATTCGGAAAAAAAAATTAATAGTTCTCCGTCCTAAACTAAATTATGCTTTTGCCATAATTTCATCAAAATCATTTTTTTTTTCTTTTTGAAAGAAAAAGAAAAGAAAATTAATAATAATCAGTATTGAAATGAACATTTTATATATATATATATATAATTTTGAATTAGGAAATAAAAAGCGCTCATGCAAAATGAAATTTAAAAAAAAAAAGAAGCAAGATAATTAAGTTTGAATTGAATTTGAGTTGATAATTTAACGAAGCCATTGATATAGTAACTTTTTTGTTGTAAATTGCTTTTAATATATTAAAATGCGTATATAATAATTGCGCTAGTAAAGAACTTTGCGAGAAACGTCCGAGTTACTTCGGTGCCAAATTTCAAATTTCGCCAAAAGAGTCCTACACTAAAGCTTTATTTATTTATTTATTTATTTATTTATTTATTATTTTTTTTTTTAACCTTAAAATTTAAATTTTCTTTTAATTTAATTTTGTTCGTGAATTCCAGTAGCAGTGTAATTTATGTGATCCGAATTTCCTTGCACCGCAAAGTGTTAAAGGCAGATAAATCTATACAGACATTTTACTGTTACCGTTTGTCACATTGGTAGAAAGAAAAAGAGGATGTGTATAGAAGAAGCGACGAATACAAAAGATAATAATTTAAAGTGGAAGTTAGTTTTCTGCAAGCAACACTACCCTTGAAAGGTAAGTTGTTTCACAGTTAAGAGTGGTCAATATAATCTCGCCGACAGCTGTGGCTCATGTTATTCTATGGAAAAATTTGTTTCCATAATTACTCATTATAAAATGCATATTTTAAAATTCTGTTTTCACATTCAAAAAATTCAAAATCTTTAAAATAGTACTCATTTTCCAAAAAACTGATTTTTTAAATTTTTAGTATTTCATTTTGCGGTTAAAAAAAGAGAAAAATGCAATTCGTGAAAATTCGTATTTTTGAACTCAAAAATAAAAAATAATAAAATTTTAAATAATCAATTTTTCGAAAATGAGTATTAATTTAACGGGTGTGAGTTTTCTGAGAGTGAATACGGAATTTAAAAAAGTGCATTTAGTAATGAGTAATTATGGGAACAAATTTTCCCATATAATAACATCAGCTATAGCTTTCGGCAAGATTAGGTATTTCCTCTCTTATTATTATTATTATTATTATTATTATTATTATTATTATTATACCTAGTGTAGTTATACAATTCCATGGACACAGATACATATGAACACAACATCACACAATATCAAACATATTAAAAACGTATAAAAAATCTAAAATCTGAAGATGGTTGTCTGAAAAAAGTTCATTCTTTGATAATCCCATGCATGCCAAAATATGCTTGGGCGAAGCTTGATATACATTGCAGATGGTGCACATTGGGAACACTTTTTCACCGCCAGTAAATTTAATTCCGCTCTTACTGCTACTTACCAACTTAGCACATTTTAGTTAACATGCAATTTTAATAAAAAATTTCAATTTACTTAATCAGTTCACTAATTTACTATTAACTAAAATAAATATTTCTATTAAAAATTTCCAGTGGCCAAAAAGTGCTCAATTGGCGACTATGCTTGCAAACTCTGTGTCTCCAGTTCAATAATAAGCAAAAAAGCGATATTTTGCAAGAACTTATTTTTTTATTAGTAGTAGTAGTAGAACCTCTGCATTTGTTAAATTATGCAGTATCATTTTAAAGTAAACAAACATACGTTTAATGTGTTGCATTTTTCTTTTTTGATTTTCAGTTGTTGGTTTTAAAAAAAGTGTCTAAGTTAAATTATAAAATGTTTTTGTTTTTTCTGGGGAAAACGGTAGTTTGTGACGAAGATGAAGAACATTTTAGTAATTCGCTATAATTCTCAAATTCTCGTAAGCACATTTCACTTTCATATTATTCAATTACTAAAATGTTTAGAAATTGCCGGCTTCGTGCATGATTGATTGCCAATAAGTAAGAATAGAATGAATAAAATTCAAGGGGTCCTGTGCTTATAGAAAAGTCTAAGGAATTTCTTTCTGTACCTAAAATGTAAAATAAGTAAAGCATAAACTGTTTCTTGCAACTGATTATCTTCATAAAGGATTTTTATGATGCAGTATATTTTCTTAAAATTACATACGAAAAAATAAACTTATAATGAAGTACCATAATTAAAAAATTGAACAGCCAAGTAAAAATTACAAATTTTACCACGAATGATTAAACAGCTTTAAAAATAAAAAATAAATAAAAAATAAAAACCTGTAATTTACAAGTCAATATAACATATTATAGTTAATAATTTTAATTAATATTCATCATTTTCATTAAATTTACTTAATAAATAGTGTACTTCTCAGACTAAAAAGATACAAATAAAAAATTCTAAATTTCGTATTAAAACTATTTTTAATGTCTAAATTACCTTTAAAGATTCAATTGTAATGTAGAATTTAATTTGCTGTGTAACTAACTCAGTATTTTAATTAAAATTTAATTTAATTTAAGAAATAGGTCGATTTCTAAAGGCACTTGATTATTATGGACAATTATACTATCTCCAGAATGCTGACTCCAAAGACGATGAAGATCGCTAAAGCTGTGAATGGTGATATTACGATAAGAAGAATGTTTGCAATACCTATTTTTATTTTTACTTTCTTCTATATTCAATAGAAGAAAGTATTCGATTCGTAAAAATTTTCGACCTCGGGTTTTTGATGGATTTACATGTTTTGAGAGCAGTAAAACACGATTTGACTATTTTTAGAAAATGTCTGTCTGTCTGTCCGTCTGTCTGTCTGTGAGTGTGTGTGGCAAAATTTTGTGCCGACTGTATCTCAGGTACTACTACGCAGAATTTCATACAAATTGGTATGTAGGACACATTGACATAAATTAGTGCCTATCAACTTTTGGTAAAAATTTTCCAACAGTTTGCGTTGCCATCCCGTTTTTTCTAAATTTTTAACATGGATTAAAAGGACATAAATGGAACAAAATTGTGTATAAATGTGAATAAAGAGAATTATTTTTTAATAATCATTATGAAAAAAAAAAAAAAAAAAAAAAAAAAAAAAAAACATTTGTAATAGAGATAGTCAACTGGGAAAAAAAGAATTGTGTATATAGGAGCCTCGCCTCCCCCTCGAGGGGAATAAATTTTCATGATGGGTATCTTTCAAAAGAGTTACCAATACCTTTAAAACGAATGGTTGAACCATGGATATTCGATAATTTAAAATAAATTTAACGATTTTTTTTTTTTTTTTTCATTTTTAACAAAAAACAAAAAAAAATTAAATATTATATTGAGAATGAAATTGACTTTTTTTGGATATTTAGTGTCATGCTACTTCTCTAATAGGGAAATGGTCTGCATTATCATGGAAGATAATTTTTTTAAATAATAATTTTAATAAATTATTTTTACTCAGGGAATTAGTATAGGAAAATATAGAAGAAAGTTATGTGGAGGCCACAACATACTAGTTTTAAATGCAGCTGTCGTGAAATTGCTACATATATATGTTCATGTTGGTCTCGTTATGTTATCATACATTATGATGGTGTTATTTAACAACGAAAAAGTTCGTGTACATATTCTTTATATATTTCAAAAATTTTAATACGTAAAATATTTTAACCCAACGTATTTGAAAATGAATATTATCTTGTCAATTAATATTTCTCCTTCTCTCATTTGTTAATAAATCACTAAAAATGAATGTGTAAACATGTTCATCATTATCCACTATTATTTTAATACTATTAAAATTACAACTTCATAATTGTTACTGTCAGCAGTTGATATAATATTGGAATTTTTGTTTTAGTTATTTTTTAGCCATATTTATTTTACGTTCTTATTCCATTTGCAAACCAAAGCATAAATTGTCTTATTTTATCTTATTATTTATTCATAATGTGAACAGATGCAATTGGTTTCGAAAGAGGAAAAGTTTAGAAAAGTAAAATGAATTTTTAATATAAATTGTTACTGGAAGTCCATATTCAATTGGAAATTCAGTGGATGATATTGTAATACGTTTTTTTCTGTAATGTGTCTGTGTTTTTAGCTGCTTTTAAAAAATAAAATTTGCTAAAGAGTACTGTTCTTTCTCATATCGATTTACTAATGTTATATTCAACAACGTGCTGCATATTTGGAAATATAAATTGTGGAGTTTCTCTGCAGAAGATGCCCTTTATCTTCCAACGAGCCGAAGCATAATTATATCCTTCAAGGGCACTTTTCAATTATCTATTTATTAAAGACTTTGATGCCAAATTCTACCCTTACTACGAAAGACCATAACATTGCAACCCTTCTCTCTCCATCAAAACTTCAACAATCCCTGCCAAATAATTTTATTAATAATAATAACTAGGAAATCCGTGGGAGATTTTCGCACTTTCTTTCTTTTTTTTTTTTTTTTTTAATTTACTTTAATTTAATTTAAAGGTCATAAATCTTATGCCATTCAATTTTAATTTTAATTCAGGAGAAGCCACATTATTATTAAGACCAAATTAATACTGTGCGACAGAGAAATAAAAATCGTTCAAAGAAAAGTTTCAAACTAAAATTCATGTTTGACAACCCAGTTTCCATACTTTACCAGGCAGTAATCAACCCCCATGAATTCTTTTGAATTTTAGTCGTCATGTTGGAGATCCCTTTTTATTTATTTATTTAATTTGCCATAAGTTTTTGTTAAAAAACCTTAGTACCTATTTTGATTATACTTTTGATTATTAAATTTTTTTATCAATTTATGATAATAGTTCATATTCTGTTTATATCTCTAAAGTATTAATGGGTTTAAAAGGACATTTGCAAAAGTTGTAAAAATGCAATTTTAATAAATATATTCTTCCCTAAATTGATCTCATCAGACAAATGTCATCTTTTTTTTTTTTTTTTTGTAATTAGATTTTTGAACTGAGTCTGCGTGCCCATGTATAAATTTTACTTCTAATTCTCTCGTTTTTATTATTATTATTAATCACTTCACTATCGTATCGATTTAACAATATTTAATCATAACTGGTCCACGTTAGATAAATATATAACATATGTATATAGATAATAATAATGAAAATTATAAATAGAAACTTAGGTAATAATAATAGTAATAAAGTTCGAAAACACAATTTTGAAACTCAAAATTTCCTTTTTAAAATTTGGTAATACTACGAAATTTAATTTTCCTGTAATTTATTGCATTTTGGAAAGAAATATTTGCATAAATTACTACTGCCTCGCCTCTCGCATACTATAATTTACTAATAATTTTTCTATTAACATTTAATGGGATTTACATAAACGCGCTTTTAATGTTACTCGTGACTCTTGTAATACAGTAATAGACTGCTTCGTTGGCACTCGACGTTATAACTGTAGCTGTCAGTTATCTTTAGCTTTAACTTTCACATCTTCACAAATATGATCTGAAGTCTCGATCTCTGACGCCGGAAACCTTTCACCTCGCTTCCCAACACATTCTTTCCTCTAAGGATATATGCGTCATCACCCATCTCCAGAAAAGAGCTGGGAAGCTCCGTCTTAATTTGTCAAGGGACGAAAGCGATATTTAGTCATGTTTGTTAGGTACATCAAATTTCTGATGACATCTTGACAGGTAAGAGATGAAAGAAGAACCTTACCTTCTGATAATTATTTTCAAGTAATAGAAAAAAAGATAATTATTATTAAAATGATATTATAGTTTTAAAAAATTAAAGAACACGCTTTTATAGAAATGTGAACTAAAAAGCACAAAATATCTATCTTAGTATTAAAATGCGGGGTAAGAGAAAATCGTGTGAGTGACACACCATAATATTTACACACATTCAAATCTTTAATTAAAATAATTTAGAATTAAACAAAAACCATTTTTAAACAAATCTCCCCTGACTGGGCTCGAACGCTAGACCTTTAGGTTCGTAGCGCGGAGCTTTACCTCAAAGCCACAGCGTTCACGTAGGGAAAGTCTTTTTTTACAATATAGAATTTTTGTTTGCTCCCAGAGCGGTTACAAATATACAGACATACATACAGGTGAAGCTAATAAAAGCGTGTTAAAAAACTTGCAATAAAGCATGAATAAAAGCAGCATGACGAATGTTCTTAAATTTTCATTTTTTTTAATTCTTATTTCAAGAATATAAATTCAATTTTAAATAATGTATATCTAATTTTTTTTAATTATATTCAATCTTAAAATCTTACTTAATACCGGCATAAAAAAAAAAAAAAAAAAAAATGTATGTTGCTGCCATCACAAATCTTTCTTCTGAATCTTTCTATATAACAGTGCCCTTTACTATTTCCCATGCACGAAAGTTTAATCATAGCCTCTCACTATAAAACTTTATATACGAAGTTCGGTGCAAATTTATTGATACGTTGCCATGTGGAAAATCACAGAAGATGAGTAATAGTAACGCAACCTATCTGCTAATATACACCCACATTACATCGGCATTCGTTTTCACAATGGTTATATCACATATCAAGTTTCGTGCATTTATGTGCCATAGAAGTTAAGATTTACCCTTTTCATTCACGAGGTAAACTGAAGCGCAAAAGCGCCCTCTGTTTGCTGCTATGCACCCAAATTGAATGAGCATTGTGTTTCATAATGGTCCTTTCGTAAACCAAGTTTTGCGCAGTTATGTACAACAGAATCTGAGATATATCCATCCCGTTCACGGGGAAATTTACAGCTTAGAAGCGTCTCTTTATTATCCTATATGCACCCAAATTGAATGAGCATAATGTTTCATAATGGCCCTCTCATATATTAAGTTTTGTTAATTCGAAAATTTTTACAAATCCAATACTTTCTTGTATTGAATATAAAAGAAAGTAAAACTAACAGCTTTATGAAAATAAAATCTTAAAATGGGAATTAAATATTAATTTTTGTAAATTCCTTATTTCATTCTAAACTTCTTTTTTTTTTTTTTTTTTTTTAACAACAAATTTAAAGACGTAGCTAGTATATGCAACATATTTCTTGTAAAAAATAAAGATATAATTTAATATAATTTAAAAAAAAAAAAAAAAAAAAGAGAGAAAAAAAAAACTTTTTTTATCAAAACAATGATTTGTTCTGAAATTACAATAGATAAACGAGATACAGCAAATGTGTAAACGGATTAAAAAATTAGAAGCCAAAATCTCAATCTGTCTGTTACATATTTTAAGTTTCGCACAAAATAGCTATTTCTTTGACTACAAGTACAGGAAAGTGTTTTATTTATAATTTATGTGTGTGATGCATGAATTTACAGTGTGCACCTGTATGTGTGTGGTATGCATGTGAACGTGTGTGCATGAGAAACTATAATTACACCCTGTGGTATGGGAAAATGTTTCCTCGAACTAACTTTTTTATTACAGATGAACCACAGAAAAATATGACAACTCTTTTATAACAGACTGAAAACTATTGAATAAAAGATATTTACTGAAATCCATTTATGCCAGATTGAAAGAGTTTGCGAGATAAAAAGGTTTTTTTTAACTTTTGCATCAAACTCCTTTCTTTCCGTAATTAAAACATCAAAAAATGTACAGTGTAGAACAGATTAATTCACGAGCATCACATGATTCAATAAGTGAAAAATTTAATCATCCATGCAAATGGTGTGTCAGTCAATTTGCCCAAAAATTATTACAAAAATGTCATCTTTTTTTTTTTTTTTTTTTTTTGTCAAATGTCATCAATGTTACCCAAAAATTAACGTTTGACGCATATTGATTTATTCTTTTCTTCTCTCTCTCTCTCTCTCTCTATCTATCTATCTATCTCTTGTGGTCTTATAACTTTATGTAAACACATTTTCTATCGAAAAAAATTATCAATTATTGTTGTAATATACTCGAATGTTAGTAAATTTAAGGTCCACTACTATAACTAAGGTGAATTACTACACGACTTCGAAAGCTCTATATAGCTACATAATCTAGAGAATGTGTGTCGCTAGTATACTCGAAATATAGTCCAAAGTTAATTAGCGTATTAGAGAATTCACGATCCAATACTATACGATTTCTAAAGCTGTATCTATAGCTATATAATCTAGATAATATCTATCGCTAGTGTAAAAAATATAAACAAAAACACACTGTCATTTCTTGAATCAACTTTTGTGCCGTATCCAAACCGTATGTGCAATATTCCAATTTCCAATTCAGAATCAGTAAGTGACAGCTCAAAATATGTTCAAGATTTTTAGCAACTCAGCAGCCACTAAATGTGCGGTCCATAAAACAAGCTAGAGTTCCATTAGCAACGAAAACACATTTTCTCTAGGACAACATGGTAATTCCCCAATCTACAAAGCCATATATTTTACAGAACTCAACTGCTTGATAACTATCTGAGTGCTAGAAATAGGGTGGAGACCCAATGATATTCAGGCTTAAAAGGGAAATTCCTTGTCGTAAAGGGGGCCTAAATCTCTCTCACTAAACATATGCATTAAGAAAACGCTTGTTCCATTGCGGGCGTTTGATAAAACATGTGTACCATCAATCTTTGCTTCCCCATTTTGCGAAGAGAAGAGAAGCGCTGACAGCAAGGTCCGCTTGATGGAAAGAACATTTGAGACGGTTTTCTTTCGAGTTCGTATCACAGTAACTTTTACGATTATCTAAGAATAAAAAACACATTTTTTTTTTCCTTTTTTTCTCAGAAAATCTTTTGTGAGATTTTTCGTTTATGCACAGTGGGGCATTGTTTTGAAACAAATTTATTACGATATGCATTCAGATTAAAAACAAATATATTAAAAAAGAGAGAGAGAAGTAAAAAAAAATATATAAGATTATTCTAAAACGAAATGCAGCCACATTTTAGATGAATAGTACACGCTTGATATGACAGTCCATTCTAAAATAATAGCATAACTATTATTTGGATTATATTTCAATATCAGCCCTACCCTTATTGGTTGTCTATCAAGATCCAGATCTAGAGCCCGAAATTCTTCAAGAAACACGAAGTAACTGAAGTACATATTCTTTTTTATAGTCATCAATTAAAAACAAATCCATTAAATATTTTTAAAATATTAAACATTATTCAAATAGAACGTTAAAACATAATTTAATATCGCATAACAACTGATATAATTCAGAAGTGAACATACGTGGATGAAACATTGATTCATTAAAACTCTTTTACTTTTAATAACGCAAGTCTGCCAAACCAAACTTCTCCCCCTCCCCCCTCCCCCTTTTACACTGTTTTGGGGGTTTCTAATGCGTTCTGATATGCTGAATTCAGAAATGCTTGTTTTCTCTTTTTATCACGTAAAAACTTTCACAAATTAAGGATGAAAATTGTAACAACTCACATAAGGGCTGTTATGTTGTTGGCGGTATTTCTGTAATTATTACTCGTTTTAAACATTGTAGGCAAATTTACATTACAGAAGAGTTTAATACATATTTTTATTTTATCATTATAATTACACCCAAGTACAAAGATTAACTATAACACAATGATATTAAATTTATATTTTGTTGATAAAATACGAGAATAAAAAATTTGCGCCATATTTTCTTTTATATTGCAATAATTATAACATTTCAATGAACAAAACAATGAGCATTTGAACCTATCAGTTCACTTCATCATCATCATAATTATTACATAGTTAAGTATTGCTATTTTACGTATTGCTTTCCCCAAACTTGTTGAAAAAGTTTTTATTTTATTGTAACCACTTATTTAGAGAAGACTTTTGATGACTCCATTGGTGATTATTTTATACCTCTTACTTCAATCATTTATACGTTTAATATAAAATTTATTGTGTTATCAAAGCATAAATATCAAATAAAAGAATCCAGTGATTATTTCTTCTTATGAATCTAAAATGTATATATTTGAAAGAACGTTTGTCTATTCTCTCGTATTAATCATTTAAAGGACTTAGTAAGATACAAAGTAATTTAAAAGTTGTATTTGTAATTTTACACTTATAATCCCTGAGACGGGGTTAATTTATTTGTAACCGTAAGTAATCACATTTAAAACAAAAAAGTGAAAGAGTGATGCATTGCAAGCTATCAAATAGCATACAGTAAATGTCGAGACGGCGGTGGTTTTATTCTTTCATTAAAAAGACCCTAACAGGTATTTGTCAATTTGATACCTTTCCACATAACTGTACCCATTTACCTTAGCAATCTCAATGCGGTAGGACCTCTGCGGTTTTGAAAAAAAAAAAAACTGGAAAGTGGCAAAGGTCGCACGATCAAACCCCCTATCGAGACTTACGATCTGAGATACAAGTTTTCTTTTTTTTCTCTCTCTCCCTTACAATAACTTCAGAGAAGATGAAAGGCGTTTTTTGTGTGAAAGCTTTTTCTGTGCAGGCTTCAAGACTTAAAAAATAAATAAATAAAATATTAAAAAAAAAAAAAAAAAAATAGTTCAACAAAAATTGGATTTTCGCAGATGATTTCTTTTATTCTCAGACAATATCTTTCTTCTTTTATTTTACTTTCATCATCGCAAACAAACACAAAAGAAAATATTTTAAACATAGCAATTCTGCATGTTCTGTTATTTATAGTGTGCCCTTGTTTGGCAGTTTAATTTACAATTATTTTATTAAGTTTACTAATATACTTGATTTATCATGCTACATTTTGCGTAACTTTCATGTATTATTATAAATTCTAAAAATATTATCTTCATGTTGATTTCAATTTACTTTTCTTGTATTGTTTTTAAAGCTTTTATCATTTCAATATTATGTATTAATTGCCTCATGGATTTATTTTATTTTGGTTTTAGTTTTTGATAAACTGTGATTTAGCTTTTAATACTAACTAGATTTATGTTTGCCTATGATTAATTATCCTGGGACTCTTGTAAATATGTATTATAATATCTTTATGATTCAGTATATTTAACATAGAATTCAAATTTTTACTGTTATTTATGATTCTTCATTTTTCATATTATTTTAATACAGTGTAGTATTTTCCTTTTTACTTTCTCTTAAGGTAGTATTGTTTTGGGGTCGAATTTCCGAAAGTGAGTTTTTGTTTTATTTACACGTTTTGAGGTCCCCTGAATCTGAAAATCCTGTTTTTAGAAGTTGGTCTCTCTCTCTCTGTGCGTCTGTGTGTTATCAGCATACCTCAAGAACAAATAGTAGCAGAAAGTCTAAACTTGGTATTCTAAATGTGTATCATATTGGGATGCTACACTAAGCTTTTCGTTGAGATGAAGCAAATGGTTTGTGTACAGAGGCACTCAAGAGTATTCAGATACATTACGTCTATGGGGAAAATTGCAGGTAAGTAGAGTTTAACACCTATAGACTGCACTAAACCAAATGAAATGATTATATATTTTTTATATGCGTAAAAACATGTCTCATGTAGAATATGGCAGGGAAATCATTCACTGTTAATTTACAGGGCTACACAAAAGAACTATATTACAGTGCGACAATAGCTGAAAATTGATGGAAGCGCATTTCAGGTTGTGCCGTATATTATTACTATAGGATTATATTTAGGTGCACAATGTGCTTTGTATATATTCTTCAAAAGATATACAGGGCTGCAAATATTTAAGTGATAACATTCTTTTTTATTGTTAGTGGAAGTGCTTTACTATAATATTTTACCATGTCCAGAAAAGCTGCTTAGGAGATGTAAATGAATTCCTCATAGACATATGATAAAAAATGCATGTTTTTAAGCTAAATATTCATCTCTAGTTTTTTGTTTATTTACATGTTTTGAGGCTTCCTGATTACCGAAGTCAACTTTTTTAAAGTTTGATTTTTGTCTGTCTCTTAGAGTAACTTAAAAACGAATAATTGCAGGACATCCAAAAGTTGTATTTCAAATTAATATGAGTTTGTTGCTAGAAAAGTTTGATCACTTCAAGATACTGATAAATTTCAAGGAATGTTGCGTGTGAAAGTTGTTTGAATAATTTTAAGCGAATTTTTAATTTTAAAAACATATTTAAATTCTATATAAGTATAAGTGCAGTAATGAAACGGGGAGTTGAGGGGGGCGGTAGCCCCCTCCCTCACACAGAACTAATTATCATATAAAACTCTTCCGAAGCCTAATTTGAATTGTTTTAACATAGGTTTACATAACAGTACTCGTTTTGTTACCACTTAATCTCCAACCTGTATTTATAGTATTAAATTTCAGGGTAAGAGAAAGTCGTGTAAGTGAAACATCAGATTATTATTGTTATTATTATTATTATTATTTTATTTTGATAATTATTATGTATTCTTCTTTTATTTGAACATTATTATTTTTCTTTTTTTATTTATTTCTTTTTTATTTTCTTTCGGCAAATATTATTATGCTAAATGTTTTCTTATCAATCCAATTTTTAATCTAGAATTTATTTGTTTATTTAAATAAAAATTAAAATATATATATAATACATTGGTCTTATATTTAGATATATTCTTTTATAAAAATATAATAATGATAGTACTTAGTGAAATTTTAGATACTGGCAGATTAGTCCATAGTATTGTTAGACTTAATGCTCGGTACAGGGAGATTTATAGGGATTTCTCTGGATCGATAAAAAGTTATCTATTTTCTAGCCCCAATCGTAGATTGTATTTTCAAACCTGTAAATCACTAGGTACCTTATTACTTGTCCTAATGCTGATAAACGACAAATTAAAAACTCTTCTAATTTGCCAATTTTCTGCAAGGCTTTTAATGTTATTTATTCTTTGGAATGCAACACTGAGAAAAAATTCTGTAACTGACATCTAGAATCTAAATTGTGGCTCTAGAAAAAATAGTTCCATGTCATCCTTATAAATTCTAGTCCCTTTGGAAAGCGAGTTCTAGAAGTCCTTATTAGAATTCTAGAGCGTTTGCCTATATTCTCGAGGGCAAAGTTATTTAAAAATCTCTGCAAATAAATGAGACCACAAGAGACGGGTTTCTGCAACTATAATCTTGGTTTATTACCAAATTCTAGAAAATCAAGCGAGAATTTCTCACAATATAAATGATTCAGAATATTTAGAGTATTCAGAATATTTTTTCGCCATCTAGAAGTGTGTACACTAGAAATTCTCGATAATTTCGTCTATTCACTTTATTGTTGTGCCTTATGCGTATAGCTCGAAAATCTATATTTCTAGTTAAGGGATTTAGAAAATGGTCACTTATTCATTGTAGAGAAAGGCGGTATATTTTTTTTCTCAGTGAATCAGTGTCATATGGAATATATTGGCCAAACTAGTAGCCATTTACATTTAAGACTTAATGATCATAGATCTAAAATTAAATGTCAAAATTCTCATTCAAACTTGTTATATATATAATGTAGAATATTCACATTTTAAATTACATGATTTTAAGAAAGTAGCTGTTTAATTTTAGATACAATTACAAATGTGAATCTTCGATAACTCAATATATATATATATATATATATATCTTTTTTTTTTTCCCTAGCTCTTCAGGTGGTACTTGGTTACATTTGCTGCAATGCTTGAAAAGGTTTTCAATATATATGCTATTTTGCTAATTAGGAAAAAAAATATATTAAATGTTAAAACTGAATTTTAAAAATAAGTTTATAAATATTTTAAAAACGAAGCACTTGGGAATCCTAACGAGAGTTACAATTTCTAAAAAGCTATTACTAAAATAGCTTGTGAAAAAGACACAATTAATGGAATAATAATACAGTATGATTATCACCCACTGGTTGAAATTCGAGCACAAATTTATTCAAATCTCAGAATTCTTTTAAGTAAACATTTAAAAAATAAATTTAGAAATTTAAAATTTTTGTACAATGAATGTTCTTTGTAAACATTCTATTGTCCTTAGCTAAATGACTTTGTCCACTGTGTTCTAAAATATAAAATTTCAAACCATTGAAAGAACGGACCCGACTTTCTGCAACATAAATCTGACCGTGTGTAAATATATATATATATATATATATATATATATATATATATATATATATATATATATATTGATTCTTTCAATAAAATGCCAACCCTTTCAAACGGTTGGCCTTGTGACTTATTTATAGTCGTTCCAAATGCAAGTATAACTGGAAACTGGGTTCGCTGGAAATTAAATAGTAAAATGTACCAGAATGTGTCAGATTTATATATGGAATTAAATTAGTTTACCACGGCTTATTCCATACAAAACTTCGCAACCAATAGCTTTTCGATGCATAGTCATAACACTCATTCTCGTCCCATTAACTAAGAATTCTGAAGCGGTAAACCACTTACACTCAACAACATAAGAAACTCTACCAGCATTTCCTAAAAATGGTTGAATCGTGTTCAGGAAATCTCAAAACTTGTAAATTTCTCGAAAACCGGAAATCGAAAATTTTTTCGATAATTCCGCTTTTCTTTTAAATAAGTAGTCAATTTCAGTTAATTGAAATGCATTATATTTTAGCTAAAAAAATATCTTTTTAAATTAGACTTGACGTAAATAATTAAAAAAAAGAAGAAGAAGAAGAAAAGAAAAAGAAAGAAAAAAATTAGATCATAAATAAATTGGAAAAAAAAAGAACTTTCATAAATCAAATTCTTTTTCTTTAATTTGCGTATATGTTCAATAGTATAAAATTTCGAGCCATTGCTATAGGAACGCAGACGATTGAAATGAAAGGGATTTTAAATAGAAAAGATTACGTCTATAAAATGAAAGTGTATAAAAAATAAAAGTATTTTTAAATAATTTATTAACATCATAAGAAAATAATTTTTATATTATGCTATTCTGGGTAATCATACCTTTCGAATGATACCACTTTCCATTCTCTACTCCCATAATTAATATGTTAAAAGAGTGCCACCAATTTCAAGCTTGTCTATTAATATATAGACACTCGATTTATAGAAATGTTTAAGAATTGCCTAACCCCGGATAATTGAGGCAAAAACAAAATTTTAAAATGATATAAAATGTAAAAACATGCAATAAGTGATTAACAATTTATTTAATACATAAAGGAAAGAAAAAACATAAATTTTCGACAACTTAATAAAACAAAAATTTATCTCACTGTTTGTAAAGAATGAAATAAAAGATTATGTTATTATTATTATTTACTTTTCAATCGATTGCGCAACATAAATTTCATCAAAAGAAAAACATTATTTTTTCAACAGACGTCCATCACCTTCTTGTAATTAAATTAATACATCAGTACGTACTAGTATATCACAGTATATGATGGTTTTCGTCAGTTGGTGTAATTTTTCGAGTTTAGAACTGCCAGAAATGACACGCAACATAATAGCGTCGTCATTAAAAATTTTGTGTTGCATTCTAATTTTGATTGTTCATTTATCCATTATTGCTCCATTTCTTCATCAATATCTTCAGGACAGTTTAGTTCTCTTAAGATATTTCAAAGATTCTTCCCGTAAAAGTATTACACTTTCTATACAGGGATAGGATAAAGGAAGAAACGTTGTGGAATTTTTCCCCCATTTTCCTTCTCTGATAATTCATAACCTGGTCAAAAAAGAAACAAGATCGAAAAATCATGCGGTATGCATTGATTATTAACACTTTCCAACTGTACGTACCTCTTGTATCGTATAACATTCAATGTTTTTTACCTACGTTATCACACAACGAACAGACAGAATGACTGAAAGACATCTATTATATAAATAAAGAGAAGTGTCTGTGTGTCTGTGTGTGTGTCTGTGTGTGTGTCTGCGCTCTGGTGCTCACACTATTGATCGCAGAGGTTCCAAATTTGGTATACAGGTACCTGGGACCCTGCAGGTGTGCCCCTCATCGAGATTTTTTCGAATTTCGAATTTGAATTTTTTAAATTAATGTTTTTTCGATTTTAAATATTGGCTTCAATGATTCATTTTTCAGAAATTTCTTTCGTTTCAAAAGTCTGCGTATCTTAGCAACGACTATTAAACTATTTCTTTATTTAAATTCATTTGAGGAAGAAATCTTTTTTATTATATTTATTGAAATCAAATAGTTATACACATACAGTAGAAAAATTAAAAATATTAAATTTTTAGATTTTGGGATATAGGTACCTGGGACCCTGCAGGTGAGCACCTCATAGAGATTTTTTCGAATTTCGAATTTGAATTTTTTAAATTAACGTTTTTCCGATTTTAAATACTGGCTTCTTTGTTTCATTTTTCATAGATTTATTATTTTGCTTCAATCGTCTGCGTGTCTTAGCAACGGTTATTATGCAACTTATTTTTATTTAATACATTCATTCGAAGGCGATTTTTTTTTTCTCTTTTTTTTTTTTAATTTGTTGTGTTTATTGAAAATAAAATCGTAATGCAGTAAAAAAAAATCTGGTGTGAAACAACCACACGACTTCCATTACCCACTATTATGCATTTTTGAGAGATAATGCGATCAGAAAACATAAAAGTGAACTAAAGAGAAAATCGTTAGAGCCGTTTTTGAGATACCAACTTTCAGAAAAAAATCAATTATTGACCGGAAAACAATAATTACATACAAAAGTATATTTAAAAGTGAGTTAATATGGCGAGTTTGAAAAAAATCCGTACAGCTGTTTTTAAAGGAACGCCCTTGGGAGACCTGAAATTGAGCTATTTATACAGGACGCCTATCAATTTTCCTGAACTAACCAACTATATCATTCGAAAGGACATCTAATAGAGTGTTTATATAGCAATTTTGAAGAAAATCGTTAGAGCCGTTTTTGAGATACGGACTTACGGTCCCACTTACGGTTTCCGATGTCCCACTTCCGGTTTTTCAATTTTCACCAAAATTTGGAAATTTCATCTGTACACCAGACGTATTTCAATTCTAAAATTTCGTAGCTCTATCTTTATTAGTTTCTGAGCTACAATAGCCAGAAGATTCTCCACATATACACACACACACACACACACACACACACACACACACACATACATACACACTGACCAATTGCTAAAAACCACTTTTTTGGACTCAGGGGACCTTAAAACGTGTAAATCAGGTGAAAACCCGATATCGAATTTTCAGACCGAATACAATACTTCCATTACCTACGGTAGTAGGGTAATGGAAGTAAAAATTAAGTAAAATTAGTTTTTAATTTTAAAACGTATTTATAACAGTTATGTTTAATTTTTTTACAGTAGAACAACTTCTTATTTTTCATTTTTTAATTAATTCCTTTGAATGAAAAAAAACTTTTATTCATTATTATTATTTTTTATTTATTTACAGTATTTATCGGGAAAAATGGTAGTATATACATAGTGAAAAAGATTAAAATGATTAACATTTATTTGCATATTTATTTATTTATTTATTTTTTAATCTACATTTTATTTTATTTTATTACATTGGTCGGAATCAAATCGTAATATAGTGTAAATAGCATGGGCTATAAAATACATGTCTCAAAACTAAAATATTTAATAGATGCTGAGATACAGTCATCTTTAAAATCGTAGTTCTTAAATAATAGCAGATCCCCCCTGTCGTCGAAAAATATCCAGATTGAAGTGCCCGGGAAAGACCTTTCTGCAGGTATGGAAAACCTAGATCTGATGCAGTGTGGGCGGGAAAAGAGCTGCCGTAGACAGCGGGTACCCGAAGCAAGGTTTGGAGCAATTTCAGTTTCTTTCTTCTTCTTTTTATTATTATTATTATCTATATAAATAAAGAGAAGTGTCTGTGCGTCTTTCTGCGCTCTGGTGCTCACACTACTGATCGCAGAGCTTCCAAATTTGGAACCCTGCAGGTGTGCACCTCATCGAGATTTTTTCGAATTTCGAATTTGAATTTTTTAAATTGATGTTTTTTCGATTTTAAACATTGGCTTTTATCTTTCATTTACTCATGAATTTATTCTTCGATTATAATCGTCTGCGTATCTTAGCAACGTCTATTACGGAATTCATTTTTATTTATTTTTCATTTTTTTAATTAATTCCTTTAAAAGAATTTTTTTTTTTTTTTTATAATATTTATTGAGTGAAAAAAATGGTAGTTTATAGTAGGAAGGATTGAACTGATTAAAATTCGTTTGTTTAAAAGAATTAACTTTTGAATGAACTTTTAAAAGAAAATCTAATATTTTATTTTATTTTATTGCACTGGTCGGAATCAAATCGTAATATAGTGTAAATAACGGGGTCTATAAAACACATGGTTCAAAAACTAAAATATATAATAGATTCTGAGATACAGTCATCTTTAAAATCGTAGTTCTTAAATAACAGAAAATCCATAAGTCGTAGATAAATACACAGATTGAAGTGCCCGGAAAAGACCTTTCTGTAGACAGTGGGAAACTGGACCCGATGCAGTACGGGTAGAAAAAAGAGTTGCCTTAGGCAACGGGTACCCGAAGAAGCGAGATCTAAAGCGATTTCAGTGTTTGTTTTTTTTTGTTTGTTTGTTTTTTTAAGTTTTTGATTTCAGTTTTTTTTTTTTTTTTTTTAAGTTTTTATTTGTAGTGTGATGTAAAAAATAAATACTTATCCAATTCTTTTGAAAATTCATTTAAATATAGTGACCAGCGAAGCGGGCGTAGCCTGCTAGTAATTAAATAAATGACTAAATGTATTCATAATCACTCTTAAACATTGTTGGAAAATGTTAAAAATGCTTAACGCAAAAGAAAATGCAGCCCTTAGATTCTAATTGCAGCCCTTAATGCATCTGAATATTTTAATATAGTGCTGTAAATCTGAAGGTTAACCATATCATATTCTATACAAAACATTATTTTAGCATATTAACAATAAATGTCAATTTCTTTATGGTTTTTGCAGGAGAAAGTTATTTAAATGTGATTTATAAAAATGTCTGTCCTAAAACGCAATGTATTGGAATTTTTTGGGGTGTCCCATACACAAACCGGTTGTACAAATTCTATCAAAGCCATTTTAAATAGAAAATATTCCATAGTGAACTTGAATAATATATATCAATTTTAAAAAATTCTGAAAATATTTAAGGATTCTGGGGGCAAGCAGACGGACAGATAAAAAGATGGACAGTCGAACAGACAGATACACAAATTCAAATCATATTAACAGTCAAAAATTGTTATAAAGTGTTAAAAACCTTTAATATGAACAAAAATGCAATTCCAGCAAATTTCCAATAATAACCCTTAATGTAAATGAATATTTTTTGTGTGGCCTGTAAATCTAATGATAAGTATACTATAATCTATAGAAAATATTCTTTTCTGCATAATGAATAACATATTTCAATTTCATTAAGATTTGTGCAAAGTAAAAATGTTAAAATTTGGTTTATCGAAATACCTCTCATAGAACACAGTGCTTAGCAATACTTTTGGGTCTCCCTGTACAACTGTACACAAACCAGTGATGGTATTTACTCCAATTTCAATAGAGAACATTCGATAGTGAACTTGAATAACATATTTCAATTTCATTAAGAGTTGCGTAAAGTAAAGGTATTAAAATTTGGTTTGTAGAAATATCACTGATAGAACACAATGCTTTGGAATACGTTCGAGTGTCCCTGTACACAAACCATGTGAGGTCTTCACTTCATTTTCAATACAGAACATCTGATAGTGAACATGAGTAACATATATCAGCTTCAAGAAATTCCATGAACATTAGTTAGAGCGCGGACAGACAGACAGACAAACCGAAGTCATTAACACTTTTCAACCTTGTTGGAAAGTGCTAAAAACACATATCACAGGTCACAATCATCCATCATATTTATTTTATCGTGGTCTTAATCGTAATAACAAAAAATGAAATTGAAAATTGGTAAAATATAAAAATGCAAATCTGTAAATATTAAATAAAAACAAGAACGAGAAATCATGCGGTACGCATTGATCATTAAAAATTTCCAACTGTATGTACTTGTGTTGCATAACTTTCAATGTTCTTTGCCTACATTATCACATAGCGGACAGACAGAACAACTGAAAGGCATACAAATAGACTAATTGTATTCCTAATCACTCTTAAACATTTTTGAAAAGCTTTAAAATTGCTAAACGCAAAAAATAAAAATAAAAATACAGCCTGAGATTCTAATTGTGCCCTTAATGTGTCTGAATATTTTAGCGCAGCCCTGTAAATCTGAAGATTAACCATATCACATTCTATACAAAACATTATTTTAACATATTAACAGTAAATGTCGATTTCTCTATGATTTTTACAGTAGAAATTATTTAAATGTGATTTATAAAACTGTCTGTTTAAAAAACAATGTATTAGAATCATTTTGGGTGTCTTTGTACACAAACCAGTTGTACATGAGCTATTAAAGCCGTTTTAAAAAGGAAACATTCCATAGTCAACTTATATAACATATGTTAATTTTTAAAAATTCTGAAAACTTTTAAAGCCGATGGGAATGGGTCGACGGACAGATAGAAAGATATACAGCTGGACAGACAGATATACAAATTGAAATCATATTTTTAGCTAAAAATTTAATAAAAAAAAAAAAAAAAAACATTTAGAAAGTAATAAAAACGTTTAACATAAACGAAAATGTAATCCCACCAAATTTTCAATAATAGCCCTTAATGTAACTGAATATTTTTGTGTACTCCTGTAAATCTCATGCTAATCATACTGTACTCTATGAAAAGCATTCTTTTGTGAATAGCATATGAATAACATACTTTGATTTCATTAAGATTTGTGCAAAGTAAAAAGTATTCAAATTTGGTTTATAAAAATACCTCTCATAAAAGGCAATGTTTTGGAATAACTTCAGGTGCCCCTGTATACAAAGCAGTAATGCTATTTACTCCATTTTCAGTGGGAAACATCCGATAGGAATTTGAATAATATACTTCAATTTCATTAAGATTTCTGTAAAGTAAAGGTATTAAAATATTGTTTATAGAAATACCTCTCATAGAGTACAGTGCTTTGGAATACTTTCGAGTGTTCCTGTACATAAACCAGCAGAGGTATTCACTCCATTTTCAATAGGGAACATCCGATAGTGAACTTGAATAACATATATCAGTTTCAAGAAATTCCTGAATATTTACGGGAGTTACAGCGCAGACAGAAGTACACACATGCAAGCCGAAGTCTTTAACACTTTTGAAACTTGTTGGAAAAATGTTGTGACAGATGATTTCGAAAATAGTTTTAAAAAGTATATGAATAAAAAATCAATGTTTGTTATAAAAATTTAAAATAATAACATATGACACAACTTAGCAATTGTAGCATATTTACTAATTTATATTTATATACTGTCTCGTGTGGGCTAATCACTTCGTTTAAATTTTTACTTTTCGAACACTATAATGAGGAAAGTATTGTAATCATGTCAAAAATCCGAATTTGAGATGTTGATGTTTCTATACGTTTCGAGGTCCCCTGAGTCCGTTTTCACTATTTTTACGATGATGTATGTATGTGTGTATGTATGTGGGTATGTATGTCTGTGAGTGAACACGCTAGCGGCTAAACGCTTTGTTCGAATAAGCTGAAAGCTGATACGTATATTGTAAGTCACCATAGTACGAACCCTATTGATTTTGGTGAATCTAGCACTTATAGTTTTTTTAGGGACACCAGGAAAACTTCTTTATCATTATGGCCTATGGGCCAAATTTTTAAAAGTGCGATAGCGTCTAAACGCTTCATTAATCTGAGCAATACATTTATACACATGTTATAGTTCACATTCCCACGAACTGTATAGATTTTGGTGAATTTAACACTTAAACTTTTTTACAGAGGCACAAAGAAAAATTCTTTATCATTATGGTATATGGGGGCCAAATTTATAAAAGTGTGATAGCGTCTAAACACCTTATTAATCTGAGCAAAAAAATTGTACACATGTTATAAGTCACAGTTGCACCAACTGTATATATTTTGGTGAATTTAGCATTTACAGTTTTTTTACAGGGATACAAAGAAAAATTCTTTATCATTATGGCCTATGGGACCAAATTTTTAAAAGTGCAATAGCATCTAAACGCCTTATTCAATTGAGCTGAAAATTTATATGAATATTATAATTTATATGAAGTGATGTATAAATCACTGTTGCACTAACTATAAGCATTTTGGTGAATCTAGCATTTGTATGTTTTTACAGGGACACAACGAAAAATTCTTTATCATTATGATCTATGGGCTCAAAGTTCAATAGCGTTAAATAAAACATCGTGTAATATATGGAGAAAAATACTCAAACACTCTATTATGGTTTTCTCACTTTTATTTGTTTAACAACTCCTCTTTCTTTACTTTATCTACAAAACTATTCATTACTCAATGTTCGGAAACTCGAGTGGAGTCACTCCAGATTTTTTTTTCTAATTATTTTTTAAAGTATAAATGAATAGCAAATGAATAAAAGAACAAATATAAAATAAAATTCTTATTCTCATATAGCTAACCATCATATAAAATTTATATTCAGAAAAAAAAAAGGCCCAAAATTAAGTTTGAGAGACACAATATTTAAGTTTCCTGTAACAAATTAGTCTTTGTTTTTCCTCTGTCTCATTCAGAAAAACTCTAATTTTTTGTAACATATTTTTAAAAGAGATGGGAGGAGAGTGCAAAAGTGTTAACAGCTGCACATTTCAACACATTTTTTTTTTTCTTTTTTTTTACTCATAAGCAAATAGAGATATATTTCTTAATATACATCTTAAACCAAACATCAAAGAAATTAATCTGTTGGCATTACTTTTTTTTTTATATTCGCCCTATTTAACTAGAAAGTAATTGAGTTACATGAATGAAATGCTTTATTATCATAAAAATTATATATAATTCTTTTCTAATAATGAAATCTTTCTAATGAAAGCTTAATATGGATGAGAATAGATTGGTTAAAAAAAAAAAAAAAAATCTACAGAAATTTAATGGAAATTCTGAAAAATGTTTATTTTTTATGTAAATTTATACACACACATAAATAAAGAAATATCGAATAATGTTTCATTTTATTTTCTTAATTATGCACAGAACCTTATTCATAAATAATGTAAATCTGGAAAAAAAAATTATTTCAGAATGTATATTTATATTTGTATTATTTTGTTATTATTATTTGTATTAAAAATTATAAACAAGTAACTGTAATCGGTTCAAAAATACAATTTTTGAATTCTTCTAAATGGAATGTTTTAAGTAAGTATTTTCTTATTAAATAATCAATCTAAAATATACATTTAGATATATAGATATAAAGAAATATTTTATAATATATTATACATTTTTTCTTTTAGTAGAAACTTTTATAATTATATTTCTTACACTGACGTTCAAAATTAAAGGACCAACCTCTTATACCATTTTCTTCTTTTGCGCGCAACTTTTAAAGAAATAAATATAAAAACATAACATTTGGATGACATGTTTGTTATCATATCATTAATCGAATTTTATATAACTTTAGCATAAGAA
Organism: Salticus scenicus; assembly: GCA_963930645.1. Lineage (NCBI taxonomy): Eukaryota > Metazoa > Arthropoda > Arachnida > Araneae > Salticidae > Salticus > Salticus scenicus. The sequence continues at coordinate 75,704,510 of OZ005655.1, read as the reverse complement.
ATAATTTTTAAACTAATAATTATTTAACTTTTCTCAAAAGTAAGTTTTAGAAAAAATGAAAAATTTCAACAATTTTAGAAAAGAAAACATAAGGCAAAATGGTGGTAAGGACGTATTACAGCTAGGTAAAGACGCACATGCCTTCAAATGTCAAACTAAATCTCGATTTTTCCTTCTGTGTTCACTTTTTTTTTTTTTTTTTTTTAACTTTTATAACAGACTTTTCGAAAAAATATAATTACTAATTTATAAACTATGAGCTTCACCATGATAATAAAAATGTCGATAAATAATTTTATAATGAACGTCTTATCCAATCCAATTTTCATGTCTGTATATATATTTTTCAAAAAGTTATTCAAAATAGAAGGGAAAAAAAAAAAAAAAAACGGAAAAGTGAATATAGGAAGAAAAATCTGGTTTTATTCTAACACATGCATGTATGTGTTAGAATAAACCGAATCTGTCTTCACCTGTCTGTAACGCATCCTTATGACATTTTTTCATTGAGTTTTCTTTTCTTAAATAGTTGGAATTTTCCCAAAGCTTACTTTGAGAAAATTTGAATAATTATTAGTTTAGAAATTATTACTTATGTTAAAGTTATATAAAATTCGATTGATGGTATGATAACAGACATGCCCTCCTAACCTTTGTTTCTATGTTCATATGTTTATTAACTTACACGCAAAAGAAGAAAACGAGAAAACAAGTTATTGCTTTAATTTTGAACACCAGTGTACATAATATTTCAAATTATAAATATATATATACACAAGGTGTTCCAAAAGAAATCCTTGCAGAACAAAATTGTTTATATCAAATTCATTGTTTTAAAAAGACGTTTCCAGGGATGTATCGTAAGATATACTTTGCCCAAAAATGTTTGGGCCCGGGCAGGGGGGTAGTAAATAGTTATGTACTGCAATGATTATCAAAGGGGATACATAAGTATAAAATCCCCGTTTCAAAAGTCTAAAAACTGAAGTATCTCTTTTAATAATCATTGAAGGGTGAAACTATTTATATCAAATTCATTGTTTTGAAGAGACGTTTCCAGGGACGTACCACTAGACATATTTTCCTATTTGAAATTTTAAAGTTGCCCTCCCTAACATCTCCCCTAGCCCCCCCCCCCTCCCCCCAGAGCCCAAAATTTTTACACCAAAAGAGGTTCCTCTCGAATTCATTGAACACATGTTTTGCCATTTTTCATAATTCCGACTCATTTTTGAATTAGGAGGGGGAGGGGACTTTTGGAACACCCTGTATATATATATATATATATATATATATATATATATATATATATATATATTAACATAGCTTATATAGATGTTAAAAATGTTTGTTGTAGATTAGTAACTGAAAAGGCCCTTTTTTTTCCAACAGTTTAAAAAATAACCACAAAGAAAAAAAAAAGAAAAAAAGGAAAAGAGAAAGAGAAAACTTAAATAAGAATTTTCTACACTGAAAAAAAACTTTTGGGACTGACATCTAGAAACTAAATTGTGGGCTCTAGTAGAAACAGTTCATGTCATCCTTATAAATTCTAGTCCTCTTTGCTAGCAAGTTCTAAAATCCCCTATCGGAATTCTAGAGCGTTTTCTTATATTACCGTGGTCAATCTCATTTAAAAATCTTTGAAAATAAATGTGAACACAAGAGGCGACTTTCAGTAACTACAATTTTGTTTTATGACTCGATTCTACGAAATCAAGCGAAACTTTCTCGCTTTATAAAAGATTCATAATATTCATAATATTGTTTCACCGTCTAGAAAAGTGTAGACTAGAAATTATTGATCATTTTGTCTATCCAGGTTACTTGTTTACCTTATAGTCATAACTCAGAAATCTATATCTCTAGTTTAGGGATTCATAAAATGACTACTTATTCATTTTAGAAGAAGGCGCTAATTTTTTTTTTTTTTTTTCTCAGTGTAAAAATCCCGGATGTACATTATTTTATCGTTTACTTTTGCATACTATACGTATACATAGATGCCAAGTTATATTGTATGTAATCCTCATGTCACTATTTTTTAATTGCAATCTGCTATTAAATTAGACAAAAACTATTAGTTGTAAATAATGAAATGGATTTTTTTACAGATCCTAAAAACTTAGCATCTAGGTATATATTTATGTAGAATTGACATGCATATTCACATTTTTTATATTAATACATAGACAACTTATAAGCTTATAATATTTCCTATATATATATAAATCCGTATACAAAGAAAAATCTCTAAAAAACATCATATAAAACATTTATTTGTCAGAAGAAAAGATCAAAGATTAAAGTAAATCTAAATCACTACAACTAACATAACATTTAATAGTGGAGAACTGTAAAAGGAGCTTCTCTTTTCGTATATAAACAGTTTTCTCCAGTGACGGTCTGGGCCTTATGACTCCAAGCATGACCTTAAATGAACCTGAAATAGTTAATCTCCGTGGTTGAAACTCTTCAAAATGAAAAGGTTTTTTATATCAAGACGTCTCTCTAAAATTTCATATGATTGATAAACCGCATTTATGCCGTGCAATTGTTAGCATCTTTGAATAATAATAATAAAAATAATAATAATAATAATAATAATAATAATAATAAAATTCAATTTCATATATATTAAATTTTTAAAAAGGTTACCGTTCTCAAATTACAATGTTTTTTCTAAACTTAGAAGAATATCAATTTTTTCAGTTTGTGAGAGAATTTTTTTCGGTATTTTCACCGAATTTTATTTTGGATGTTTCACCCACGGTTATTTATTACAAAATATAACAATAAGGAGAGAAAAGAGAATGTATTTTAAATGTTTTCGGACCTATTTATTAAAGATACAGTTAAATTAAACTTTAACAACAACAAAAAATAATAATAATGAGCCACACAAATGCAGTATTTTTTTTACAACACAAGAAAATTATTATAAACTAGCGGCCACTATCAACCTGTTGCAACTATAAAAATATACATAGTTAATACGTTATACTCATTATACCCCAACACATTAAAAATTTTATTCACAGCTATTAAACCATACAGTTATGAGGAATATACTCTTTACGGACAAACGTATTTAAACGTTCGAATTTAGATACCGTACACCCCAAAAAATATTTCATAGTTTCGCGTGGAATTTCAGCGGAGTAAAGAATATACTGTACCGTCTATATTTTAGCGACGATCTTGTTCTGAAGGTAAATAAGGAACCGAATTAAAGAAAACCGATTAAACAAGGTGATCTCAACAGCGTTTGAGATCACCTTGTAAAAATTATAGCACGAAATGTATGCATTGTATGTGCAGCATATAATTACTTTATTTCTTTTAATTATCTGTATTCATTTGTTTGCGAATAGAAGGTATATTCATACGGAGATATAAAGTTTTTTTCCCCTTTCTTCTTTTAACAACATCGAAAAAAATTTGTATGTTTTTGTTTGTAACATGAAAGGTTTTCATAACAATACAATTTCATCTTTAAAAAACTTGAAGAATTACAGCAGAGACAAAATGCTGCAATCAAAATTTTAAAATATTAAATATTTGATTAAATGTTTATTAAATAAAGTTTAAATACGCATCCACATGAATTAACAAAATTTCCTTTGAATAATTTATCAACCAAATATGCGTAATTACTCTTATAAAAACCCAATCAGCTATCCCAAAAATAACACATATATATATATATATATGTATAAAATCGATACAGTCAATTTAGTTTCAGTTGCTTTAAAAATGAAGTTATACAATAATCAGTTTTGTATATTTTTTTTTTATTTCTGTATCAATTAATAGCAATATGATGTATATTGATTTAAAATAAAAATTTGGATAAAAACTCATGTCGATTTGCTTCTTTTTGAGAGTACTCGAAATCCAACTCATTCTATATTACTATATCTTTCTGAATTCTCACAATATTTCCTTTATTATTATTATTATTATTATTATTTATTTATTTAGCATGTTATTTTTTGATTGCTGAACGTTTTGTCTCTGCGGTAAGTATGTCAAATTATTTAAAAATAACATTCCGTTTGTTTAACTCTAGACATAAAATGTCTTGTGCGTTGTTTAAAAAAGAAAAAAAAATATGTTATTTAAGAAATTCTATGCACATATATCTTATTAATAATCAGATGTTCACTGATAGTAAAAAGAGGCATCATTAAACATATGCTGCAGCTACATTTCACGCACCTTTTGCTATAAGGTGATATCAAACACAACCTTTCAGTTATTTCTTACTAATTTGCTACTGATCACATTTCTAAATGTAGGGGGGGGGACTTTACTAATATAGAGAGGTATAGCATATTTTTTGCTCTATTGAAGTTTCAAGAAAATCCGTCAAGTATTTCTTTATAATCTACAAAATACAAAACGTCTAAATTTGAAAAGGTCCAAACATTTTTCTGCATACAGTATGTATGTTAATGTTTTCCATTTTATGAAAGAACATCTATGTAATTTTAAAAAAAAAGAAAAAAAAAAAACTTTGCTAAAATAGAGAGGTATAGCATATTTTTTGTTCTATTAAAGTTTCAAGAAAATCCGTCAAGTATTTCTTTATAATCTACAAAATAAAAAACGTCTAAATTTGAAAAGGTCCAAACATTTTTCTGTGTACAGTATGTATGTTAATATTTTCCATTTTATGAAAGAAAATCTGTGTAATTAAAAAAAAAAAAGTTTGACTAATAATAATAAGGCGTTGGAACTATTATAGAGTACTCTGAAATTGTCTGCATCTAAATAGTATATGATGCACGTAGGATGCGTAAAATGGACTTCTTACTTTAGGCACTCTAGATACATGTATGCACTGGAAGATGCATAACGTCATTGCAAATCTAGTTTAAGATAATATTTTTACAATGTATAGAAAATATCTCAAGTGAATATACACTGGATATTATAAATAGGTTATATGCTATATATAAATAAATCATATCTAAATGTATTACATGATTAATTATATAATTATATGATAAAATTTCTAAATATATTATATCTAAATTATATTTACAATACACAGTTATATGAACTTTATGTTTTCGGGATGCATTTTTTCTGTATCTTTGTAAAATTATTATAAGCAGCACGCATAGTTTTTTATTTGAAAACAATATGTTGAACTTCATAAAAAATACATCAATTTTATTTTTTTAAACCAATAAATTAATTACAGCAATTTTATTTCTTCAATTAACTTGAATGTATTTTCACCGTATCTTCTCGACATCAACCATTTCTAGAATATACATAATTTGTATAAAAGCCTGTTTTTTGTTCATTTGTCTGTTTGTTTGTTTTTTCATAATAAAACTACTATATTGTGGCCACCACATGACTTTCTTCTATATTTTCCTACACAAATTCACTCAGTAAAAATAATTTATTAAAATTACTATTTAAAAAATTATCTTCCATGATAATACAGACGATTTCCATATTAGAGAAGTAGTATAACATTAAACATACAATATATATATAAAGTTAATTTTATTCTCAATATTACATTTTTATTTTATTTATTTATTTAATATTATTATTATTATTGTTACTATTAAATGAAAAAAGTCGATAACTTTATTTTAAATTATCGCATGTCGATGGTTCAACCATTCGTTTTAAAGATATTGCCTAGCTGTTTTTAAAGATATCCATCATGAAAATTTACTCCAGTCGAGGGGGGACTTTCCCCCAGGGGGGGAGGCGAGGCTCCTACATATACAATTTTTTTCCCCAGTTGGCTATCTCTATTATAAATAATTCTTGTAAATTTCATAATGATTATTAAAAATTAATTCTCTTTATGCACATTTATACAAAATTTTGCCCTATACCACCATGTTAAAAATTTAGAAAAAGCGGGTGGCAACGCAAGCTGTTGGACAATTTTTACCAAAAGTTGATAGGCACAAATTTATGTCAATGCGTAACTACATACCAATTTGTGTGAAATTCTGTGCAGTAGTCCCTAAGATACAGTTGCTACAAAATTTTGTCTCTCTCACACACACAGACAGACATTTTCTAAAAATGATCAATTCGTGTTCTACAGCTCTCAAAACGTGTAAATTCATCAAAAACCTGAAGTCGAAAATTTTTACGAATCGAATACTTTATAGAAGAAAGTAAAAAACTGAAAAAAGTCTGTTTTTTTTTTTTGTTTTTTTTACGAAAGTATGTTTTTAAAATAGAAAAAACATACACAGAATATATATATATATCAACAAATACAAATGAATGCATTTTCTTTCATACTTTTTTTTTTTTTTAATTCGATAAGCCATATGCAAGTTAAAGCAACCTCTTCACTTGAATTTAAAAAGAAACTAGAATGTTCTGGCCACTACATGACTTTCTTCTGTATTTTCCTATGCTGATTCACTCTGTAAAAATAATTTATTAAAATCATTATTTAATAAAATTATCTTCCGTGATAATGCAGTACGATTTCCATAATAGAGAAGTAGTATAACACTAAATATACGAAAATGTTCATTTTATTCTCAATATTACATTTAATATATATATATATATATATATATATAAATAATAGATAACGTAATAAAATTTAATCTTAAAATTTAGCAATTAATAGAATTAAAACAATAACAGCACACTAAAATATAGAACTGAATTTAACATAGAGGAAAGAATGACACAAAAAGTTGCGATATAGATAAGGAACCAATGAGTTACCATATTAACTTAAAATACTTACGCCGACCTGAAGGATAATAAAAAAGGACCATTAAACTTGTGAAAGAGAAAAAAGATAATAAACCACATAATCAATTGGATATAAATGCTTAAAATTAGAAGCATACTTTTCAAGGGGCGCATACTTCATAAAGCAGAGAAAGCTGCTTTATGAGCATATATATATAATAATATATGCATATATATGCTTTATGAGCATATATATATAAGAGAGCATATATATATAATATTAAAACACAAAGCATATTCTGTAAGACCAAAATCGTACGATGTGGGCATGCGCGAGAAAATTTTGAATCAATTGGGAACGGGAATAATCCTTTTTTTATGCAGAATACCGATGATAGATGAAGCAGACGATATTATTAATATTGATATGTCTATGGCGAACGCCTAATTAAGGCTCATTAACGCCTAATTAAAGTTAATATTACTCCGTGGCTCAATCATAAAAATAATTCACACGATTAATTCATATTTTCCAAGGAAGCATACCTATTAAAACAAAGCAATTCGCGAATACGTATCGGCATCGGTTTTCTTCGTATTCGCCGAAGATTTCTGTACACTGAATGTGGCGCCATCTGTTGCCATGTCAATATACTATAACATATTCTTAAAATTATTTTTTTCCTTTTCTTAGAAAAAAAAGAAAAAGAAAAAAATCTTTTAAAATTAACAAATTATCAAAGTTTATTGTTCTTTAAAAGTTAACTTTCATCAGTTGAAAACTTTGTTTAGAAAAGATGGAGACAAATATTTAAAATCAAAGGGGGTTTTACTTTATTTTATTTATTTATTTAGTTAGTTAGTTATTATTTATCTAATTATTATAATTTCTGATATTTCATTTTGATACTGTATTAGAGTAAAAATAATTTGAAAAGAATACGAGGAAAAATTTATTTATTTATTTATTTTTAACAGTATACTTTTGTTGAAATATACTATTTTGATAGAATAACGTGTTATAATACTATTCCAGTAAAAACAAATTTTAACTTTATTCCGATTTGCAGTTTATTTTTAGAATACAATAAGTTAATATTTTGGATTATATAAAAGTGATTTTACAAATACGGGAAATTGGGCAGTTGGTTTTAAACCGGTTAAGAGCAATGTGAAATATTAAAGCAAGGATGTTTTAAACTTTATGGCGTGAAGAGATTTTAGTTGCACATCATCCGTCAAATTTGACGGGTATTAACTAGTATATATATATATATATATATATATATTTAATGAAAAAAAATCGATGACTTTATTTTAAATTATTGCAGATCGATGGTTCAGCCATTCATTTTAAAGGTATTCCCGAGCTCTTTTGAAAGATACCCATAATGAAAATTTATTCCCCTCGAGGAGGGACTCCCCCCCAGGGGGTTGGAGTGAAACATATACAAAAAAAATTTCCCAGTTGACTGTCTCTATTATAAATAAGTCTTGCAAATTCCATAATGATTATTAAAAAATAATTCTTTTTATGCACATTTATACAAAATTTGTCCTATACGACCATGTTAAAAATTTAGAAAAAGCGGGATGGCAACGCCACCTGTAAGACAATTTTTACCAAAAGTTAATAGGCACTAATTTAGGTCAAGGTGTAACGTACATACCAATTTGTATGAAATTCTGTGCAGTAGTTCTTGAGATACAGTTGCCACAAAATTTTGTCACACACACACACACAGGCACACTGACAGACAGACATTTTCTAAAAGTGGTCAAATCGTGTTCTACATCTCTCAAAACGTCAAAATTCATCACATACCCGAAGTCGAAAATTTTTACGAACCCAATATTTTCTTCTATTGAATATAGAAGAAAGTAAAAAAAAAAAAAAAAGCGCATCATATTTTTGCTAATTTATAAAGATATCTTAAAAACTACCCTCTTGACGTTAACATCATCGTAATCACTGGCCAAATTAAATTATACCTATGATGCTATGACCTCTGAAATTAAGAATCATCGGGCCTTTTTTTTTTTTTTTTTTTTTACCAACATTTCGTGACTGAGGAATAATCTAGATAGAATATTTCAACCACCCATTCCTTCAGCTTCCTGAAAGTGGGTGCTTAGTGCTTAGAACGTAAAGGCAGTAGGTCAAAGCATGATCCATCATTTGTTTCAAGAGAAAAAAAAAAAAATAAACTTAAGTGGACTGAGACAAAGTCAGATGCAAATACGATACTTAGATGTTTTATCAATAATTTTTATGGGTTAGCTTGCAACGTGAAACAGGACTTGAAAGTGTAAATGAAATTTAAAACATCTTAAACATCAATACCAGACACATCATTATTGATGATGTGTCAGGTATCGATCACAGCGTTACTAGCCTAGGCGAGAATCAAAGACTAATTTTACATTAATGCTGGCCACTATATGTTTGTAAATTAATAATAACGCAAAACGTTAAAAATTACTAATACGAGCAGGCTGCATTTGGGATAAGATGAGCAGTGCACAAAGACATTTTTATATTATTGCGTATTTCTAAAAAAAATAAAATAGAAATTTAGAAGAAGATCGTTAAAGAAGGCGATTTTTAAGTTCCTTGGCAAATTGTACATGTATTTCCCGCTAATACTAATGCTAGTATATGCGTCGCACAATTACTTATACATTGACAGTTTATTATGATTCACAACCCTATTAAGTAATTTTGTATATTTCTGCTCCCATTAAATGCATTACAAAGCATGCTGTTTAAAAAAAAAGTTAGTGCTGATTACTTTTAAAGCGAAAATTTATTTAGAGCTCCTTGAATTCGTGTTAACAATCTTCATTTGTAGTTAACATTGCTCTTCTGTTTTACCGCATAGAGTCACAAGACATTCGAAGCACTTTTGCCTATTAATATTTTGAAGCCAGATAAAATCCAGTCAAAAGGTAGGAAATGTCAGGTGACTTTGATTGTGACTTTACAGGAAACAACTACAAGTCTGCGTGAAGTTATCGGAATGCGTAAAACAACGACAATTATCTAAAAGAAGGCTTCGGTATCACAAACCTTTCAGGAAACAACTCTTTAATTCTGACCTGATATCTGAGAACACAAATTTGGTTGGTTGGTTAGTTGGTCTGGTTTAACGTCGCACTAGTGCTGCGCTATGGGCAATTGGCGATGGTTTGGAACTCATGCCTAAGGATGGTCCGGAGACATGCCATCACAATTTTGATCATCCACCACAAATTTGCACAAAGATCCCGTGAACTAAACTGTGGTCTGCAGTACCTTCTTCCAATGCAGGGAAGAAAAAAATGGATTGAGTTTCAATCCTGTAGAAATCTGTCAATGAATCGTGTGTCGTGTGCTGAGGTTCAAGGGTGCAGGTACTTTGCTTGTGATTTTTGTAAATAATATGTAAACGCCCAGCTTTTCCCCACACCATGCCCGTCTACTCCAAAGTGTGGGCAAAACAGGCATATTGTAGACCTTCACAAGAATCTTTATTCATCTGTTTCATTGGTACATACGTTACATTCCTTGTATATCATTCAAAATAAAGGTACATACACTATTATTTCAACAGGTTCACTGTTTGTTATTATTATTATTAATTAATTTATTTATTTTTATTATTATGTTAAATATTAAGAAATTGTTAACTATGCTAATCCCTAACGCTCGCTTCTCCGATCACCTAATTATTAATTTTATTTGTATTTATTTGTTTTGTAAATAAATCAATTTTTTTAACATGAAATAAATGTAAGGTTTAAAGCAAAAAACATCTTCGTAAAGGCGGAAAATTTTAGCAGTAATCATCATCTTAAGCTAAAATACATTGTTAAACACTTAAGTTAAGCTGTGAAAAGCACCTGTAGGTCAACTTTAATACTCCATAATGACACTTGATGATACTTAAGAAAAGGAGATTACATTTTATAAAAGATTCTCTTAAAGGGCATCCTGATAAAAATCAAGGTTACAGAGATTTAAAATCAATGGTATAAAGTATCAAGATTTGAATCATCGAATTAATTTCATTTCATGGGAAACTAAGGAAAATATTTGCTAGCATTTTAGTGATAAATAATAATAATAATATTAATAAAAAAAGCTTCTTTCAAAGATTAAAAGCTGTTTATTATTATTAAATTTTTTTTTCTGAATTTATTTATTCACTTATTTTTATAATCATCTTTACAGAAGAGTATCTAATAAATTAATAACGCATATACAGTCAGCAGCAAAATTATTCGAGCGCTAGCAATAGTTCCTACATAAAAAAGTACACTTAATACTACTTAGTTAAATAAATACTTGTCGAGTCATATTCTTGGTCAGTCAAAGAACATGATTCGACAAAGATTTATTTAACAAAACAGTATTAAGTACTCTCTTTTTATATCGAAATTATTGCTAGCGCTCGAATAATTTTGCTGCCGATCGTACAATACTTAGTACTTTATAGAGTAGTACTTATCAACATTAAATTATTTAATTGAGTAATCAAATACTGACACCGTTTCATTTAAACTACATATTTGAAAACTATAAAACATGCTGAAATATTTCCAGATTAATATTTAGGGACTTTCTAACTTAAGGATAGCCGTACAATAGAATATTTCAAGAATATTTATAACGCAGTGATGGCTAGAGTAATAATCGATTTTTTTTTTTTTTAATCATATTTCTGGTAAGCTGATGAACCGTACTTTTAGACAGTACATTTAAATATATTGTGCAATTATAACTGATTTATGCAGTCGTTAAAATATGTCTAGTTACAGTTGCTTAATGAATGTTATCAAATACATGTTTTAAAAGTTGTAAAACTTTTTAAAATGTTTTCTATAAAGTAATCTATATATTTAGTTAAAACTTCAAGAAAAATTTTAAAAGCATATCTCTACATATTAAAGAAAAAAATACTGTCGCTGGTTTATCAGGAGGGGTATCAATGTGGACAGAATACTCCAAGGAAGACATTTCAGGTAATTAGAAATTTCTATCATTTTAATTAAAGAAGCTATTAATTTAAAACTTCGGGTTTATAAAGGTACTCTATTTTCCATCTCTCAAATTATTTCTGTTATTACGTCATTTTCCACAGGGAAATTAATATATATATACAGTCGGTAACAAAAGGATCCCAACACTAGCAAAAATTTCCATATAAAAAAAGTAGAGTTAATACTGCTTTGTTAAATAAACCCTTGTCGAATCATGTTCTTAGACTGACTAAGAACAGGATTTGAGAAGGATTTGTTTAATAAAACAGAATTAACTCTACTTTTTTTATATAGGAATTTTCGCTAGTGTTCGGATACTTTTGTTACCGACTGTATATATATATATATATGTTGGGTGACTGCAGAGGTTCTACCCATTTTTATTACCTATAAAACAGAGCAAATAAACGCAAAATGAACAGTACCTATTATTATGCATAATCCCAATTGCTACCTATGACCTCTTGCCATCTTTCTGGTAGGAGATGAATCCAACGGCGGTAAAATTCCGGCGGTTTCGAATCAAAAAAGTCCTGGATGACAGTTTTCACAGCATCAAGATCACCAAAGACTTAATGACTGAAGGAATTGCTCAACGCACGAAATAGGTGATAGTCAGTTGGTGCCAAGTCAGGAGAATAGGGAGGGTGGGGTAAAAACCTTCCAACCACAGCCCAGTAATTTTTGAAGAGTGATGACAGCAGCATGTGGCCTGGCGTTATCGTGATGAAGGATAACACGGTGATGATTGGGGAGACCTGGCAGCTTTGCTACCAAATTTGAATGCAGCCTGTCTAACTATGTAGACAGTAGGAGGTAATATTGATGGTTTGGTTGAGTGGTGCGATTTCCAAGTGAATTATTCCCTGCACATCCCACCACGTACTCAATAACACTTTCTTGGGATGAAGTTCAGCTTTCGAAGTCGATGCAGGCGGATCAGAAGGACGACACACAGTCCTAAGACGCTTTACGTTACGGTACATAACACACTTCTCATCTCCTGTCACAATCCGTATCAAGAATGGGTCATTTTTGTACCGGGAAAGCAAGGAAACACGGGTGGCGATTCGGTCATCCCGTTGGTTACCTGTCAGGTTATGTGGAACCCAACGATCCAATTTTCTCGTAAAACCTAACTTAACCAGCCGTCTCTCGACAGTAGTCCGGTGTACGTTGAAAGTCTCCACTAATCCTTGCACGGTTGGATTCGGGTTGTTCCTTATGGCTTGCTCAATATCGTCGTCTCCGTCGGGTGATGACCGTCCATCCCTACCCTGATCCTGGCAGCTTCTGTCTCCTTTCATAAATTTACGGAACCATCGATGACATGTGCAAGTCGTCTATTGCATCATTCCCATAAACTTGACAAAAATTGCGACATGCTGCGGCTGCTGTACTCTTTTTATCGAACTCGTATAACAAACAATGTCTTATATGCTCCTTCTCGCTTTCCATGTTACACCCTCTGATTTTTTTTTTTTTTTTTTAGATGATTAACTTTGTGAGACACGATGCATTATGCGAGGCATCCACATGTTTGACTGGACGACGATTTGCGTCATTGAAATGTCATGTGTGACGTCAATTCCATTGCAAATTTGCATATCCAAAAACGGGTAGAACTTTCGCACTCACCCAATATATTTTTCTAATGTACAGCTAGGTAATATTTTTACATATTCGATAATATATGAACAGAAAAACAGTTTTTTATTGTTATTTTAATTTGAAAAGATCTCCTACAGCTTCAATTTTTAATTCTCTCCTGCTTACTGCTTAAAATAACGAAGGATAAAATGTACGCGATTCTCTACAAAAGTTTTAGTTGATGATTTTTTTTTCTTCCAATAATTCGATATATGAAATGTATCATAGAAATGTGTAATTCTATAATGATAAAACTTACTAATGCGAAATTACAAGATTCTGTCATTTATAAATAAGTTTAAATATGACTATAAAATATTTTTTTATGCCGAAATATATCCGAAATATTTTAAAATATGTTTTTAAATAAAAAAGATAAATTCACTTTAAAGTAAAAAAGAAATGCAGTCAATTATACAAAAATTATTTAATTTAATTTTTTCCCCTCTCTTTCAAAATATTTAGGTAATAGAAACTTCTTCTCAAGAAAAAGCTAAATGTAAATTTTTGTTTGACATTCCTGTAAAATAGTGTTATGAAGCTGCTTACAATGTTATGCTTACAAGAATGATAATTATAAAAAGAATAAATAATCCGAATTATAATCAATGATAGTTTGGATAACAAATTTCCAAACCTAAATTCAGTTACTTTTTTTAAAAACTTTTTATTATACAAATGTAAATAAATAAATAAATAAAATCACCAAATTAAACACTTGTCTTTAATGAATAAAGGAAATTTTCTGGTCCTCAAAAAGATCACGACATTTAGATACTAGATTTTTTTTTTTTTTTAACAAGCACTTATACCAAAAAATTCATAGCCGAATAGCGACAAAAATTTTAAAGTCACCGAAGAGATCAGATACTAAAGCTGTAACGCAAATAAGTCTAGTTTTCTCGAAATTTTTTCTATTAAATATATATATATATATATTATTAAATATTACGTGTTTCATTTTGAAATTGAATATAGAGATTTCTATAGTAATGTTCTGCTTTTGTCGTGTGTTATACACTGTTAATATTCCTATTCAGTGAAAGACAAAGCAGCGAACAGCGAACAGCGTGTAGAGCCCAGCATGGGTTAATAAGCGAAGCAAATCGGGGGTTGGTGAGCGAAGCAAGCTGGAGGCAGAGCCCCGTAGTCTCTATATATTTAATATATATGTATATATATATATATATATATATATATATATATATATATATATATATATATATATATATATATATATCGCTGACGTAACTTTTTTTTGTCTGCGACCGCAACTCCTGGCGGAGGGCAGTGTTCTCTGCGTCATAAAAGGTATCAGTGTGTGCCAAATACTCAAAGAAAGACATTTCAGTTAGTCAAAAAATTCTTTAATCTTAATTAACGAAGTTATTGATTAAAAACTTTGGATTAATAAAAGTATTCTATTTCCCATCTTTCCAAAAGTTTCTGAAATCGTTGTTCTTTCACTTTAAAATATGATCAATGGTGTAAAATAAATAAATAAATAAATAAATGTTGCTATTGGTAACAAAGAAATTTTTTGTCTGCAAATAAATAATAAAAAGCGTTATAATAGATATTTTCAATGAAAAAATTAATTTAGGATTGTAATTTGTCGTCTTCAGATTTTTTTCCCCCTTTACTTTTAGAAAATTAATTTTCTTATTGGCAATGTCTTATGTTGTTTATAATTTTTTATATGTTTTTTTTTTTACGCGTGTGCGTGTGTGTGGATAATGAAATAATGCCGTGTCTGTATAATTAGCAGCATTTATTTTTTGCCTTCAAAGTCTATTTATCTTTTTTATTTTAAAGCATTTTTATTTTTTCGGATATATTTTGGTATAAAAAAAAATGTTTTAGATTCAAATTTAATCTAATTTGTAAGTGACAGTACCTTCTAACTTAGCAATGATAATTTTTAACATTAGAGAATTGGATATTTATGGGATTACATATTATATTTCTAGTTATGGCAAATAAAAAAATTGTCACCTAAAGCTCTTATAAAAAATCAAGTAGATTATATCCTCCGTTATTTTAAGAAATAAGTGAAAAGAATTAAAAATTGTAGATGTAGGAGATTTTTCTCATATAAAGTAATAATAATAATAATAATAAACTTTTTTTCTTTTGAGATATTTCCGAATGTGTAAAATTATTATCTAGCAGTGCATTAAAAACGTATAGAGTTCTAACAACCATGTGACTTTCTTCTTAGCAACCGTACTTTGCTGAAGGACAACGCTAATTTTTCCATGCCTTTGGAAGCGTAGTAGTCGAATGTTTTTATTCTTTCACAAATACATTTACAACACTGTGTTACAATAAATTTGTAACACTATTTCGCAATGATAAACAATGGGTCAGTGGGGTCAACTGTCCCTCAGCAAACAAATATTGTCTGCTCGTGGCTCGTGACGTCATCTGTTAGAACTCTATAGAGAGTATTATGTACTGCCCTAAATTAACTAAAAAGTACAGGCATTAGAAAAAAGTAGGTACTAGATTCTTAAAAAAAAAAAAGCAATTATACCAAAAATTTCATCGCCAAATAGTGACAAAAGTTTAAAAGTCGCCAAGGGTTCATATACTAAAGCTCTAACTGAAAATGGTCTAGATATTACGAATTTATTTCTATTCCAAAAAAATTACTGATTTTTAGCATAATATTTCATTTAAAAAAAAAAATATATTAAATATTATGTATTTCAATTTGACATTGAATATGGGAATTCCTATAACATTTTTCTGCTTTTGTCTTGTGTTATGCACTATTAATATTATTATACAGTGAAAGGCAAAGCAGAGAATAAGCAGGAAGAACGCCGCAGGGGTTAATAGGTGAAGTGAGTCGGTGGGAGGCAAAGCCACTCTCGGGGATTAGTGAGCGGGGCGAGCAGGGGACAGGGCCCACTAGTATATTAAATTAAATTTACTCTAGGCATACAGTAGTATATAATTGCCGTTATATTTAGTGATGATCAATCTACATTGTTTGTTTTTTCATTTATCATTATATTATATTAACAGTTTAAAGAGTTTAATTTTACTGTCTCTTTCATTATTGTTTTATTGTGTCAAATATTCTTAAATTATTCTTGCTTCATGTCAACAAAATTTCATTTTAAACCAAAACACTATTGTTTCTATATTTTGATCATATAACTACTCTGTTATTATTATTATTATTATCATTCTATTTTTATCTGATGTGGACATTACATGACTTCCTCATACACCCAGTGGACTATGCATATTGTTATGAAAACATTGAAATTTTTGTGTGAAATAAATGATTCGTAAATAAACAGGTAGATTCCACTCCACGAACATTCCTGAAAATAAGCAAAAGAAAAAAAAAAATGCTACTCCAAAACAAAAGTCACAGTATAGGATTACATATACTGCCGAGACAAGCTTTTTTCAGGAATAGTACTCCACGGCTTATAACAGAATCTTTCATTGACAAATGCACAGCTTAGAGTTCAATGAAAAACATTCGAATGTACATGGCCTACTTTTGTTCCCTTTGGCGGAAATTAGTGGCGAGAAACGGTACATTTTATCAAAACAATTAACTCCGTTAAAATTGAGAGAGGGTTTACTAATTCTGGCTATCCTGAAATTATATTTGTCGCCAAATTTGAGCACTAACCTCACCAAGCTGCGAAGTTTGTAGAGAACGCAGATTTTGGTCTTGGCCTCGATTTTGGTGGTTTGGCGTCGAATTTGGCGGCTTGTTGATCGAATTTGGTAAAATTTTTAATTTAGGGTTGCCAAAGTTTGGAAGCTCTAATTTCAATAAGAACAGAGTTCTGGAATTTTCCTGAAAGGTTCGGTTACGTGCTACTTCCGAGAGTGCGATTTCCGCACTGTGCTATTTGCGAACAAATCTACACCTGGCAGCTTATTCCTTCCCCATTTCAAGATAAGGGGGTATCGTGCCAGAGAGCACAGTCATAATTCCCTAATCGATCTAGGGGATTAGCTACTTTTGTTAAAAGCTGTCAGTAAAAAAAAGAACGATTAAGTGGGACTGTGAAAGTCCATCATTCTCATTTTTATTTGAGCATGCTCCCTCTTTCGTTCAAGGTAAATTAGTAGCGAAAGCGAACGAACAGATTTTAGGCAATCTCTAATTTTTGAAGATCTTTTAAATTTTTGTTAAGTTAAGATACATGATTCTGTTGTGTGGATAAATGTATATGGATGCTTTTAATTTGTATGAAAATACATTGTATGCGTGTATATATATATATATATATATATATACATTGTGTGTATGTGAAATTTTTTACACCGTAATAGTGAAATTAGATATTTCAATTATAAGACTATTGTTTAAAAAATATATTTTTTTTTTCTATGACTGACATACACTGATTCATTAGGGGGGAAGGCAGATGTTTTCTTAATCCCTTTACAGTTGACTATATACATACAAGAAAAAAAAATTGTGTCGTATTTATTGCTTTTATAAATAATCTCTCGGAAGAAAATAGTGGTGTTATTTGCATATGCATATTGTATAACAGGTCCTCATATATAACGTGTTTATATATATATATATATATACATGTGTGTATTTGCACGTTAATTTTTATTTATTTATACATTATTTTTATTTTTTTACATCAAGTTAATTTTTATTTAAGTCAAGTACTGACTTATCATTACAATAATCATACATTATCAAGGAAGACTTGAATTAATAAATATTTGCATTTAGAAATAAAGCTTTTTACAAGGCAAAATATAATGAAAAGTTTATTATAAGTTGTATATTGTTGTTGTTTATATACAATAAATGTAAACGAAATATGACAGAAAACAATAATCACTAGAAGAAGATACAGCGGCTTATAAAAAAATAAGCAAGCGAGAAATAAAATTTAATGGGAAATCTTTGATTAATTAACATGTTAATTAAATGATCATAATGTAAATGAGATTTTAGACCATCTGCAAGTTCAGAAGTTTTAAGGATATTAAAAATTGTGTAAGACAACATGCCATATTGTACTTTTAAAGACATTCGTTAAAATGAATTTCAATTTGATTCAATAATTTAACTATTACCTTAAACATCTTAATTAATGACCTTACTTTTTAAACAATACAATTATTGTGATGTTATTTTAAACTTATGTTATACATGAATTATATTTCTAACCTTTATATTAAAATTGTTATTTAAATCCATAGATGTTGCATAATAATGTTAATAATTTATTGTTATTATTATTATTATTATTTTATGCTGTTTTACTTGTTTCATATTTGTTATCAGGGTTGGCAGATTTTTGACGCATGACAATTTTTGACGGTTTAAACCATGGTTCAAATCGTCATGTCAAAAACCTCCTTGTCAAAAATGTCAAAAACCTGTATTTATAATTTAATTGTCATATAAAAATTTAGTTTAATAAAATATAGTTTATAAAGATTTTTTGAAAAGTAAATACATTGGTGTTCTTTGAAAAACACATTGTTACAACATTTTGATTAATGTAAAAAAAAAAAAAAAATGATTAATGATTTTGATTAATGTAAAAAAATTTTTTATTATGAATTAGTTTTATGTTCATTTGAAGTATGCGGTGATACTTTTATGTATTACTACGAAATTTATTTGTAACTATGCTTAATATTGTATATGTTAAACATATTAATGTTTTTGGAGAAACATTATGATAACATTTTGATTAATATAAAAATAAAACTTTAGGCTTCTAAAAATTCATGATTTATAAATCATTGATAGATCATTTTGATTGATAAATCATTTTATTTGCAATACAACATTGTGTATTTTTTTTTTTTTTTTTTTTTTAGTATTGTGCTTTTAGTATTATATATTTAACCAGTAAAATAAAGCATAGCCTAATATTTTGCATTTAAATATTTTATAGAAAAATATAACATTTTTTTTTTTTTTTTTTTTTTTTTTTTATGACTTTGATATAGCAAGTCTTTAAGAAAAAGCAATAATTCAGAATGTTAAACAAGCTTGAATTGTGTCTGAAATTCTTATAATTACCGTAAAACAAGAGAAATAAGAACGTTCTCTGGACATGCGTAACCTGTAATACATTTAATATTTACTCATACAGATTTTTTAAAAAATTATTATTCTAAGCTGTAGGGCCTACTAGCGGTCAAGTGCTTCTACGCTCAAAGCTGGTAGACGTGAGATGCCGGGCTCGATCACAGGGCGTGCTCGTCGGTCTAGCCATTAAAAGTTTCTTATGGTTTTCTCAGAAACCTGCATAAATACGGGCTAGGACCGTTTAGAAAGACCCCCCACAGAGGGCACTACTCCTTAGGCCTAAGACCATAGAGTAGTCAATCAGCCTTTCTCCCAAAACACCAAACACCAAAAGTCCAAGCTATAAGCAGGTACAAATATTTATACAATCAATAATAATCAAGTGATAAAAATTTATTAATAAATGTAGATTATAAATATAATTATTTTCAAATTTATATTGATTTCTGCCCACATATATTGTATTTTACTTAAAGAAAAAAAAAACCCTCCAGTATTCCTGTGTTTTCATGGCTTATATTAAAAATCTTAAGTAAATTTGGAATTTTAAAATTTCACAAATATTAATATAAATGTATATATTAATATATTAAGAAAATGTACCGAATTTAATTGTTAAAAATTATGTGTGTATATATATATATATATTGTAATATTTTATTAAATACCTTTTTAACTAATTTTTCTAATTATAATAATCCTTATATCTATCTACCCCTATATATATATATATATAATAAAGATGATCTATTAAGCATAGTAGAAGCCAAGCAACAGATACAAGATCACTGAAACACCAATGACCAATAAGATTTAAAAAAAAAAAAAAAAAAAAAAAATCATCAGTGGATGAAATATACTAATGTAAAGAAACCAGATCTATTAATTAACATCCTGCAAAACAAACGAATCAATAAAGTTAAACAACAAATATATATATATATATATATATAAACTTTTAATATTAAAATTATTTTAAAACAGATTCCCTCCCCCCCCCCCCATTGAAAAACGAAACATTACCATTAAGTAATCTCAATCAATTCATTAGAAATATATAATTTTTTTATTAATTAAATTGTTTATCTAATCGTTTTAGTTAATTTTTTAAAACTATTTTTATTTATTTAATTTCATTTTTAATCATTCATAGAATTTTTCTTTTTAATTAAAAATATTTAAAAATTGGTTTTTCAATTAAAAGCTCAAATAGTTCTATTAAACAAATTAAGTATTAAAAATTTTCACATTTGATAAATAAAGTAGTTTTTAATAATTTTTTTAAATATTTAGAATATATATATACATATACACACACACGAAGTAGTTTGAATACAGATTAAAAGCATCCATACACATTTATCAGCGCATATAACGATCAATAATCATGTTTTAACACAGGCAAAATTTAAAATATCTTATCAGCTTATCTATGACCAGAGAGGGGACATACACAAATATAAATGAGAAGGGTTGACTTTCAAAGTCCGAATATATTATTTTTCTTCCAGACAACTTTAAAAAAAAAACAGTTAATCTCTTCATAGATTAGGAGAGGGGAATTGGGCTGTCTGGGAGGGAAAAGAAGCAGAGGGCAAGCAAACAGGTGTTCCATTCGGAAAACACACGATAATCCCCTATTTCGGAAATCACACGGTCGCAAGTAGCACGACACCAAAGGTTCATTGGTTTATAGAGCAGAACTACTATAAATGACTAAGAAAACTATAAGAAAAAATAGAGTGATTATTGATGACTGTAGAGTAGAACTTACCTATATCTTTACGTGTTACTTTCTAAATGGTATTACAATAAAACTGGAAACAGATGATAGTTTTTTCCTTTTCACGAAGGTGGACGTTGACTTATTGTCAAATCAGGTGTTCAAATGTGGCGAAAAGTGGTATTTAAGAATTCCCAAAGTTTAGAAACTTTAACTTCAACAGGAGTCGAAATCTAGAATTTTTTGTAATGATTTATTGGTTTCTAGCGCTGAACCAATATCTCGAAAATTTTATGAACAACTGACAGTACTCTCATTACTTACAAAACTTTGAATAAACACCATAAAATGCAATAAACTCGCAACAATTGTTTCGGGTCGAAAAAGCACACGACCCTTCATCAGGCGAATAAAGTAAGCATGAGTGCTGCAGTCAAAGCGGTCGAATCATACATGATTCGACAAGGATTTATTTAACAAAACAGCATTAACTCTACTTTTTTTATATAGGAATTTCTGCTAGTGTTCGGATACTTTTGTTACTAATTGTAGGTCATATATTATGACCAAACCATTGTATTTTTTGTTATTGTGAATATAATTTTCGTAAATATTTCCAAAACGGAAAATCACAGGAAGACCAAAAAGGGAGATGCACAATAGGTTGTTATAACAGACCTATGTACTAGTTTGCGACTTTCTAAGTCCAACTGTTTTACAGTTATGCGAGATATATACACACATATCGCGAAAAACCGTGTAAAGTCGTAGATATCTCTAAAATGGGAACTCTTATTAAGACTAAAGTTTCAGGTGTACAACTAGACATCATAACAGTCACAAATGTAAATTTGCAATACTTTACTATCATTCGTTTTTGAGTTACGCGAAATACAAAATCCATTTTGAAAATCTGGATTACAATACTTCCTTATATTTTTGTAT
This sequence comes from Salticus scenicus, assembly GCA_963930645.1. Classification (NCBI taxonomy): domain Eukaryota; kingdom Metazoa; phylum Arthropoda; class Arachnida; order Araneae; family Salticidae; genus Salticus; species Salticus scenicus. Next base: position 75,682,416 of record OZ005655.1, on the reverse strand, counting down.
AAGGAAGAAAAATGGGGGGGGGGGGGTTGCAATTAATATTCGATAAAGGTTGCTTTTTCAGTGGAATTATATTAAAGTAAGTATTATACTTTTTTTCAGATATATATTAAACTAGTCAAATTATTCGTATCCTTTAAAAAATTAATCAATAAATAATTTTTTGAATTATTTAATAACCTATTTCGACTGTTGAGGATTATCAGGGTTACTTAATAATCTGTTTTGATATTCTATTTCTTTTTGTTACTTTTAACTTTACTTTTAACCTTACTTTTAACTTTTTATTTTATCATATGGTCTTGCAAAGGATTTGGAGAAAGTTGGACGCCCGCCAAAATGCCCTCTCTACCCGTCAGTGTCCTCTGCTTCTTCTTCTTCTTCTTTTTTTTTTTTTTTTTTTTTTCTGTTATACTCTTATTTTATATTTGCTATATATGATCTCATATACCAGTGCCTCAAAAAGAACTCACTTTTTCAATACATTTTGATTTTTGTAAGTCTTCACTTCCATATGTAATTATTTATTGATTAATTCAAGTCGTCTTTTTTTCTGTTTGATCATTGTAATGTTGAATTATTAATATTATATATACATATAATTCGGAATAAATCAAAATATCCAGTGTACGTTTAAAGTTATACAGAATCTATCATAAAGATGTAAATAAATTCAATCATAAAATTAAACAGTATATACCTAAAACTATAATACATAGCCTAATAAATAAATAAATTAATTAATTAATTTTTGATTAATTTTTTTTCAAAAATATAAAAATTATTTCTTACCCTTGATTTCTTTTTAGGAACATTTTTTTTATTATTACTATTCCTTGGGCTGCTTTTTTTTTTTTTTTTTTAACTAAATATTTATAGGTTTTAACTTTTCATTTATGAAGTGAAGTAAGTTGTTTTTTAAATTTCTTACACATAAAAAATTTTTGATTTATAGATCGTTATCTCCTTATATTATTAAAATCTGTGCGCATCTGTCTTTCTGTCTGTCTGTCTGTCTGTCTGTCTGTCTTTCTGTCTGTCTGTCTGTCTGTCTGTCTGTCTGTCTGTCTGTGAGAAATGCCTTGTGACTGCTAAAGCTCCGGCGCTAATGGTCGCATCGCTTTAAAACCGGTGTCGACAGACGCAGAATTTCTTCATCTCGACATCGCGATAATTCGCTAAGCGATGCGACCCTAATTAGCGGAGATATTAATTAAAAAGTCCACCCTTGTCTACCGAAAAATGACCCAGAATTCATGATTAAATGCTTAAAAAGCGACATTTTTACTGAAAAAGTGGAAAATAAATTAGAAATATCAGTCGTATCGTTACAAATAAGGTATCAAATGAAAGATCCGATTTTTCTGAATCCGACGGTTTAAACAGCTTATCGATAGGGCAATTAGATTTTTTAAAATTAACTAAAGTATGAAAAAAAAGGTGGCAACAAATCACAAGAGTTTTATTAATTTCGCAATAGACGTATTTCGGTTACCATGGCGCCGAGCGAAAGAATAAATAGATTTTGCTTCCTGCTTTACTGATTTTGTACTGGAAATAAAAATTGCAAATTTCAAAATGCTTCAATTTTATTCAAAATTATTTCAAACTTGCTACACACTTTTAACATCACAAGACGAAGTAGCAGTTAAAATTTCACCGGGTTTCCAAAATAAATAAAAAATCTACAATTTAATTGCAAATTAAATTTTATTCTCATACGCGTATTTCAAATTCTAACTATGATTAAATTATTTTTAATAGATCATTCGAAAGATATTTTAAAGTACTTTTATATTATCGAAAGTGGGATTCAAGATTTCGCTTCATTTACACGATTTGAGGACTCCTGAATTCGTTTTCTTTTGTATCTCAGCTACTAATTAAAATAATTTCATAAGTAATACATCATTAGATAGCTTTGTTGATTTGGAATCGAACAGTAGATTACAGAAATTTCTACCGCCAGATGGCGCTGTAATATTTTCAAATTTCAATATTTCAATTTATAATTATGATTAAATTATTTTTAATACATCATTCGAAAGATATTTTAAAGTTCTTTTAAATTATCGAAAGTTTTCACCAGATTTACACGTTTTGAGGTAACCTGATTAGGTTTTCTTTTGCATCTCAGCTAATTCAGTTTGACCGTTCAAAATTGACATATGTAGGTTAATTAGGAAGGGCTGAAAGGGTGGGGAAGATATAGGCGTGCACCGCGCTCACGGGACAGCGCTGCCGAAGGCAGTGGGGACCTGGTCCGACTTTTTAACCGATGAGAAATGATTTTTTTTTCAATTTATTTTCTTAAGAAAAAAATTTGACTTGAGAAGGAATATGTGCGCGTAGCGCGCGTATACCTTCACACGTGCGCACGCAGCGGGCATGGGTCTGCGCTGCCGAAGGCAGTGGGGACACGGTGTGAGTTTTTACACGATCAGAAATGATTTTTTTAGGGGGGCACGAAGGTTCAGGGAAGGAATACGCGCGCGCAGTGCGTGTATTCCTTAACTTAAACGCGCGCAGCGCGCACGGGACTGCGCTGCCGTAGACAGTGAGGACCCAGTCCGACTTTGTACCTGATGAGAAATGATTTTTTAAATTTTATTTTCTTAAGAATAAAAATTTGATTTGAGAAATTAAATTTTATTTGGACCCGGACCGACTTTTTACCCAATCAGAAATGATTTTTTTTTTTTTTTTTTTTTTTAATTTCTTTTCTTAACGCTAAAAGTTACTGTTAGTGATTCATTAATTTTAGTGATTCATTTGAAAATACTGACCCGCTAGCGGGCGAAGCTCGCTAGTAAGAATAAAAAACTGAGCAACACATACACAATCAAAACTAATTTTAGAAAATAAAGAGCAAAATTTTACATAAATTCCATATGCGATTAATTATAGGATTAATTTTTAGACATTACTTTAAAAATTAAAGTAACGTCTAAAAATTATTAAAATATGATTTTGGGTTAGAAAATTGATTTAAAAGTAAAAATTTGACGAAGACAATGAATTTGAAAATTCGAATTAGTGAAAACTAAATTGTATATCGATTCTATTTTATCGACCGGTGAAAGTCAGTATTGTCAAAACGGTTGGCTTTAATTATTGTTAGTAAACTTTCGTGCTAACATTTGTAACAATTTTTGTTTGTGAAAATGTGAATGTATAGAAAAAAAACGAAGAAAAGTTTTTAAATGTAATAAAGAAGAACAATGGAATAATTATTGAATTGGTATATATTAAGAATTTTTCATTAATTAGTATAATTATGGCAAATGTATGACTTTTGAATGAATGATAATTCCCTTTTATAATATAAAAAATATTTATGTATGTATTTCCTTACTGATTCAGTAAAATGTTAAGTTCCACAACCGCAAGAAAAAACAAGAAAGAAAAATCATGCAGTACGCATTGATTAGTAACACTTTCCAACTGTACGCAATTGTTGTATCGAATAACTATTAATATTCTTTGCCTACGTTATCGCACGACAGACAGAAGGACTGAAAAACATACAAATAGACTAATTGATTTCAAAATTACTCTTAGGCATTTTGGAAAGTGTTAAAAAGGCTTAACGCAAAAGAAAATGCAACCGTTAGATTATAATTACAGCTTTTAAACTCTCTGAATATTTTACTGTAGCCCTGTAAATCTGAAAGTTAATCATATCATATTCTATACAAAACAATATTTTAGAATATTAATAACAAATGTCAATGTTTTTAAGATTTTTGTAGTAGAAAGTTTTTTAAATATAACTTTTAAAAAATTCCGTTCAAAAACGTAATACAATATACGTCTTAAAACGTAATGATGTTGTTGTCCCTGTAAACAAACTAGTTATACAGGACCTATTAATGACATTTTAAATAGGGAACATTCCATAGGGAACATGAGTGTATCATTTTAAAAAAATTCTCAAAATATTCACGGATGAAAGGAGCCGGAGACAAACAGATAGAAAGGTAGACAATCGGACAGACAGATGCACAAATTGAGATCATATTTCCACTAAAATTATAAGAAAGTGTTAAAACTCTCATTTAAACAACAGTGCAATTCCAGCAAATTTTTATTAATACCTCTTAATGTATATGTATTTGCTGTAAATCAAATGCTAACCATACTGTATTACATAGAAGGCACATTCTTTTGTGCATACGAATAATATATTTCAATTGCATTAAGCTTTGTGGAAGATAAAATTATTAAAATTTGGTTTATAAAAATAACTCTCATACAACACAATGCTTTGGAGTACTTTCAAGTGCCCCTGTACACAAACCAGTTAGAAATATACTCTATTTTACATAGGAAACATCCGATAGGATATTGAGTAACATATTAAAATTTCATTAAAGTTTCTATGCATTAAAGGTATTAAAATATGATTTATAGAAATTCCTCTCATAGAAGACAATGCTTTCGGATACTTTTGGGTGTCCCTGTACACAAACCAGAAGTGGTATCCATTCCATTTTCAATAGGGAACATCAGATAGTGAACTTCAATAAAATATATCGGTTTAAAGAAATTCCATAAATATTTACGGTAATTAGAGCGCAAAAAAACAGACAGAGAGACAGACAGACGGATAGAAGAACAATCAGACATATACACAAATTGAAATTATATTCACACTAAAAAAAATGATAGGAAGTGTCAAAAACGCTTAATGTAAACGAAAGTACAATTCTGGCAATTGTTTATTAATAGCTCTTAATATAACTGAATATTTTTGTGTCACCCTGTAAATCTAATGGTAACCATGCTATATTCTATGCAAAGCATTCTTTTGTGCATATAAACAACATATTTCAATTTCCTAAAACTTCGGGGAAAGTAAAGTTATTAAAATTTGATTTATAGAAATATCTCTCATAGAACGCAATGCTTTAGAATACTTTTGAGAGTCCTTGTATATAAAACAGAGTTGGTATTTATTCCATTTTATACAGGAAAAATCCAATAGTGAACTTGAATAACATATTTTAATTTCATTAAGATATGTGTACAGTAAAGGTATGAAAATATGATTTATAGAAATTCCTCTCATAGAACACAATGCTTTGAAATACTTTCGGGTGCCCCTGTACACAAACCAGTAGAGGTATAAGCTCCATTTTCAAAAGGGAACATCCGATAGTGAACTTGAATAACATATATCAGTTTCATTAAGATTTGTGTACAGTAAGAGTATGGAAATATGACTTATAGAAATGCCTCTCATAGAACACAATGCTTTGAAATATTTTAGGGGGGTCCCTGTACACAAACTAATAGAGGTATAAACTCCATTTTCAACAGGGAACATCCGATAGTGAATTTGTATAACATATTTCAATTTCGTTAAGATTTTTGTACAGTAATGGTATGAAAATATGGTTTATAGAAATGCCTCTCATAGAACACAATGCTTTGAAATATTTTCGGGGGTCCCTGTACACAAACCAGTAGAGCTATAAACACCATTTTCAATAGGGAACATCCAATAGTGAACTTGAATAACATATATCAGTTTCAAAAAATTCCATAAATATTTACGGGAGTTAGAGTGCACACAGACAGAGGACAGACAGACAGACAAACAAACCCATGTCATAAACCCTTTAAACCTTGTTGGAAAGTGTTAAAAAAGAAGAAAAGTAATACAGTCTACTTACAGTAAATAAATGAATAAAGTCTCGTATTTTTACCATACAAAGGCTAATGAGTTCAATCTGCAATAAAAGCACAATAACCATTTCCTGAAATAAAGTAGGATGAAAAGTTTTCCTATATGGCGGGATATAGTTGCAATTCGTGAAAAGTGAAAATGAATAATTTAATTAACATATTATTAATTAATATTTATCATTTTAATTAAAATATTATTCATTTAGTTAATATAGTATTAAATCGTTAATATATTAGTATTATTATTTCATTAACATATTATTATTATATATATACGTGTTGCATACTTGCCAACTCTCCCTTATTTTAAAGGAGACTAACTTGTTTTGTGTCTGTCATTTGCCCTCCCTTTTCTCTTATATTTCTTTTCTTTTTCTGAGAATTTTAAAGTTATACATTTAACTTATCAAAAACTTCGAAACATCTTCAATTTTTTGAGCAAGATTTTCAATTTTACTGTAAAAAAATTCTCTTTTAAAATTAATAATTGCAAGATTTTTTACTTTTTGATAAAATTTTACTTATGCATATAGATTTTCGCAATTCAATTTATAGGTAGGTAGGTAAGGAGGCAGGTTGGGTTTAACGTCGCACTAGTACTGCGTAATGGGTAATTGCCGATTGTCTGGGACGCACCCCTAAGGATAGTCCGGAGACATGCCATCAAAATTTTAATCCCCACGGAGGAGATGGTTCTCCTGCTTCGGTGACCCCTAGAGGTATAATTTCAATTGAATCTATAAGTTAAACTATTAATAACACATATTTCGAAAACACGGTCTAGCAAGGAAACATTTAAAAGGTGTCGCCTACAAAAAATTTTGAAAAAATATATGTGATTCTACTTTTCATAAAACACTAGAAAGTGAAAAAATCTGGAGTGACTCCAATCGACTTTCCGAACATTGAGTAATTAACAGTTTTGTAGATAAAGTAAAGAAAGAGGAGTTGTTAAACAAACAAAAAGGATAAAACCATAATAAAGTGTTTGAGTATTTTCTCCATATATTACACGATGTTTTATTTAACGCTACTGAACTTTGAGCCCATAGATCATAATGATAAAGAATTTTCGTTGTGTCCCTGTAAAAAACCTATAAATGCTAGATTCACCAAAATGCTTATAGTTAGAGCAACAGTGATTTATAATATTCATATAAATTTTCAGCTCAATTGAATAAGGCGTTTAGATGCTATCGCACTTTTAACTAGTATGTTGTGGCCACCACATGACTTTCTTCTATATTTTCCTATACAAATTCACTCAGTAAAAATAATTTATTAAAATTATTATTTAAAAAAATTATCTTCCATGATAATGCAGATGATATCCATATTAGAGAAGTAGTATAACACTAAATATCCAAAAAAAGTCAATTTTATTGTCAATATTACATTTTAAAAAAAATATGTATATATAGTTAAAAATGAAAAAAAAAAAATCGATAACTTCATTTTAAATTATCGCAGATCTATGGTTCAACCATTCGTTTTAAAGGTACTGGCGATATCTTTTGAAAGATACCCATCATGAAAATTTACTCGCCTCCAGGGAGGGGGTGGGGGGGGGGGAAGAAGGCGAGGCTCCTACACATACAAAAATATTTCCCAGTTGACTATCTCTATTATAAATAATTCTGGTAAATTTCATAATGATTATTAAAAAATAATTCTCTTTATGCACATTTATACAAAATTTTGTACTATACCACCATGTTAAAAATTTAGAAAAAGCGGGATTTTTTACCAAAAGTTGATAGGCACTAATTTATGTCAAGGTGCAACTACATACCAATTTGTATGAAATTCTGTGAAGTAGTTCCTGAGACACAGTTGCCACAAACGTTTGTCACACACACACAGAGATTGACAGACAAACAGACAGACATTTTCTTAAAATGGTCAAATCGTGTTCTACAGCTCTCAAAACGTGTAAATCCATCAAAAACCCGAGGTCGAAATTTTTTACGAATCCAATACTTTCTTCTATTGAATATAGAAGAAAGTAAAAATTTGATCTCACAGGCCATAATGATAAAGAATTTTTCTTTGTGACCCTGTAAAAAAACTGTAAGTGCTAAATTCGCCAAAATCTGTACAGTTCGTGCAACTGTGACGTATAACATGTGTACAAATTTTTTGTTCAGATTAAATAAGCGTTTAGACGCTATCGCACTTTTAAAAATTTGGCCCCATAGGCCATAATGATAAAGAAATTTTTGTGCCCCTGTAAAAAACTGTAAGTGCCAGATTTTCCAAACTCTATACAGATTGAGTAACTGTGACCTATAATATGTGTGTAAATTTTTTGCTCAATTGAATAAGGCATTTAGATACTATCGCACTTTTAAGATTTTGGTCCCATAGACCATAATGATAAAGAATTTTTCTTTGTGTCCCTGTAAAAAAACTATAAGTGCTAGATTCACCAAAATCTATAGGGTTCGTCCTATGGTGACTTACAATATACGCACCAACTTTCAGCTTATTCGAACAAAGCGTTTAGACGCTAGCGTGTTCAATCACAGACATACACACACACATACATACACACATACATACACACACACATACACACACACATACATACACACACACATACATACATCATCGTAAAAATAGTGAAAACGGACTCAGGGGACCTCGAAACGTAAGAACGTAGAAACGTAGAAACATCAAAATCTCGAATTCGGATTTTTGACATGATTACAATACTTTCTCACTAGTGTTCGGAAAGTAAAAACAAGTCCTTCCGGCTTTTTCGGAGAGGTAGGTTGATTTCTTTTTCCTTATCAAGTAGCCGTCATTTTGTTTCAAAATGGCGGCTACAAATTATTAATGCACTTGGTAGAAATATTGATGTAGGCTATGCACATATGGAGTTTTAAGCAAATCGGTTCATAAATACATTTTTATGTGAATTTAAAATTTTCAAGTGGCCGGCGCTTGGAAACAAAATGTTGGGTTAAGTTGACAAATATATGAAATGTATTTGTGAGATAAGTCTACTGTACATATATAGTTCGAATTAATTCAAAATCTCAAAAGTCATCGTGTTGAAAAATTAAGTGGCTGCCACTTCGACCAAAATGGCAGAAAAAGTTTCTCATCTAAGATATCGTTGCAAATTTGAATATAATTTTTTTTGTAGGAATTCTTTCAAAGAGGCTTAGTAAGCTGTTAAAAATGTTAGTTTTTTGCATTTCTAGTTTGTTTTGGCATTAAAATAGCCTAATATTTCCTTAAAAACGCATTAAAAAGATCCAGTAACGCAGATAATGTGTTTAGCGCCAAATTTGGCGACTTTTCTCATATGGCGACTTTTTTGGCGACTTTTAGCGAGAAAATACTTTTTATCGATATACCAAAGTTGGACGCAATAATGTGATTGCTTCACGAGTTACGTGAATTTTCTAAATTTTTGTTGTTTGAATGAAAAATCCATTTTTCAACTTTGATTTGAATTGATTAAGTATTTCTAAAGTTACCTTGATAACAAATTTTCAAGTGGCCGCCACTTGTATACAATACAGTGGAGCAAGTTGCCAAGCAAACACATCCAAGATATTTGAAGCATAGGTTCACTGTCCAACTGTGGTTTAAATCAGTGCCGTGTTTCAAAAGTTATTCTTATGGCAAATTTTCAAATGGCAGTCTAAGTGGTTGCGACTTGGAAACAAAATAGCAAAACAACTTGCCCATCGAGATCATCCAGTATATTTGTATGATAGGTTCATTGTCCCGTTCTAGTTTAAATTATATCAGTATTTCAAAAATTTTCGTCATAAGAAATTTTCAGGTGGCACCACTTGTAAAAAAAAGTGGAGTGAGATGCCCAGCGAACTTATCTGAGATATTTGAATGATAAATCCACTACCCAAATTTGATGCGAATTGATTCTGTATTACTAAAGTTACCATAATAACAAATTTTCAAGTGGCCGCCACTTCGAAATAAAATTGCGGATCAAGTCACCAATTGAAATTATCCTAGATATTTGAACCATAAGTTTACTCTCCAACTTTTATTTGAATCAGTTTTATTTGAATCAGTAGTATTTTAAAAGTTATCGTGATGGCATATTTTCCAGTGGCAGTGTGATTTCTAGTGTCTGGAACTTAGAAACAAGATGTCGGGACAAGTTGCCCAGTGAAAACATTCAAGATAATTATATGATAATATCACTGTCCAAATTTGGTTCGATTTGGAGTATTTTTTCAGAAGTTATCGCGATTTTAAATTTTCAAGTGGGAGCCTGATTTCAAGTGGCCCCGCTTAATTTAAGATATCTGCCACTTTATTAAAAATGGCGGATATAGTTTATCAATAAACTTCATTAAGATCCTTATGTGGTCTGTATTTACATCAAAATTCAAACAATTTCGGAATACGCTTTTTACAATTTAAATTTGAAATTTTCAAGTGGTCTGCACTTGAAAACAAAATGGCAGAGCAACTTGGTTAACAAACTCATCTAAGATATTTATAAGATAAGTTAAGACACTGTCCAAATTTGGTTCGATTTGGAGTATTATTTCAGAAGTTATTGTGATTTTAAATTTTCAAGTCATAGCGTGATTTCAAGTGGCCCCGCTTAACGTAAGTTATCTACCACTTTATTAAAAATGACTGATAAATTTCATTAATAAACATCATTGAGACCCTTATGTGGTCTGTATTTACATCAAATTTCAAACAAATTCGGAATAAGCTTTTTACAATTTGAATTTGAAATTTTCAAGTGGTCTCCACTTGAAAACAAAATGGCGGAGCAACTTGATTAATAAACTCATCTAAGATATTTATAAGATAAGTTAAGACATTGTCTAAATTTGGTTCGATTTGGAGTATTATTTCGGAAGTTATGGTGATTTTAAATTTCCAAGTGGTAGCCTGATTTCAAGTGGTCCCGCTTAATTTAAAATATCTGCCAATTTATTAAAAATGGCGGATAAACTTCATTAATAAACTTCATTGAGACCCTTATGTGGCCTGTATTGACATCAAAATTCAAGGAAATCTTGCTTTAAATATGCTTTTTACAATGTCGGTTTGAAATTTTCAAGTGGCTGCCACTTGAAAACAAAAAGTCGGAGCAACTTGGTTAACGAACTCATCCAAGATATTTATAAGATTAGTTCACTGTCCAAATTTGGTTCGATTTCGAGTATTATTTCGTGATGACAAAATTTTCATTATAGATAGATAGATAGATAGATAGATAGATAAAAGAAGTGATTGCAATAGGTCGATTTCAAAAGAAATCAGCCTAATTATCGGCTGAAATGAATTACAGCGACCACAAAAAATTATCAAAATTGAGCATATTTGGCGATTTCACACTGTTAGGCGATTGATTTTGAGTAGTTAGCGGAGAAGCAAACCGCGGTTCTGTTCGTACACGGCAATCTCGGTGCTAGCAAACTTATCGTCTAACAGTGCTAAATCGCCAAAAATGCTTAATTCTAATAATTTTTTGTGGTCGCTGCAATTCATTTCATCCGATAATTTTTTCATTTTCTGGTCTTTTATGAAGAGTAGAATCGCATATAATTGTTTCAGTATTTTTTGAAGATGACACATTTTGAGTGCTTCCTTAGGTCTGAAAATATCGCTTCTTGTAGAATCTCCTTTATTTTTTATTGTTCGTTGTTCGAAGGTATGCGTGCATAAGATAAAGCTGTATTATAATAAAAAAAATAAAAATAAAAATAAAAAAGAAGAACAAAGAAGAAGAAGAAGAAGAAGAAGAAGAAGAAGAGGAAGAGGAAGGGGAAGAAGAGAAAATTAACGTTGCATCACTCATAAATTATGAAACATTTTCCTATATTTGTAGGAAAGGAAATAGTCGTTGTGAGTGAAACTATCATCTATTTTGGTTTCCAATTACATAAATTTAATTATAAAACCGTTTTGTAGAAACAGAAAATTAACATTTACTAAAAGTATAGTATTACATTCTACAACAATTTATAAATAAAATAAACTTACCATCAGCCTCCATACTGAAATATCAAAAAAATATTTAATTTTCTTTTGCTTTATTAATTTTCATTAAAAAAAAAAAAAAAAAAGAAAGAAAGTGTAACATCAGAGTATTTAGTCGAATAGTTTTACGAGAAATGACCATTTTACTAGCTAAACGGTCAAAGCCCAACAAACTGATACTATGAAAGTATAATTTTGGAATACAGGCATTTTTTACGGGCAAAAGCCCTTAACCTACATAATTTGCTCAAAATCTTCCATCAAACGATCAAATTGTGTTTTTACGGTCAAATCCCTTCAAATGTAAATTGTTAACTTTTCAGTGACATCATATAGGAATCACTTCGCATTTGAAAGTTAAAATATAATTGTAGTTTTATTAGTTGAGAGAGTTTATTTATACATTCATGTAAATAGTGATTGGTATAAAAGAGCTATTGTTTTTCTAGTTTAATTCAAAGAATTTAATGCAAAGTTGTATATTTGTCACAACGTAAAATTAAGGGAATACATCATTTATGGTCTTTTTTTTTTTTTTTTTTTTTTTTTTTGCGGGCTTTGCCTGGAATCTCAGTTGCCTCGCTTTGACCGTAATCTGAATTGATTTCATTCATTCATTCTTTCTTTTCTTTCTTTCTTTCTTTTTTTTTTTTTTTTTTTTTTTTTTTTTAACTGTGTGAACTTTTTTTTGCACTTGAATTGTAAAGTATAAAAATCACTTTTCTCACTTTTCCACAAATCAACCTGATATTTAATACTGTTCATCCTGGTACTACTCATGTAGAGAATTTATGAAAAACTACATAACTGATTGGAAAATAAGATATATAAATATTCTGCTTTTTAAATTAGATTTTTATTATTAAAAATATGAAGTTTTCTTCATAATTTGTATGAAGAAGATTCTTTAAAATATTTTTTTAATATGTCTGTAGAAAATTATTTAAAAAATATATAAATGTATATTAAATGACATTTTTTTGCACCTTTGTGTGATAGTTTGCCCAAATAATAATAAAAGTATTGTACGTTTGTTCTCTCTCTCTCTCTCTGTTTTATTTATTTATTTATTTATTTTTAAACCGGTTAGTATATTTAAAGACTTCAATTTTAATTTTCTTTCTTCTTTCTTTTCTTTTTTTTAAGCATAAATAAGGAAAAAAAGCGTTAGTTTTGCTGAAAAAAATGAAAAAAGTACTAATTTTTTTAGACTTATTTTGGAAATTTAATATAAATAGAACTATTTTCTGATGACTAGAAACTTGTATATATATATATATATATTCTCTCTTTCCCTGCTCTAAAACATTGGGAAACGAATTGGGGCAATAGATATACTAATATATATATAGATGTATCATCCCCATGTTATCGTGCAAAGATTTTTGATGCCGAAAAAAAGCTTTGGAACCAGCCATTAAGTGGTATTGGAAAAAAAAAAAAAGAAAAAGAAATAAAATGAATTTGAAACAGTATCTGGAGTTTTTCATTCATCTTTAGTAAATAAATTATTCATAAATTTTATTTGCTAAATTATTCGTGTGTATTCACTCGGGGAAAGACGGCCATACTTTGGTAAAATAACCGCCTTTTCTCAAGTGAAAAGGAATCACTTTTTTCTCCCCAATGATCAATCTATATATTATTACTATATCTATGATTGGGACAAGCTTTTGTTTAAATTATAAATTTTCGATACAATTTCGGATATGTGCTGAAATAAATGATTATTCGACGTCTATTAATCAGATAAGTACGCTAATTGTTAGAATATGCAAGATGAAAAATTTATAAAACAAGCATAAAATTTCAAACAGTAAGCTAATGCACCATTCGAATCGTTGGATTAAAATGTAACCATGGCGGAAAGAAAAAAAACATAATCCTGATTGCGAAGTTTAAAATTGTATTAAATTTATTTTTTGGTACAAAGATGAATATCAAATAAGGGGGAGACCTGTCATGATTGTAGTATGTTAAAAGTTAAATCACGGTCTAAATTAAAGTGTCAAAACATATTCAGGTATCCCCTCCCACCCCCACCCCCACACCCACCCCTTTTTTTTATGTCAGCTTTGCTGTTCTAACGTGCGTAAATACTTTCAGAATTTCGCCAAACTGATATTTGTTATTCAAGTTCACGATGTTCCCTATCGAAAGCGGTATAAATAGCATGACAGTACTTATGTGTACCGACAAAAGAATGCCAATGCACTGCATTCAATGACAGGCAATTTTATAAATCATATTTAAATATGTTCGTATAGCACATATGATAATGAAACTGGCATCTATTATTCAAATACGATTATATATATATATATATATTGGTATTTTCATCTTTCTTTCATTTGCTGAGTATTGTAAAGGAATTAAATTATTCATTATATTTACATTTAAATTTAATCTGCTGCTTATGCGCAAAAAATTTTTTAATGTATTATATATATATATATATATATATATATATATGTACATAGAATATGGTGCGATTAGCATTAAGGTTTACAGGGTTACACAAAAATATTCAAGGGCTGGAAATTGCTGGAATTTCATATTTTTTTGTGTTAAGCATTTTTAACACTTGCCAGTAATGAAATTAAAAAATATATTTTTTTAAATACACAAAACCATTTTTTCTACAACATGAGATAGAATTAGCTTAAATTATTAGTTTACAGAGCCACACAAAAAAGTTCTGCTTCCTTATGTAATATAAGGGAAAATTATTCAAGTTAATTTTTCACTGTTTTATTATTATTATTATTATTTATTTATTATTATTATTATTACATAATATGGTGCATATGCAAAGTTTAAAAATTTTTAAGGCTGCGTGATAACAACCTTGCATTTTCTCTTTAGAAATAAAGCTATAAATACGGTTTTGTGAGACTTTATTGCATAGCTAAAATCAAAATATATTTTTGTAGGCTTGTTGTTTTTAGACAATATACTACAAAGGAAATTATTATGTGACAATTTCTCAAAAGCAATATGTTTTTGCTTTAAATAAAGAAAAAATTATAAGCATAATTTTTATGAGATTTTTTCCATCCTAATTAAAAATTAATTTTTTTTTATTTACTTTCTTCTATATTTAATAGAAGAAAGTATTCAATTCGTAAAAATTTTCGACTTCGGGTTTTTGATGGATTTACACGTTTTGAGAGCTATAGAATACGATTTGACCATTTTTTAAAACTGTCTGTCTGTCTGTCTCTCTCTCTGTGTGTGTGATAAAATTTTGTGGCAACTGTATCTCAGGAACTACTAGACAGAATTTCATACAAATTGGTATGTAGTTACACATTCACAAAAATTAGTACACATCAACTTTTAGTAAAAAGTGTCCAACAGCTTGCGTTGCCATCCTGCTTTTTCTAAATTTTTAACATGGTGGTATAGGACAAAACTTTGTATAAATGTGCATAAAGAGAATTATTTTTTAATAATCATTATGAAATTTACAAGAATTATTTGTAATAGAGATGGTCAACTCGAAAAAAATTTTGTATACGTAGGAGCATCGCCTCCCCCCCCCCTCTCGAGGGGTATACATTTTCATGATGAGTATCTTTCAAAAGAGCTCGCCAATACCTTTAAAATGAATGGTTGAACCATCGATCTGCGATAATTTAAAATAAAGTTATCGATTTTTTTTTTTATTAAAAAAGAAAAAGTAATATCGAGAATAAATTGATTTATATATATATATATATTGTTAAAAGTAAAATATATAAATAGTTAAAAGTAAAATATATATATATATTGTTAAAAGTAAAAAAAAAATCGATAACTTTGTTTTAAATTATCACAGATTTATAGTTCAACCATTCGTTTTAAAGGCATTGACGAGACCTTTCAAAAGATACCCATCTTGAAAATTTACTCCCCTCGAGGAGGGACTTCCCCCCCCCAGGGGTGGTCGCGAGGCTCCTACACATACAAAGATTTTTTCCCAGTTGACTATCTCTATTATAAATAATTCTTGTAAATTTCATAATGATTACTAAAAAATAAATCTCTTTATGCACATTTATACAAAATTTTGTCCTATATCACCATGTTAAAAATTTAGAAAAAGCAAGCAAGGGATGGCAACGCAACCTGTAAAACAATTTTTACCAAAAGTTGATAGACACTAATTTATGTCAAGGTGCAACTACATACCAACTTCTATGAAATTCTGTGCAGTAGTTCCTGAGGTACAGTTGCCACAAAATTTTGTCACACACACACACAGACAGACATTTTCTAAAAATGGTCAAATCGTGTTCTAGAGCTCTCAAAACGTGTAAATCCATCAAAAACCCGAGGTCGAAAATTTTTACGAATCCAATACTTTCTTCTATTGAATATAGAAGAAAGTAAAAATTCAATCAGAACTTTTAAAGTAAACTATACCAATATATCTCTATACATATATATATACATATATATATACATATATATATACATACATATATATATATATATATATATATATATATATAGAGAGAGAGAGAGAGAGAGAGAGAGAGATAATCAAATGCTTGTATATCAGATAACGGAGAACTTTCGGCTAAAGAAACTTATTAAAATCAGATAATAAATTTTTAAATTATATACTTTAAATATTATAATTATAAACTGTAACAATAACATCATGACGTCACCAGTAATATGTCAGACATTCCCGCTATTGCATACAAAATTTCATAAAAGTTGCGACGAGTTTCAAATTTTAATGAATTTCTGTGTAATTCAATGAGCAAATAATAGTTTTTGAAACAAAAGCATTTTCTTCAGCACTGTGGCTCTTTTGAAAGATGTAAGACCCCTTAATCTCAGGGGCACATTTATTTCTTGCTTTATTGAATAAAACTTAAATCTCGTGTACACATATATAACTTATACACAGTAAAATTCTTTCACCCATGCTTCATACATCAAGTCTCAGCGCACCTACAGAATAAACAAAAAATCAGGTGCATATTTTTCTAGATAACCATCTATCACTAAAAACAGCATAAATCTTAAAATTCAACATGCAGCAGTTTTTTTCCCCAGAAGTTTTAGCTACATAAATGTCGAAGAAATTCGGATCTAAAAGTCGGCCACCCTGAAATCTCACGAATAGAGGGGATGGGGGAAAGGAATAAAAGTATGAACTCTACAACAAAGCCCCGAAAACTTCGGCGGTAAATATTTTTGGTGTTGTCAAAATAGGTCTGAAATATTTGTAGGGCTTTGTGTTGAGAAGAAATAGTGTAGCGAAGTCGGAAATTTCGTGCTCTTCAATAAGGATTTACCTTTATCATTTTCGAATATTTGTTGACACTCGATAGCGGTTTTTGATATCGAAAAAACATGACGTTTGCCAAGGTGATATATTAACGATGTAAAAGAAAATTTATATGGGAATTCTGTCAAGTTACTTGTTGGCATTTGCTTCTAGATCGTCTGTTTATAAGATAGAACATCTACTGAAGGTAAAGGGAAAGTTCGGTTTATTTTCCCTAACTTTTCTAGATTTTCTCGTTAATTAAGGTATTTTTCGGAGAGTTTCTTTTATAAATTTGAAATAAAAAGTTTTTTTTTTTTTTTTTTTTTTTTTTTTTTTTTATTATATATTAAAATATGATTAAAAAATTTAAATAAAACTTTTAAAAATTATACATTTCAAATTTTATATATTGTTAAAATAAATAAATAAATAAATAACAGTAAAAAGAAGCAAAAATAAGTACCTTTCGAAACATGACAACTCATTTTTAAATCTAGATAGTTAAATTTTGTAAATTTTACTAACATTTTTCTAAGGTGTGAACTGCACGGTCATTCTGGTAACTTAAATATTTTCAAAAGTATAGAAGTTAAATCATTGGACAAGCATAAAATTATTAAAAATCCATTGCAAACCCTAAATATTATCAATAATAATAATAATATAATAGTATAATATAACTACAGTCAGGAGTGCAGTTCATTCCTTTTGCTGCCTTTGCAAAGCATTTATAAAGCATTTATAAAACATTTTGTTTGTTTAATCCCCAACATTTTTGGTTATGATGTTTTGTTTAATATTTTATTTTGAAAAAAAAAATAAAATAAATAAATAAAATTAAACTTGTATATGAAATGCTGATACATTGTAATATTGAAAAGGCTATGACTTTAGTGTAAATAAGATAGAAACAAATTTCAAACAGATTTGGAAAGAAAAAAAAATAGAGCTTTAAATGTTATATTAAAATTGAAAAAATTGATTTTGTGGTCGAAAATCAGTTTTCGAAGATATTTAGATGCATGGATCTCATGTGTTTTTACCGAAAGAGGTTAAAATAACTAAAAGCCTCAATTTAATAGAATGAAAATAATAATAATAATAATAATACACTGATGGAAAAAAAAAATCCCAACACCGGGAAAGAGCTGTGCTAGATAAACGAAATTTGGTAGGCGTGTTTATACATCTGAAAGATGACGTCGATTCAAATTTCGAGCT
This sequence comes from Salticus scenicus, assembly GCA_963930645.1. Taxonomy (NCBI): domain Eukaryota; kingdom Metazoa; phylum Arthropoda; class Arachnida; order Araneae; family Salticidae; genus Salticus; species Salticus scenicus. Next base: position 75,664,250 of record OZ005655.1, on the reverse strand, counting down.
ACGCGCATAAGTGTGGCGCTAGTAGCAACACTGTGAACATGCAAATGAGGTTTGCTTTAAATAAGCGCTGTAAGGTTCGTTATCGTTATTTACAGTTGAGATTTGACGTAGTGGGTTAATGTTAGTCAAGGATGCCTCTAAGAAGACGAAGAAGCCATTATCAACAGCTCACTGAGTTTGAACGAGGTCGTGTAGTAGGGCTACGAGAAGGTGGGTTTTCTTTCCGCGATATTGCAGAAAGACTTGGCAGGAATGTATCCACTGTGCATGAGTGTTGGCAGCAGTGGTCAAGAGAAGGTACTGCCTCGAGAAGACCGGGTTCCGGGCGGCCACGTGGCACTACTGAGAGGGAAGACCGCCGTGTTCGGCGTATGGCTGTGGCTAATCGTACTGCGTCTGCAGCTGAAATTCGAGCTGCAGTTGGCACCACAGTGACACAACGAACTGTTACAAATCGGTTACTTCAAGGAGAGCTCCGAGCCAGACGCCCTGTAGCGTGCATTCCACTGACTCCAAACCACTGCCGTTTGCGACGTGAGTGGTGTCAAGCTAGAGCTCATTGGAGGACGGAGTGGAGATCTGTTGTGTTTTCTGATGAAAGCCGGTTCTGCCTTGGTAGCAGTGATAGCCATGTGTTGATTAGAAGGAGGCCGGGTGAACGCCTGCTAGCGACCTGTCTGCGGCCTAGACACACAGGGCCTACTCCTGGAGTTATGGTTTGGGGAGCAATTTCGTATGACAGCAGGAGCACTCTCGTGGTTATCCCACGTACCCTGACTGCAAATTTGTACGTCAGTCTAGTGATACAACCTGTTGTGCTGCCATTCATGAACAGCATTCAAGGGGGTGTTTTCCAACTGAATAACGCTCGCCCTCATACCGCTGTTGTAACCCAACATGCTCTACAGAGTGTCGACATGTTGCCTTGGCCTGCTAGATCACCAGATCTTTCTCCAATCGAGCACGTATGGGACATCATTGGACGACAACTCCAGCGTCATCCACAACCAGCATTAACCGTCCCTGCATTGACCGCCCAAGTGCAACAGGCATGGCCAAGTGCAACAGGCATCCCACAAACTGATATCCGACACCTGTACGACACAATGCATGCACGTTTGCATGCTTGCATTCAAAATTCTGGCGGTTACACCGGTTACTAATGTACCAACATTTCACATTTGAAATGGCTCTTCTCGCCAATGGCTCTACATGTGATCTTGAAACTTTAATCAATTAAATACGTTACCTAGACAAATGTATTGCTGAAATTTCATTACTGTACAATAATTTTTTTTTTTTTTTTTTGGTGTTGGGATTTTTTTTTCCATCAGTGTAATAACAGATGATGATAAGAAAATACAAAATTTAGAAACTGTATTGTAACATTAATTAAAATACTAGTATGTTGTGGCCACCACATGACTTTCTTCTGTATTTTCCTATACAAATTCACTCAGTAAAAATAATTTATTTAAATTATTATTTAAAAAATTATCTTCCATGATAATGCAGACGGTTTACATATTAGAGAAAAAGTATAACACTAAATATCCAAAAAGAAGTCAATTTTATTCTCAATATTACATTAAATTTTTATTTTATTTTATTTTATTTTATTATTTATTTATTTATCTATTTTTTATTTATTTTTTTATTTATTTATTTATTTATTTATTTATTTATTTATTTTTTTTTTTTTTGTTATTAAAAATGAAAAAAGAAAAATCGATAACTTTATTTTAAATTATCGCAGATTCATGGTTCAACCATTCGTTTTATAGGTATTGGTGAGCTCTTTTGAAAGATACCCATCATGAAAATTTACTCCCCTCGAGGGGGGGATTTCCCTCCAGGAGGGGAGGGGAGGCTCCTACATACACATTTTTTTTTTTTTTTTTTTTTTCATAGTTGACTATCTCTATTAAAAAAAAAATTCTTTTAAATTTCATAATGATTATTAAAAAAGAATTCTCTTTATGCACGTTTATATAAAGTTTTGTCCTATACCACCATGTTAAAAATTTAGAAAAAGCGGGATGGCAATGCAAGCTGTTGAACAATTTTTACCAAAAGTTGATAGGCACTAATTTATGTCAATGTGTAACTACATACCAAGTGGTATGAAATTCTGTGCAGTAGTCCCTGAGATACAGTTGCCACAAAATTTTGTGACACACACACACAGACAGACATTTTCTAAAATTGGTGAAATCGTGCTTTACAGCTCTCAAAAGGTGTAAATCCATCAAAAACCCGAGGTCAAAAATTTTTACGAATCCAATACTTTCTTCTATTGAATATAGAAGAAAGTAATAATTTAAATCTATTTTCAGATCATAATATAACCAGATATAGATTTTAACTGCTGGATAATATTATTCTTTCCAGATATATTATTACCACATTAAATATAATTCTATGATAGCTATGAACGCGATGCAATATTTAGTAATGATATGTCTTCAAATTGCGTATTGTATAAGTTTATAGACTGTTTTTAGACTTTCTGGAAGTTTTTGTCTTCATGGAGTTGGTACCGTTTTGGCTTCATGGAGCCTAAGCTGGACTATCTGTGATTAGCAATAACAACAATAACAACGTAAGTTTATAGAGATACATGTGTTAATATCGAAATGTTATAACCAATGTGACTGCTCGAGAGAAGAAAAGAGTTGAAAGAATAACAGCAAAACTGGTAAAGAAATAATAAAAATACATTTGGGTCCTCCGTGGCCGAATGGTTATGTCACCACACTGCTAATCGTCCTCGAGCGTAGGACAGCGAGTTCGATTCCCGCGCTGGCCCGGGGTGTTTTTCCATTTCTTTGCATTGTAATTCTGTAATTATCTGACGAAAATTTACAAGCCGACTACGAATCAAGCATACAAATCTGATGTATATGTTATCAATAAACTAGTATGTTGTGGCCACCACAAGACTTTCTTCTGTATCTTCCTACACAAATTCACTCAGTAACAAGATTTAAAGAAAAAACGATTTTTTTCCCCAGGTTTTTTTTTTTTTTTTTCGTTAAAAGTTAAAAAAAAGTCGATAACTTTGTTTTAAATTATCACATATTTATAGTTCAAGTATTTGTTTTAAAGGTATTGACGAGACCTTTCGAAAGATACCCATCTTGAAAATTTACCTCCCCCCCCCCCCGACTGGTACTTCCCCCCAGGTGGGGAAGTGATGCCCCCACATGCACAATTTTTTTTTCCTAATTAACTACTACTATTATTAATAATTCATATTAATTTTACAGTCACAGGTTAAGAGTAACTCTCATTATGTACATTTATACGAAATTTTGTCATATACTGCCATGTTAAAAATTTAGAAAAAATACGATCACCACGCCACCTGTTGAGCGATTGATCCCCAAATCTAATCAGCCCCAGTTAATGTCAGGGGCCAACTAAATACCAAGTTTGGTTAAATTTCGTAAAAAAAAAAAAAAAAAAAAAAAAAAAAAAAAACCCTCTAATTTTTCCCAGTTGACTATCTATTATTAATAATTCATGTAAATTTCAGAATCATTACTAAAAAATAATTCTCTTTATGCACATTTATACAAAATTTTGTCCTATATCACCATGTTAAAAATTTAGAAAACGCGGGATGGCAACGCAACCTGTAAAACATTTTTTACTAAAAGTTGATAGGCACTAATTTATGTCAAGGTGCAACTACATACCAATTTCTATGAAATTCTGTGCAGTAGTTTCTGAGATACAGTTGCCACAAAATTTTGTCACACACACAGACTGACTGACAGACAGACGGACAGACAGACATTGTCTAAAAATGGTGAAATCGTGTTCTATAGCTCTCAAAACGTGTAAATCCATCAAAAACCCGAGGTCGAAAATTTTTACGAATTCAATACTTTCTTCTATTGAATATAGAAGAAAGTAACAAACAAACAAAAGCACTTTTTTTTTCATAATTTAATATAAAATGACTGATCTGTAGCTTAAAATTCACGATATTACCAGAGAGATCATCTAAATTTACGGATAATGTTATCTAAGATTTATCTTTATTAAACATCTCGAAAGTTTTTGAAAAATGGTCTTGTTTAATAACTTAAAACTACGACCTGCATTAAAAAATGGTAAATGGAAAGACTGGATTTATCTTCAAAACTTACTTTAGATATTAACTTTGCTAAAGATAACTTAATTTAGTAAATTTATAATTGACATGATATCATTTAATGTTTTATTACTGTGGTGATTAATCGAAAATTTTATCTATGAACTAATCTATTTCCTGCAATAACAGATATTGATCAGAACAATATATATTTTGAAATAGTTATAGTGATGCAAAACGAAAAATATTCATGTAATAGGCTTATATTTTCTATTAATGAGAAATCCAACTAGATCTAAATTACAAAATAAATTGCAATAACTTATCAGATTCAAAGAAGTATTTTTATTTTACGTCACAATAGCGTTCATCCCCCCCCCCCCCCAGTTATTTTTATTTATTTATTTTAACTTAAGCGTTTAGATTTAAAGTAGAAAGAAAAATAATAAGGTAATGAGAACTAAGAAATATTACCAATACACTCAGTAATGAATTCAAGAAGTTTTTCTGTATGATAAGAGAAGTATCGTTCAATGAAATCACGAAATACTCTTCTACTCTTCTCTTTAAAAAAGAATTATTGAAATAAATCTTCAACTTTTCATAGTTATACAATTGCCAAAAGCATTATTAATATTTTATTGAATTTTGAGTGTTAGTTGGTTAATTCAATTCCTACTATTAGTTCACACTCTCCCTCTTGTACAAATCTTGCAATCGATTTTTAACTAACTTTCTCGACTAGTTAGAAATTTGAAACTTTCACAGTAACTCAAAACCCGGTGACAACATAATACTTCGAAGTCCGATTTTCGAATTTTTTATTAATTTTCTTATAATTAATTAAAATATGAAAATAATAACATCCTAATAGCGTTAAAATAGTCATTAAAATATTAGATGTAATTTAATTGTTGCCAAAAAAAAAAAAAAAAAAAAAAATCCGAGTTCATTTTTTTTTCGACATAAAAATAAATACATTTAATTAAACGTGAACAATAAAAAATTATAAAAAGTTAAATTATGCATCTCACAAAAATTGACGTCATTATCATTTTAAAAATTTTATGCACATTCATAAGAGCTCTATGATTCATCAGAAAATTTAAAACATGGTATATAAAAGTTTTTTTTTTTTTTTTTTTTTTTTATCTTATAATTATTTTTATTTCATTTTTAACGCGCGCTTTTTATTTCCTAATTCAAAATTGTTAAAAAAAAAAAAATAAAAAAAAATCGATAGTTTTTGTAAGTAGCAATTGACTTAAAAATTTTTTTCTTTTATATTACTTGTTTTAATTGATATTCAAAGATTTGAGCTTTTTATTAGCCATCTGTCACTATATATAAGAGAGAGAGGAAAAGAAACAGAGACAGTGAAAGAGAGAGGGGGGGGGGAAGGGAGGACAGAGGGAGAGAGTAAAAATATGTTGCCAAAGTAATAGCTAAAGTAAAATATATCAATAAATTGTATCATTCCAAATTGCTAAGAAAAACTGTACCAAATTTGACGTCAATTGAATGATAACTTAATGTATTTGAAATCTTTTGTGTAACCCTGTAGATTAATTACCCAGATCTGAAAAAAAATCAACTGCATGGAATTTATTTGGTAAATTTTATGATCTCGCGGATGACAAATCTAAAAATAATCTCCATTTCTACGCAACACGTACTTTTTTTTTTTTTTCTTCATTCCCAGACATAGAATGTAGAAATTTTTATTTATCAATTTATTGCACTTTATTAAAAGAAAAAAAATGTAAGTAAATAACTAAAATAAATCTCCAAAATGCTAAAAAATAAATAAATAAAAAACATATACTTTTTTTTTTTTTACAGAGGGTGGTTTTTAAGGTATTTAAATCATAATAGGTGAAATTTTCCAATTTGTCAGTATAACGGCTTTCCTCCGAATTCGGTACAACTGCAAACTTACTTTTTGTATAGTTCATTTGGGAAATCGGATACAATCAAAATATATTTATCAGTGGATCTGCATATCAGGAACCTCAATGTGCCATTTCCATTACTTATTACTCAGCAGATCGTTTTTATTTATTCCATATTCTTTAAAATTAATTTATGTATATATACTTACATACATATATATGGATAACTCGTTACATATCGATATAGTTTCTGAAGAAGGATGCCGTCCTCCCCTCTCACCCCCCTCACCCGCGTTCTGTCCCTATCTATCCTCGTTGTATCCCCGTTATATCTATCTGTATATAAGTTCATACATATCTCCCTAAACGAGACTTGCAAACCTTAATTACATACTTAGTAATTACTTTGCTCAATAAATAACGTATTGAAAATATCTTGGATAGCACACTAAACGGTAAAAGTAAATCTATACGTCTATCACTTACCTACCATTTTGTACGTATAACATGCTTATGTTAATTTCATTGCATTGAATGAAGTATAATCATGTTAAAATTCATTTAAATGAAATTACGTTTATGGAACGTAAAGGTACGAGATACTTTTGTGTGTCCCTGTACAGGAACTACAAGTAATATACACGGACGTTGCAGAAAATATAGCTTTAGAACATACCTGTAATAAATTAGCTTATACTTTTAAATTTATAATTTTTCTTTCGTGTATTTTTTTAACCGACTTCAAAAAAGAAGGAAGGTTCTCAATTCAAACCGTATGTTTTTTTTATGTTTGTTAGCTCATAACTTCTGAACGGATGCTCCGATTTTGGTAGTTTTTGTTTTGTTGAAAAGGTCTTGGTCTGAAATAGGTCCCATTGTAATATCTTTACGATCTAAAGAAAATACAGGGTGCCCAAAAAAATCAGCCCCAACTCTTTTAACTGCTAAACGGCTGCAGCTATAGTGATAAAAATGGTATGTAAGTATAGCAAAGTCGCCATGCAGTACAAGGTTAAACCGCTTGCAGTGCCACCTGGTGGAAAATAGCGGAGTTAGTTTTCCTATCTCGAAAGCGGTTCTAAAGAAAAAGTGAATTACAAAGCTAAAGAGTATCACCGATTTAGTACAAAAAGATAGTTTAGACATTCATGCTAACGTTCCTATCTCGGAAACGGTTCAAGACAGGGGGAAAAAGTGAATTATAAAATTGCAGAGCATCATCGATTTAGTACGAAAAGAGATAGTTTTGACATTGATGCTAAAACTACAAGGTTAAAATCGTGCATTTTTTTTTTTTTTCGCAATTTCTTACACTGTACACACTTGAGCTACATTACTCACGTTGTAGCGTAGCTGGTGTGACATACGCTATATAGTTCAAAATATGGTTACGTGATACTTTTTGTTTTGTTGTAGAGATCTTGGTTTGAAGTAGGTCCCATTATAACATCTTTACAATAAAGCTCCATCTGGGGAAAAACAGCGGAATTAGCGCTACTATCTCAAAAACGGTTCAAGATGGGAGAAAAGTTAATTACGAAGTTGTAGAGCGTCATCGATTTACTGCGAAAAGACAGTTTTTAGACATTATTGCTAAAAATAGAGCGCTTAAAACGTGCAGTTGTTTGTTCGCAATTTCCTACACTGTGCACACTTGAACTACGTTACACAGTTTGCAGCGTAGCGGATGACACGTATACTCTGTGGTTCAAAGTACTGTTACTATAAGCGGTCACATCGATTAGCGCAAAGTCATTTTCAACCAACTTCAGAAAGGAGGGTGTTCTTAATTCGAGCTATATGTTGTTGTTGGTGTTTGTATGCTTATAACTTCGTTAGAGATGCTCTAATTAACCGACTTCAAAAAGGAGGAGGTTGTGTGAGGTTTAGGAGAATGGATAGGATGGTAGGAAATTAGATGGTAGGAGGAGGTTTCATGTATTTTTTTTTTTAGTGACATAAACCATTTTTTGAGTAATGTCACTTTTCTTAGAAGTTGTGATTTGTGAAACTTCCGTCGAACTTCTTCTGATGCTCTGTATAGAAATAAGTTTTCACTGAAAAGAGAAAAATAAAATCTTTTTGTAAAAAAATAGAACCGACTCCAAAAAGGAACTACTCTTCAAACAACTAAAAATGAAAGAAAACTGGTTGAAAATGGAACCGTAAATTGCGCCTAAAAGTATAAAATAATTTCCTTCGCCAAACAACCTATAACACTACAATTAATCATAACTTTTGAAGTCGGCGCAAAATTAAATAAAAATTGATACCTTTACAAAAATCAAGTCCTATTCAAAATACACATCTCACATTGTTACTTGCAAAACGCAGCCGAAAACTACTTTGATTCAAGAAAACAGATAAGATTTCTTAAGCAGCAAAAGTTGGCGAAGATGCTGGTATCTGACGTCCTTGGTGAAAGAAAAATCGCAAAATTATCTGGCAAACATATTTAATTTCTTTGGTATATCATGATTATTTTGATAAGGTGTATCAAGAGAGTAATCAAGAATATTAAACAACACATCGTACAATATATATTATGAAAATATACATCTTGCGTGTATATTTTTGCCTTACGTTTTGATCGCCAAATCCAAAAGCCATCAAGGATGATAGTTATCAAAGTTATACCAAATTTGCAAAGGAGACTCTAACTTCGTAGAAACATAAATACCGCATTGTGAAGAATGTTCACTGTTCTATGTAGATGCTACTAATGGACCAATTGTATACAGTGATAAAATAATAAAGGAAACATGAAAATGGATCATTCGAGACAATAGCATTTGTTGCTACCGATCTAAAGACAAACCTTTAAAAACTAATTAAATTTTATTTAATTTTGCGCCGACTTCAAAAGTTATGATTAATTGTAGTGTTATAGGTTGTTTGGCGAAGGAAATTATTTTATACTTTTAGGCGCAATTTACAGTTCCATTTTCAACCAGTTTTCTTTCATTTTTAGTTGTTTGAAGAGTAGTTCCTTTTTGGAGTCGGTTCTATTTTTTTACAAAAAGATTTTATTATAAATAATAATGATTTAAAACTCCAACCAAATCTAAATTCTAGTAACAATACTGTCTTAATAAGTAATTTAAATACATAAATGTGAACTTATAATAATATATCAGAGTAAAAGTGTCTTACAATTTTATAAGAAACTATTATAACTAATTATAGAAAGTCCTGCGGTTGGAATAAATTTTATTTCTCCTTAATGATGATTACACTCTAATAGTATATATTTTCTGATTTTTGCATCAACCAGTTCATAAAAACTAATCTATCTTAAATATATATATGCTCATTAATCTTGTTGTTCTGGTGAAATGCGTTAATCAAAAGTGAGAAATCGATCATATCTCTAGCGTGATATTTCATAAATTAATTAACTTTTCAATTCTGATGGCAAGAAAATTAGGCAATACAATTTGAGATGATTCATTACATATCAAAAATCTAGGCAACTTTTCCCCACATCATATAAGAATAGCCAATATAACTTAATTTTTAACCTTAATTCGATTATTTACCTTGGCTTCTAATATCACGCAGAAATAATGTTCTAGAATTGCAACCCCAGGATTAACATTTTAAGAAAAGTTAATATTTGAAAACATGCTCATTTATATACATATATATATATGCATATATACATATATATATATACATATATATATATATATATATATATATATATACATATATATATATATATATATATATATATATATATATATATATAAATTGTGATACGGGAAAATATGAAAGTGGAATGTAAAACAACAAGAACAATAATTGAACTATGTTAATAAACAAGAAAATTAGTTAAATTTAACACTATTCAAGCTAAAAATTTCAATTTGGCTGTGTTTTCTTCATCAGCAGGTGGGAACACAGCTAATAAAAACTATTTAGTACTAGCAGGTTTCTGAAGATATGTAGGCTAGTATACTCCAGATTGTATTTCAAACAGAATAGTAAAGAAAAACTTGAAGTTATAAAAACTGAAATGAGTTTAATTTTAAAAGCATTTTATTTCTTAAAGATTAACTTTCTATTGCTAATGCAAGATACTTATTGAAATTTAAAAATCATTTATTATATAGATTTTTTATATGAAAATGCTAGCACTAATATACCCCCACCCGAACCTGCCAGCAGATAGAAGAAAACTCACCACCTGCAAGAGACAACAACTGCAAAATTCCATTTCAGCTTAAAAACTTTTCAAATATTGAAATTCTTCTTCCGTATCCATAGATATCCAAAATCTTTCCAAGGTTGGTGAAACTATATAACTCCAAACATCAGCATACAATCGTCCAAAAAATCAGGCTTTAAGTCGTAAGCATCACACTGGACACCTACAGGGCCCGATTAAGCTTTGAAGCTAGGGGAAGCTTAGTATCATTTCGGGGCTCCCTTTGATTTCGGGAAATCTTGTTTTCCTATTACATATTGTAATATAAAAATGCAATTGATAAAAAAGTTTTGTGTGTTTATGTGTATATATATATATATATATATATATATATATTATATATTTTTTTTTCATTCATATATCTAGGTAGTTTCCACCCACAACTTTAAAATCGTATAACTTTTTAATTAAGAACATTCAAATTTTTGACGTTAAATAATAGAATTTTCCCAAAATAGTGGTTATTTTACCTTGCTTTAGGTGAACTTTCTCAAAAAAAATTCAATCTCAGTGTGAAAATCTAAAATAGAAAATTCAAGACCCTGTTTTTAGTCATTTTGAGGCCCCCTGTTAAATTTTTGAGGGGAAGCTTGTGCTTCCCGAGCCTTTTGGGTAATCAGGCCCTGGACACCTATATGGACCGCAAAGCTAGTAGCTGCGGAGCTGACACTAAAAATGTACATTACTAGTATAATAAGAAATAAAAATTATAGGATATAAATTTTTATAATATAATAAAGCTTAAAAATTATATATTTGTTTATCAAAATTAAATTTTAAATTGCATAATCTCTTAATTCTTAAAAGTTGATTGACTATTACATTTATGTAAATTCTATGACTCAAATTAGAATACCAGTGCAGCATACAGTTAGTAACGAAGTTGAAGTTTTTTCTTTTATCATATAAATCAGTACATAAATTATTATATTTAAAACAAAGGAAATATCCAAAAAATCAGCTTCAAAATTATTATTGTTATTGGCTTTATTTAGTTTCAAAATATCTAAATTAAAAAAATTATCAAAATTGGTATTAAAAAAATTCAAGTCATCAATATATCGATATACATGTAAACAGATATTATGAGTTACAGTGAACTTATTTTCAAAGAAAAATAAGAAAAGGTTGACCGCACTAGAAGAATAATTAGTTTCCATACCATTGTTATACAAATTAATTTTTGTCATTTATTTTGAAATTAATACGTATATTATATTATTATTATTATTATTAAAAAATTCGTAAATTTCCAATAATTTGCGAAATTTTCAAAGTAGCATGTTTCTAGTTAATGATGTTTATCCCGGCATCAAAACTGGTGTTTATAACCTGTTCTTACATCTTTACGATAAAAATAATTATAAGATAAAAAAAACTTTTTATAAACCACGTTTTTAAATTTTCTGTTGAATCATAGCTATAGAACTAACAACATTAGCACTTTATCAATGCGTATTGTTGAGAAATTGTAAATAATTGTATTTATTTTTGTATAAATTCTTTCAAAGAGGCTTAGTGAGTTGATAAAATGTAAATTTTCTGCATTTCCAGCTCTTTTTCGCGTTAAAATAGCTTCAATTTCCTTTAAAACGCGTTAAAAAGCTCCAATAGGCAGGTAATGGATTTGGCGCCAAATTTGGCGAGCTTTGGCGAGAAAATCCTTATTATCGATATTCCAAAGATGGACGTTCTAATGTGATTGGTTAAAGAGTTACGGAAATTTGAATTAAAAAAAAAAGTTAATTTTAATAAAATCTTTTTGTAAAAAAAATAGAACCGACTCCAAAAAGCAACTACTATTAAAACAAATAATAATAAAAAAAATTGAATGAAATGAAACTAAATTGCGCCTAAATGTATAAAATAATTTCCTTCACCAAACAACCTATAACACTACAATTAATCATAACTTTTGAAGTCGGCGCAAAATTAAATAAAATTGAATTAGTTTTTAAAGGTTTGTTTTTAGATCGGTAGCAACAAATGCTGTTGTATCGAATGATCCATTTTCATGTTTCCTTTATTATTTTATCACTGTATACAAGTGGTCTATTGGTAGCATCTACACAGAATAGTGAACATTCTTCACAATGCGGTATTTATGTTTCTACGAAGTTAGAGTTTCCTTTGCAAATTTGATATAACTTTGATAACTATAATCCTTGGTGGCTTTTGGATTATTTGGCGTTCAAAGCGTATTGCAAAAATATACACGCAAGATGTATATTTTCATAATATATTTTGTACGAAGCATTGTTTCATATTCTTGATTACTCTCTTAATATACCTTATCAAATTAATCATGATATCCCAAAGAAATTAAATGTGTTTGCCAGATAATTTTGCGATTTTTCTTTCACCAAGGACGTCAGATATCAGCATCTTCGCCAACTTTTGCTGCTTACAAAATCTTATTTGTTTTCTTGAATCAAAATAGTTTTCGGCAGCGTTTTGCAGGTGACAATGCGAGATGTGTATTTTGAATAGGATTTGACATTTGTATTGAATAAAAGTATCAATTTTTATTTAATTTTGCGCCGACTTCAAAAGTTATGATTAATTGTAGTGTTATAGGTTGTTTGGTGAAGGAAATTATTTTATACTTTTAGGCGCAATTTAGTTTCATTTCATTCAATTTTTTTTATTATTATTTGTTTTAATAGTAGTTGCTTTTTGGAGTCGGTTCTATTTTTTTTACAAAAAGATTTTATTTTTCTCTTTTCAGTGAAGACTTATTCATATAGCAGAACATCAAAAGACGTTCGACGGCAGAATCACAAATCACAACTTCCACGAAAAGTGGCATAACTGAAAAAATGGTTTATGTCACTGAAAAATACATGAAATGCACCCAATGTGAACAAAAAAGTTACATCTCCATCTAGAAAGTTATCCACTCGAGAGACAGTTGAGGCAGTTTTATTCTAGTCAAGTTATTTTTAAATTGATTTTTCTCAAATGTTGCAAGTTGTGTCACTTTTCTTGCCTTTATCGGATATGAGCAAAAAACTATCTACTGAATGAACACACGTTAAGTTAAAAGGTCTTTAGAAATGCAAAGACCGGATACGCTGTATTCTTAACCAAAAACTCTGTTAGGCATATATATTGAATTTTACAATGAATACGTGTCACCCGCTACGCTGGAATTTTCGCAGCGTAAAGTTCAAACAAAGAGCAAAATATGCATTGCAGCTGACGGACAGAAGTTTCAACATCGATACTTACATACTGCTTTTACCAGTGTAGCTGCATGCGTTCAGCAGTTAAAGTGAGAACAGACTTTTGTGAGTATCCTGTAATTTGTTTATATCTTAATGAAATCATAATGAAGCCTATTTCTGGCCAAGATCATTACGACAACAAAAAAAGTATTAAAATTAAATCATTTCTTACGAAGTTGTAAGCTAACAAATTTCAACAACAACAATGAGAAACATGGTTTGTATTGAGAACCTCTTCCTTTATGAAGTCGGTTTAAAACGTCTATGCGTTAATCGATATGACCGCTTGTAATAACCATACTTTGAATTTTACATAGCATAAATGTCACCCGTTACGCTACAACATATGCAATGTCGTTCAACTGTGCACAAAATAGGAGATTGTGAACAAACAAATGCACGTTTTAAGCGTTCTATTTTTACCATTAACGTCTAAACTATCTTTTCGTACTAAGTCGATGATGCTCTGTAATTTTATAATTCACTTTTTTCCCCTGTCTTGAACAGTTTCCGAGATAGGAACGCTAACTCCACTGTTTCCCACCAGGTAACGCTGTAGGCGGTTGAATCACGCAGCACATATCCACTTTACTATACCTACATACCACTTTTATGACAATAGCTGCAGCTGTTCAGAAGTTAAAAGAGTCGGGACTGACTTTTTTGGGCACCCTGTATTTTCTTTTGATCTTAAAGATATTGCAATGGGACCTATTTCAGACCAAGACCCTTACAATAAAACAAATAATTATAAGATAAAAAAAATTTTATAAACCATGTTTTTTAATTTTCTGTTGAATCATATAAACGCTACTGAAGGCAGCCGGAACCCCAGCAATTGGATAAAAGTATTAAAAAAAATTCCTTGCTATCGTCTTTTGAGCTATTATAAAAGTTTCAAATGGCTATCTAGCCGGGAAGTTAGTTAAAAATTGATTGCAAGCTTTGTACTGGAAACGCTGCGAAGGCAGCAGGGTCCCGAAGCAATTGGATAAAAATATTTTTAAAAAGCATTTTCACCGTATTCTGAACTGTTCCGAAAGTTTCAAATGTCTAGCTACTCGGGAAGTTAGTTAAATGAATTTTCTGTTGAATCATACGAACGCTGCCGAAGGCAGTAGCGATCTGAAACAGTTGACTAAAAGTATTAAAAAAATATATTGCCACCGTGTTCTGAGCTATCCTGAAAGTTTCAAATATCTAGCTAGTCGGGAAGTTAGTGAAAAATCGATTGCAAGCTTTGTACTGGTAACGCTGCCGAAGGCAGCAAGAACCCGAAACAGTTGGCTAAAGGTATTAAAAAAAAAGCATTTTCACCGTGTTCTGAACTATTCTGAAAATTTTAAATGTCTAGCTAGTCGGGAAGTTAGTTAAATAAATGTTCTGTCGAATTATATAAGCGCTGCTGAAGGCAGCGGGACCTGAAATAGTTGACTAAAATTATTAGAAAAATGTATTGTCATCGTGTTGTGAGCTGTCCTAAAAGTTTCAAATGTCTAGCTAGTCGGAAAGTTAGTGAAAGATCGATTGCAAACTTTATACTGATAACGCTGCCGAAGGCAGCAGGAACTCGAAACAGTTGGCTATAGGTATTTAAAAAATGCATTTTTACCGTGTTCTGAACTATTCTGAAAATTTTAAATGTCTAGCTAGTCGGGAAGTTAGTTAAATAAATGTTCTGTTGAATTACATAAGCGCTGCCGAAGGCAGCGGGACCTGAAATAGTTGACTAAAATTATTAGAAAAATGTATTGTCACCGTGTTGTGAGCTGTCCTAAAAGTTTCAAATGTCTAGCTAGTCGGAAAGTTAGTGAAAAATCGATTGCAAGCTTTGTACTGAAAACGCTGCCGAAGGCAGCAGGAACCCGAAACAGTTGGCTAAAGGTTTTAAGAAAATGCATTTTCACCGTGTTCTGAACTATTCTGAAAGTTTCAAATGTCTAGCTAGTCGGGAAGTTGGTTAAATAAATTTTCTGTCGAATCATATAAGCGCTGCCGAAGGCAGCGGGACTTGAAATAGTTGACTAAAATTATTAAAAAAATGTGTTGTCACCGTGTTGTGAGCTGTCCTGAAAATTTCAAATGTCTAGCTAGTCGGAAAGTTAGTGAAAAATCGATTGCAAGCTTTGTACTGATAACGCTGCCTTCGGCAGCGGGAACCCGAAACAGTTGGCAAAAGGTTTTAAGAAAATGCATTTTCACCCTGTTCTGAACTATTCTGAAAGTTTCAAATGTCTAGCTAGTCGTGAAGTTAGTTAAATAAATTTTCTGTCGAATCATATAAGCACTGCCGAAGGCAGCGGGACTTGAAATAGTTGACTAAAATTATTAGAAAAATGTATTGTCACCGTGTTGTGAGCTGTCCTGAAAATTTCAAATATTTAGCTAGTCGGGAAGTTAGTTAAAAATCGATTGCAAGATTTGTCCCTGACAAACACACAAACCCACAAACCCACAAACACACAAGAATCGAAGTTAATAAAAACATGGTAAAATAACCAAAATTGGATTATCTCTTCAGAAGTTATGAGCTAACAAACAAAAATAAAAACAAAAAAACATACGGTGTGAATTGAGAACCACCTCCTATTTGAAGTCGGTTAATTAGAGCATCTCTTACGAAGTTATAAGCTTATAAACACCAACAACAACACATAGATCGAATTAAGAACACCCTCTTTTCTGAAGTTGGTTGAAAATGACTTTGCGCTAATCGATGTGACCGCTTACAGTAACAGTACTTTGAACTAAGGAGCCTTTATATTGTCTAATTAATTGCATTGCCTTGATAATGTCTAAAAACTGTCTTTTCGTAGGAAATCGATGATGCTCTACAACTTCGTATTTAACATTTCTCTCATCTTGAACCGTTTTTGAGATAGGAGCGCTGATTCAGCTGTTTTTCACCAGATGGCGTTTTATTTTCTTTAGATATTACAATGGGACCTACTTCAGACCAAGATCTTTACAACAAAACAAAAAATATCAAGTAACCGTATTTTGAACTATATAACGTATGTCTCACCAGCTACGCTACAATGTGTGCAATGTAGCTCAAGTGTGCATAGTGTAAGAAATTGCGAACAAACAAATGCACGTTTTTAGCATTGTATTTTTAGCATCAATGTCTAAACTATCTTTTCGTACTAAATCGATGATGCCCTGCAATTTTATAATTCACTTTTCCCCCCTGTCTTGAACCGTTTCCGAGATAGGAACGCTAGCATGAATGTCTAAACAATCTTTTTGTACTAAATCGATGACACTTTTCAACTTTGTAACTCACTTTTTTCCCTAGAACCGATTTCTAGATAGTAACGCTAACTCCGCTATTTTCCACCAGGTGGTGCTGCAAGCAGTTTAACCTTGTACTGCATGGCCACTTCGCTATACTTACATACCATTTTTAACACTATAGCTGCAGCCGTTTAACAGTTAAAAGAGTTAGGACTGATTTTTTTTTGGCGCCCTGTATTTTCTTTAGATTGTAAATATATTACAATGGGACCTATTGCAGACCAAGACCTTTTCAACAAAACAAAAAGTATCAAAATCGGAGCATCCGTTCAGAAGTTATAAGCTAACAAACATAAAAAAAACATACGGTTTGAATTGAGAACCTTCCTTCTTTTTTGAAGTCGGTTAAAAATAAAATATTAATCCTTTCAGAACGACATATATTTGCATCATGAACTACATTAGCATTTATCAATGTGTAGAAAATCTAAACTGATAATGACGTCATTTTTTCCAGATGCATAATTTAACTTTTTACAATTTTTAACGCTCACATTTAATTAAATATATTTATTTTTATGTCGAAAGAAAATGAACTCGTAATTTTTTTTTTTTTTTTTGGCAACAATTAAATTATAGCTAATATTTTAATGACTATTTTTATTGCTATTAGGAGCTTATTATTTTCATATTTTAATTAATTAAAAGAAAACTATTCGAAAATCTGACTTCGTATTGTGTTTTCACCGGGTTCTGAGCTACTTTGAAAGTGCTCAATATATCTGACATGAGTCCCCCCCAGGCACAACTTTGACATGAGTCCCCCCCAAGGCACAACTTTGACATGAGTCCCCCCCCCCAGACCCAACTTTGACATGAGTCCCCCCAAGGCCCAACTTTGACATGAGTCCCCCCCAAGGTACAAGTTTGACATGAGTCCCCCCCCCCCAAGGCACACCTTTGACATGAGTCCTCCCCAAGGCACACCTCCCCCTCATTGGGAAAAAGAGAAAAAACGTTGTTTTGCGGCTATAAGACAGTTTGGACTTCCAACGTTATTTGTTACAGTATCTGCAGCTGAAACACATTGGTTTGATTTAATGAAAACTTTATCATGGAATTTATATCGTCACGAATTAACTAAAGAAGAATTTGTCGATATTAACAAGTTTAGCAGTAGGCCTCTGGCACTAAATTAAAATCTGTCAATGTCAGATTTTCATTTTTTAAATAATGAAATAATGTCGTGTCTGTATAATTTTTATTTCTGAAACTAATTTACTTTTTAGAAATTCGATCCTTACAGTTTTATAGGATACTAGCAGGCTTTGCCCGCTTCGCTGGACATTAAACTTAAATGAGTTGTCAAAATCCCATATCTTTATTAATAACCTAAGTTCTCGCTGTGATTGGTACAGGTTTTCTCGCTCGCAAAGTGAGGAGACTGGATCTCCACTGTCTTCGGCACAACTTACCCACTTCTTACTTCCCCTTCCTCAGCGGGTGAGTTCGAAGTTTTGCAAAATCTTACTAATGTACATAATGCGTACACTTAATCAATATCCGCACACCAAAATTCGCCATTCTAAGATAATTCAAAGCGAATTCAAACGGAAAGACATGTTTTTACACATGTTTATTGGGAACAACTTCAGTATAACCCCACAACGATATTTGGCGATTTTTTTGTTGGCGATTATGGCTAAATCATAAATCTAAAAATCATAAATCATATATGATAAATGATAAAATCATAATCTAAATCAGAAATCATAAAACATAAAATCAAAAATCAAAAGTAAACAACATATTAGGCTGCCATATTATATCGCAAACAGTCCAGAACAACATCGTTATCCTTCAAAACTGCGCCAAAGAAAAATCGCCAAATTCAGCTGTGGGGTTATACTGAAGTTATACCGTTTATTGCCCTCCGACTCCGAGAAGGGGGGGGGGGATTTCGAATTTCATGAAATCCAGTTACAATAAGTGCCGGATGCAAACAAACAATTTACGCACCAAATTTCGTGACCACAGAAGCTTTTCATAGAAAATATTATAAATAAATGAATACAAAACGCACAGGCTATCTCAATTGTGGCAATATTGGCTATCTCAATTGTGCAATTAAAGATCTTGGCGAGAAACGTCCAAGCTACTTTGGTTCTGAATTTCAAATTGTGCCAAAGGGATCCAATACTAAAGCTGTTCCATACACAAAATAAATAAATAAATAAAATAAAGTAAAATAATAAAATAAAATAAAAACTCTTCTCTGATATTTACAAAATAAAAATAAAAAATCTTGATAAAATCCAAATTATAATCATTTACAATTAAGAGGAGAACATAAAAAAAACCTCATAAGGTACATAATAACAACAAAAAATTTTGTTTTACTGCAGGAAAGAAAATTACTGCTTAATTAAATAAAACTATTAAACTAATGCCAAATATCTCCATGAAAATATTTATCCACGTGCAAATTCCTCATTTTTAAAAAAAATCACCAACTTTTGTAGGTATTTTTCTCTCTAATTTTTATTATTCACGTGAAATTAAAAATATTTCATTTTATTTCTCGAAAATAAAAATATATATAAATGCATATTTATAAATATAAAACCTTTTACCGAATCTGGGTTAAAATCGGAAAAAGGGTAAAATAAATTAGAAATATCAGACCTATATTTATAAATTTGATACCAAATGAAAGGGGTGATTTTTCTGAATCCAGGGGTGCAAACAGTTTTTCGATGCGAGAATTAGATTTTTAAAAAATAACTAAAGTATGAAATTTAAGTGGCAACGGAAAAACGGAAAAAGGGGAAAATAAATTAGAAGTTTCAGACCTATCGTTACAAATTCAGTACCAAATGAAAGAGGTGATTTTTCTGAATCCTGGGGTGTAAACAGTTTTTCGATACGACAATTAGATGTTTTAAAATTAACTAAAGTATGAAACTCAGATGGCAAAACTTCATTTCAATCTTTTCATAATTTGTAGTGCGAATCACGCGAATAAAAAAAGTCTTTATCTTAAACATTTATTTTTGCATTTTATTTTTCCATTCAAGGCGTTTTAGAGAAAAAATATTTATGGCGCATGTGCAGGCGTTTTTTACCCACAATTTAAACACTAATCAGAATTTTGAAAATTTCTATAGATATAATTTTAAGTTGGGTGAAGACCTAAGTTTCTGCCCAGCGCCATTGAATTCCGTCCAGCCGTTCTCGAGTGATGCTCGGACAAACGTATTTTATTCTTTTACCCCACAGGGGGGAACGGGGGGTAATTTCTGAAAAGTTGATAGATATAATTTTAAGTTGGGTGAAGACCTAAATTCCTGCCAAGCGTCGTTGAATTCCGTCCAGCCGTTCTCAAGTGATGCCCGGACAATAAAAGCGACATTCGGACACGATGACACACACACAGACACACACACACACACACACACACACACACACACAGGCAAAATTTTCTGAAGTCATTTTCGGCTTTCATGGGGTGTGAAACGTGAAGATATCGCAAATTTTTTCGATTCCGACAAATTTACAGACAAAACTCTGATTTTATTAATATAGATTTCAAAGAACATAACGGTGTATATGCAATATGCAGACTATATACAGGGCTATATAAAAGCAGCCAAATACATTGCTTTTTATTTGATAAAATTGATAGGAATGCTTTCTAAATTATGCTGTAAGTTCACTACATAGGTTTTCATTTAGGTCATGCGGTGTTAAGCACAAACTTTTTTCTTTTAAGCAATACGAGCCAGTAAAATTAAATATTTTTAGTTACTGTTCTTTATAGCTCCCTGTGAGGCTACTTGTTCTTTTTATAGTATCTGTACGGTATCAGTTCCATATATAATACTAACTTGTACTAGTTGTAATTCACTACTATCTGTTTTTCTTTCTTAAAGTTCTGTCGGTAATTTTCTATTACCATACTCAACCATCGTTGAGTACTGCGTTATTCATTTACAAATTACAGCCCTTACCGTGCTAATCATTATAACAATGAGAATTAATTACAATGATGAAATATTTTTTTACGTACAGAATAATATACTGAAGTTAGAAAATAAGTGAAACATAAATATATATAATAGAACTAGCAGACCCGGCCACGCGTTGCTGTGACTAAGTTATACGCTGAATTATACGGCTGTAAACTATTTAGTACAGTCAAATTATTATTTACGAAAAAAAAAAGAAAACGTTGTAGCCGATGTAAAAACCTACAGGGTTGAGATTTGAAACTTAGGTCAAAATTTGGAAGCGATTGATAAAAATTTTCGTAGTGTTGATATTAAGCACAAATTAATTTTATTGTAGGGTCCTATAAATTTTAATGGAGAAGTGATATATATTATTTCTAATGCTACTTTGGATAAAATTGCTAAAATGACTAATATATAAATTAAATTATATTAAAATTCTATTAAAATAAAACTATAAAAGAAACAGACGATTTTAAAATCAATTTTTATGGAGGAGTGAAATATAATATATGCTATAATGGATAATTTTACTATAAAATGACCTCATCGTTTTAAATATTTTAAATGGGGCAACAGCTGTAGTTAAAAAAAGGAAAACAATAAGGCTAAACCAGAAAAATAAGTAAATTTGATAAATATTTTAAAACTTTAAAATTGGAAATCTTATGCAATATTGGACATTTAAAGTAAATACATGTATCATTTTAATAGAAAAAGAGTTTGGAAAAGTTTAGTGTATTTTAACAAAGTGATGAGAAGTTTTTGAGTATGTTAAAATTTCAATAGTAAATTCAAGTTAATAAAGATGGGAAACATTGAGGATTAAGATAAAAATAATTATAAGATTTAAAAAAAAAAAAAAATATATATATATATATATATATATACCATGCTTTTAAATTTTAATATACTAATAATATACTAATTAAAAGGAAAATGATAAATATTCTATCATAGTTTGAAGTCAAATTTGTTTTCAATTGTCTAAATAAAATATCTGATGTAAGATACTAATATTTTGCAGCGGAATAGATTTCATTTCTGTCATCCTTGGCGAAAAAAAAAGAATATCGCCAAATTATCTGGCGAAAATATTTAATTCCTTTCAAAAATCATGGTTATTTTATCAACTTATATTAAAAGAGTAATGAATAATATGAAACAATATTTCGTACAATACATATTACATGTCATACATACGTACAATGAATAATACATATTACATTTCGTACAATGCATACATCTGGCATGTATATTTTCGTGTTACGCTTTTGATCGCCAAATAATAATAATAATAAAAGCCAAGGGCGACAGAGTTTTGAAATTTAAAATTAAAATTTTGTCAATTTGACAGCAAAATAATTCAATCTAACACCCGCGATAACTAATACATATCTATACCCAAATATAAGGATTAAAATCGGGAAATAAATTTCCTCGATTTTTAATAATTTCTTCCAAAAAATCCAGTGGGCAATTAACATAGGAAATCTTTTTCTTGGCTGCACAGACGGTCAGTGAGTCACACTTCGCTTGCGTATAGAACTCATAGATATAGTATAGCATATATAGAATAGAGTGATCATTGGGGAGAAAAAAGTTATTCCTTTTCATTTGGGAAAAGACGACCTTTTTACCAAAATATGGCCGTCTTTCCCCGAGTGAATACACACGGGAATACATACTAATATTTTAGCAAATAAAATTTATGAATAATTTATTTGCTAAAGGGGAATGGAAGACTCCAGAAACAGTTTCAAATTCATATTTCTTTCTTTTTTTATTTATTTTTTTTTTTTTTCAATACCACTTAATGGCTGTTTCCAAAGCTTTTATTTTATTTATTTTTTTTTTTTTTTCGGCATCAAAAATCTTTGTACGATAACATGGGGATGAGAGATCTATATATATTACTATATCTATGATAGAACTACATTAGCATTTTATCAATGTGTATAAAATCTTTAAATTGATTATAACGTCAATTTTCGTGAGATGCATAATTTAACTTTTTATAATTTTTTAACGTTCACGTTTGATTAAATGTATTTATTTTTATGTCGAAAGAAAATTAACTCGTATTTTTTTTTTTTTTTTTTTTTTTTTGGCAACAATTAAATTAATGGAACTCACAGATATTTTGGAGCAACTTTAATAAAGGTCTATAATTAACAAATAATTGCAATAAAACAATATTGTGACGATAAATTGAGACAAAAACTATCCTATCTCTCAAGTTGGACCAAACTGCACACAGTGTGCAAAATTTCATTAAAATCGGTTCCTTAGTTTAGGAGTTTACCCCGGACAAACATCGTGACACGTAATTTATATATATATACAGATTATATATTTTATACACTTAGACACGAATATAATAATGTAAAAATAAAAATAGATGTGAGGCAGTTAGTTTTGACATATCAGCTCTGGTTTCATGTTTGTGGAAAATAAAGTTTTTTTTTTTTTTCTTAATAGATCAAAAATTAATCTGAATGTTCTTCAATAGTTAATTTGAAGAAAATATATATGATATTTATCATTCCATATAACAATAAATATAAATAAAATAACACAATTCAGTTCAACATAAAAAAGATATATATAGCTTTAATATAGGACCGTATCCGCGATTGTAATGAAATGCTCGCCCTCTGGTGGGCTACGGTGAAATTACAATAAACATGGTTTAATTCGAATTCCATATAGCCGCCATTGCTAGCCGATGTTTAGTTTCACATATATTTATTGAATAAAAATGAATAAATACGGTAAAAAAGATAACACATACTTTTGTGTGCGACAGTGTAAATCCAAAGCATCAAGAAATCCAGAATTGAGCTTCCATTTATTTCCAAATGACGAATTTAAAATTTCAGTTGCTTCGGCTAATGGAAGTAAAGAATTAATCAGATGATTTGAAATTAATATTTGTTCAACTTCAGTTAAAAATCTACTTCCGATCGAACTTTGAATAAACTGAAGTATTTTTTCCAAAAACAATCAATTTTCCATAATGTAATGGCGGTGAAATTATAGTACGAATATTAAGTAGAATAACAAGAATACTATTGGAACACACGTGGCTAATGTTTACTAACAACTGCAGTGTTCACAAAGCGCCGTCTATCGATCATTACAAACGCGGATAGTCGATTAGTACAGATTTAGTATAGTTTAGTTTAGCTTTGTGAATTTAAAATTTTTGGTGCCATTTTGACAATAAATTTTTGGTTAAAAATAAATAAATAAATAAATAAACAAAAATCTAGTACTTGATTTGGTTGTACTAATACTGACAATTTTGGTAATTTAAGGCAAAATTTCATATTAGAGCTGATTTAATATCTGTCATCGTTGGCGGAAAAAAAATTGCCAAATTATTTGGCGAAAATATTTAATACCATTCAAAGATCATAATTACTTCAATAAGGTATAACAGAGTAATCAAGAATATGAAACAGTGGTACAACTATAGTATTTCCCCTCAGCTGAATTTGGCGATTTTTCTTTGGAGCCGATTTGAACGATAACGATGTCGTTCTGGATTGTTTGCGATATAATATGGCAGCCTGCATGCTATTTATTTTGGATTTATGCTTTTATGATTTATGATTTATA
The DNA here is from genome assembly GCA_963930645.1 of Salticus scenicus. Lineage (NCBI taxonomy): Eukaryota > Metazoa > Arthropoda > Arachnida > Araneae > Salticidae > Salticus > Salticus scenicus. Next base: position 75,639,948 of record OZ005655.1, on the reverse strand, counting down.
ATTTAGCTTACGATTTTATCATTTATGCTATATGATTTATGATTTTTAGATTTATGATTTAGCCGCAATCGCCAAATCTAGCTGAGGGAAAATACTATAGTTGTTCCGAAACAGTATTCGTACAATATATATTGCGAGAATATACATCTGCTATGCATATTTTCGTATTACGTTTTTGATCGCCAAATCCAAAAACCGCCAAGAATGACAGATATCAAAGTTGCACTTTCATATAATTTTTTACTCGTAAAATTATGGCTAGATTTAAAATAGTACTTGCAGAAGTAAAGATACAATTTTTATTTATTTATTTTATTTATTTATTTATTTATTTCTATTTAATGATCTAAGTGACTAGAGTTAAAATTACTATCGCGGTCGTAAAAATAGAGTTCTTGGCGAAAAACATTCCAACTACTTTGGCACCAAATTTTAAAAGTCGCTATGTAGGTGCTATACTAAAACTGTTCCAGAATGAAAGTTAAATACGCATGTGGAAGGAACCTGCAAATGAGGGATTCAGTGCAATTTTGTGCTCAAATTCTGAATAGTTTATATTACCATCCCCATAAACGTCACCTTCGGACAAAACACGTTCAGTAAGTTCTTCATAAACCCATTGTCTCAGCGGATTATCTCCACTTAACCTTCTTATTAATTCCCTTAAATCTTCTGCATTTAGAAATCCATCACCATTAAAGTCGTATATTTTGAAAGCATAATGGGCTTTTATATTTGTAGGTGCATTCACACTAAATACGGAGATCATGTATAGGAATTCTTCGAAAGTCATAAATTCATCAGATGCTGCAAATATTTTAATAATTTGATCCCTAAGTGGATTTACTCTCAATTCAGAAGCGTTCATTATAGTGGAAGTACCCACAGATGGATTTTTATCATCTTCAGTGAACTGGGCTCCTAAATTTTCAAACAATTCATAAGCACGACGTACTTGTTCCACAGTCAAAAAAGTCAAAATTTCATAATCTTCAAGATCATTTTCAGTTAATAAAATATTCCTTTCTGCGTAGCATAATTTTTTCATTCTTTTAAATAAAGACCGACACCATTCGAAACAGTTAACAAAACAATCAAAAGGAAACATTACGAAATACCGGATTAAAATCTTAAATACTTTCCTTAAATAAATAAACTTTAAGAATAGTTGGTTTACTTACACACAGTTAACTTTATTCTTATTGTTGCCATAACTGATTCTATGTATAAATAACAATTATGTTATGAATTCTGTTAAAAAAATTTCTTTATGATCTAAAGTTTATCAGTAGCTCAGCTTTATCTTGGCTATATCGGTCATAGACATAGATATAGTTAGTAATTTATATAGATCTATCATCCCATTGTTATCATGCAAAAATTTTTGATGCCGAAAATTTTTTTTGGCATGAGCCATATAGTGGTATTGAAACCATTGAAACTCGTCAAACCTATTATAAGAGTGGACGGGACAATGGCAACCTTTTTTAGTGGCAAAGATAACTCATAAAAAGGTCATGTGAATTGATCTATAGGAAGCCAAACTGGCCAATATTGAAATTTACTCGCCATGCTCTAAACTCTGCTTTTTATTAAGCAGACGATATTTTCCCTTTTTCTTTAAAAGTTCTTTTTAAAATTTTTATTTCTCTTTAAAAGTTAGATTTATCATCATTATGGCCTATGGAGTAAAATTATTTAAAGTGCGATAGCATCTAAATGCCTTATTCGTTGGAGTGGAAAATTTATATACGAGTTAAAGGCCACCATCACAAACTATATAGATTTTGGTGACCCTAGCACTTAACGAGTTTTACAGGGACACAAATAAAAATTGTTCATCATTAAGACCAATAGGTTCAAATAATTTAAAGTGCGACAGCGATTAAACGCCTTATTCAAATGAACTGAAAATTTATATACATGTTGTACGTCACCGTCACATGGACTTTAAAGAATCTAACACTTATGGTTCTTTTTCAGGGACAAAATGCAAATTTCTTTATCATATGGGCTCAAACTTTAAAGTACGATAGCGTCTAAATGCCTAATCCGATGGAGCTGAAAAATCATATAAATATTATAAGTCACTGTTGCACTATCTATAAACATTTTGGTGAATCTAGCATTTGTAGATTTTTACAGGGACACAACAAAATATTCTTTATTATTATGAGCTAAGTGTTCAGTAAAATAGCGTTAAATTAAGCATCATGTACAATATAAAGAAAAATACTGAAACTCCCTATTATAATTTTCTCTCTTTTGTTTATTTAACGACTCCTCTTACTTTACTTTATCTACAGAACCATTAATTACTCAATGTTCGGAAAGTCGAGTGGAGTCACTCCAGAATTTTTTTTCTTTTTTTTCATTTTTTTTTTTTTTTTTTTTTTTTTTTTTTCAGCATAAAATAAAGTATGCTTTCACGTGAAAAAAAAAAAAAAAAGTTATAAAATATTAAATTTGCTCATGCATTCAAAAAAATGACGTCTGTAAAATAATAATAATCATAATTTTAAATTTCAAAGGTAACGAAAAGATAAATAAAGTGCGAAAATTTCGCACGGGCTTGCTAGCAAATGAATTATTTGAAGTGAGAAATAAATAAAATAAAATGATAATTTTTACTCGCCCTACAACTAACTAGTATTTTATAATGCGTGTTACTTTACAGCACATCAATAGATGCAATGATTTGCTGTTTTATTTATTTATTTATTTAAGGCTTCTTTATACAAACTTAAATTATATACAAACAAATTCGAATTTTTCTCCAGATGAAACTTCGCGAAGTTGATTTAGGTTGATCGTCCACCTTCTGTAATTGTTCTCAGCTGGACGCCTTCTCTTAAACGATTTAATGACCCCATAGAAAATGCAACAGTCTGAGTGTAATTTCCACCCACCTTTTTTATTGCACTTTTTTTAATAGCCTTACTGAAAAATGAGTTTAATTATTAGAACAAAATTATAGTTTTTATGTTTCTTCTTGATATAAAATGTTATGAATGAGGGATATTTAGTACTTAATACATCAATGGCTGGTTTAAAGTTAATTATATGATAGTATTAAAATTCTTATACTAAATATACCGAAGGACGTTTCAAGACTGTATTTTATATCCTCTTTGTTAAATGAAATACTTCTTTTATTTCCTCTAGATAAAAACTTCACATTTTTTATGAGAAATAGACGGTACGATTAAAGAAAAACTGTATACTTAGTAATTATGGAAAGTTTCTATTTTAAACGTTGGATGACATTTTATACTTCTAAACTTCTAAAAGAAGGAAACAGATTGTTTGCTTCCCATTCTTTCATATTACGAGGTGCTTTCGAATCCATTTCTAAGGAAAATTGCAGTATTTTATCCGCCTTTATTTTATGACTTTCTACTGAACAGCACTTGCTAAAATATATAAAAATAGCTTTTATTTTACGTATTTTGTTTTATATGTGTTTGCCAGAATTTTTAGTTCAACAGTAATGCACATTGAAATACATTTTATTTCATTTACAATATTAACACGATTTATACTATGGTTCTGACCAATGATGTTGATTAGGTTTATTTACATATATTACAAAAGCGAAGATCAAAGTGGTTATTAACACTCAATCCTCTTCTTTCTAAATAAATAAAAAATAAATCTGGAGTGACTCCACTCGACTTTCCGAACATTAAGAAGTTAACTATTTCATAAATAAATTAAAGTAAGACAAGTCGTTAAATAAACAAAAGTGAAAATTATTATAGGGTGTTTCAGTATTTTTCTCCATTGTTTAATTTTACGCTATTGAACTTCAAATAATTTGAGCCCATAGATCATAATGGTAAAGAATTTTTCGTTGTATCCCTGTAAAAATCTGTAAGGGCTAGGTTCACCAAAATCTATATAATTCATGCGATGGTGACTATAACATGTGTATAAATTTTCAGCTCAATCAAGTGAGGCATTAAAACGCTATCTCACTTTAAAAATTTTGGATCCATAGTCCATAATAATGAAGAATATTTCTTTGTGTCCCTGTAAAAAAAACTATAAGTGCTAGATTTACCAAAATCTATACAGTTTGTGCGACTGTGATTTGAAATATGTGTATAAATTTTCATCTCAATCAAATAAGACGTTTAGACGCTATCGCACTTTTAAAAAATTGGGTCTATAGACTATAATGATAAAGATTTTTTTTTTTTTTTGTGTGTGTGTGTGTGTGAGTGTGTCCTTGTAAAAAAACTATAAGTGCTAGCTACATTCACCAAAATCTATACAGTTCGTGAACCGTGACTTATAATATGTGTATAATTTTTCAGTTTATTTGAATAAGGCGTTTAGACACTATCGCACTTTAGATAATTTGAGCCCATAGGCCATAATGATGACGAATTTTCTCTTTGTGTCCCTATAAAAAAGCTATAAGTGCTAGATTCATCAAAATCAATAGGGTTCATGCTATGGGGACCTATGATAGGGGAGAGGGGGTACAATGGACCAATTTTGGAAATTTTAGGTGTTTACTCACAAAGTAATAATTTCTCGCAATTGAAAATATGTGTGCATATTACCTATATATTGGGTCTTATGTGACACTCAATCAAAAGCAATAATTATGTTTACTTTTTATAATAACAACTGACAAAATGGACCATTGTACCCCGACCGCGGGGTACAATGGTCCATGACATGGGGTACTATGGACCACAGGTCAAATTTAAAAAGCATAAAAATGTAGAATGTTTTTTAATAGTGTAAAATGTAGAATATATTTTATTTGTTTATTTAGGTCTTCGATTCATACAAATAATGTAAATTAATGAATATTAAAATTAGAAAATGATACGCCAAACAATTTTTGTGTCACTGAAAATCTGCTGTTTTTTTTTTATGAAGTTGTAGGGTCTGGAAAACTCATCATTACAATAGCTTGAAAATTTACAAGAGATATAGCAAATCTCTCAGGAAAAAAATGTAGAGATCTTCATTAAGTTTTCGTCGCATGAATCTCACAAAAACAGATTCTTTTATAGAAATTCTTCTTGCAGAACAGATTCTTTTTATAGAAATCTTTTACTTCTGGGATTAAACCAACCAAATGTAAAACCGTCTTTTTCGTCAAATTTATTTGTATGATTATTTTTTAATTGCATTATTTAATTTAGTTTGTTATAGCTGTATGATATTTGTAAAAATATAAGAATACAAAAGTAACTGAATGGTTATTGAAAATAAGTAAGAAGAAACCTCAAAGTAAATTGCTTTCTATTCATCATTGAAGACATAATAGATCTAATTAAGATTAACGCTGAAATTTTTATACATAATTTATAGCTAACACTTCAAAAATGCAGATTTCGTAAATCAGTTTATTATAACAGAGAACTGAGGTAAATCGACCATGGTCCATTCTACCCCGTTTCTCAGTGGTCCATTGTACCCCATCTGGACCTCTGACAGCAAATGATAAAAAAAAAAAAAAAAAAAAAAAAATCGTCTTAAAAACATTATTCATGAAAGACGAAAAGAAAAAATGTTTAACTAAAAATATTTACTTTTGGCTACCGTAAACTAAACTTCACGAATAAAATGGCTAAATTGTTTGTTAGGCATGAAGTTGCTGGCTAAGTTTCATCACTGCAGTGCTGCTACCTATGTACCAAAGTACGTACCATAAAAATAAATAAATTATAGGTAGCGGTCCATTGTACCCCACTCTGATTTAGCAATTTCATTAACTGCAACGTTTCTAATTTAACGTGTCTATTTAATAGAACACAAATTAGAAACGTTGCAGTTAATGAAATTTCTAAATCAGTAAAATATCAAAATGTAAATCGTGAGGATCTCCGTGCACTAAAGAGTCTTAAAAAGAACAGGGATATCACATGTACTGTTACTGATAAAACGTAAAAAATAGCCATTTTAGGCATGAAAGAACATATAATTAAAATGGAGGAAACCATTAAAGAAATCGACGTTAAGGAAATAACTAAGGACCCAAATAATAGACTAATTGAAAAAACACACAAAATTATTAAAGACGGAAAATAGCCAAACAATTTACCCCCCAGAATTAGTAACCATGCACCTAATACACCAATCATCTCTGGTAAATAGAAGGATTATAAGAATCCGCCAAAATTTAGACCTGTAGTTAGTAAAAGTGAAGCACCGACTTACTGTTTAGAAAAGTAAATGGCTAAAGTTTATCGCGAAATTCTTCCCCCTTCTTCCCCCTTCTGAAACTGCGTTAGAATCTATCGAAGATTTTATTAAAAAGCTTAGAGAAATAAAAATTAAAAGCAATTATCGGTTCGTAAGTCTCGATGTTATTAATCTATATATCCGTCTATTAATATTGAGGAAATTGCCCAAATCGCCAATAGCGCTATCGAAAAAGTTTTCAGGATCCCAAAATAGCATAAACCCTTACCACCACCACCAATTTTTTGTTAAACGAAAATTATTTTAAATTCAATAATAAAATTTACCAATAAAAGAAAGGGGTCCCAATGGGGTCGCCCATATCGGGTTTCATGGCTAAATTTAAATTAAGACTATTGGAAAATAAAATATTTAAAATTTTGGGGGACAGATTTCATTTCTGGTTTATATACGTCGATGACGTGTTTGCCGTTATCGATAAAGATAGTAACACCAACCAAACCAACTACTACTTAGTAGCTTAACACTAAACCTACCGATACTTCATGTATACCTATTCCTACCACAGCGGGTAAAGTGACCCGTCTTTAAAATGTTATATATATAGACTATGTATAGCAAAAATATATTATTTAAGCACAATTTGGTACATGAAACATGGACGATGTGATAATGTTATTTGCAAGAAATTCTGACAAAAAGTTTAAAATGGGTCATTTGACCTGTCGTGGTAGGTATGTTAAATGACTTAGATCCCAACATACAGTTCACGTATGAGGAAGAAAATAATGGACAAATTAATTTTTTGGATGATAAAATAACACGTATGAATAATAAATTAATACCACCGTTTATCGTAAACCAACAAGCAGTAATGAAATCATAAATTATAAAAGTAAAACACCGTTCCGCAATAAAATCAGTGCCATCCGTTCCTACGTCAATCGTGCTATTTTAATTTGTAACGAACCCAGTGACCTTAACGGTGAATTAAACTTAACAAAACAGTACACCAGAAAAGCCGGTTATCCGGATAAAATAGTAAATAAATTATATAAAAATAGTTTAAAGGCTCTAAATACGATACCTAATTTTCAGAACACCCCCCCCCCCCTGAAATTAACGTCTTCTATCCCTTTTGACCGCGGAACTTCTAATAAAATCAAAAATGTAGCAAATAAATTTAATATTAATATCCCCATTAAGCCGAATCATAATATTCACCAATTAATCCGTAATGATGAAGACCCCATTCCCCCACTGGAAACCGCTGGAATTTATAAGACATCCTACACAGATCAAAATGTTGTGATGATTAGAAGAATGTAGATCATGAAGAGGCGATCCTTTTCCGAGAAAACTATTTATTTTCTCATTTACATACACAACACATCACAAATAACATAAAAAAGAACGTAAATAAACTATGTAAACATTATTATTTTTAAATGGACATAATTTTCCAGTCCACCAAACAAAAATACGAGCGGTCCTCAAACCAGGCGTTTTTACACCTTCATTGCATCATCCACTCTCTAAAAAACTAAGTCAAAGTCTCTCTTCAAATCGAAAGTCTTTTTCGTCTGCGCTGGACAGACAGCGCCCTCTAGTCGTTCTAAAAGTCATTACGGACCTCCTCCCTTCAGGGGAGAAACTTTTCACTATTGTAGAGGGGAAAATTTGGTTAAATAATACTTGATTAGGAAAAGTCTATATTCAAATAAAATAAAGTCACAATATTCAACATATTGGTCCATTTTCTAGATATCGTAATCAATTTAAAACAAGTGATTAAAAAAAAATACGAGCAAGCACCAATTCTATGCAGAAACAGTACCTGGTTATATTTAAATGCACCAGACTTATCCCTATTTTAAATTAAAAACACCATTTAACTTATTTTAAATATGCAAAAAACGTATACCAAATTGAAATATAAATATTGTTACACACAATATACCAGAGACACTAAATAGATATGCAAAGTTGAATATAGATAGCAAAAACAAATTTATACCACATATATATATATATAGCAATAATGAAACAAATACGATATTTAGCAATAGTTAAACAATTACATAAACTTTTTTTTTTTTTTAACTAAGGGATAAGACTTAATCTATCAGCATTCTGAGATTGTAATTCTATACACTCAACAACCTCATAATTAAATAAAACTGCATAGAGTTCCCAAAGTAAAAGTCTGGGATTTGGTCTTTTTTTTTTTTTTTTTTTTCTCAGGAACATGAATGGTAGCCTTATACAATTAGGACTAAATAAAATAGGATTTAGAGATAAATTCTCCTTTAGTTCTTCAAATACACTTTGGCAAGAGCTATTCGAGTCAATGGATTTTAGAGTCCAATCCTTTAGTAAGTCTGACAATAAAGTTGCATTTTCAGAAAATTCAGGAATGCATTTTCGATAATAATCAGCTAATTTCAAAAAGGCTGTCACATGAGTCTTGGTAGTATGAGACGAAGAATCTTTTTTGACTCGAACCTTCTTTTCACTTGGAGTTCTTATTCTCTGGCCCACTAAATGTCCAGAAATTTTCACATGAGCTCGAGTAGTTTGACATTTAGAAGATTTGATGTGCAACTTTGTAGCACTCATTTTGAAGGAAATGTCTTTTACATGTTTTTTTCTTGCTTTAGGAAAATTGACGACTTTCTCACTATATGGCACTGGACACTTTTCACTGTCTTTCAATGAATTTGCCATTAGTTGACTAGAATCTTTTGGTACATTGTTCATGGGCTTGAATGTACTCAAGGTAGTCGAAGAAAGCTTTTCTTTCAAATAATTTTGTTCCTTCAATTGCTTTTCATAAGTTAAGCATTTTTCAGATAATTGCATAAGATCTAATTTATTTTTTTGCAATTCAGCTGTCAACTGATAAAATTTAGCATTAGAAATTTTTTCTTTCTCTTCAAGAATACTAAACAGGTAATCTAATTTGGAATTAATTATAGTAATTTCATTTCTTTCTTCAACAAGTTTTTCATTTTTAAGACAAATTTCTTTTTCTTTACTTTTCATTCTTATGAGTTCTTCTTTCATTATGTTAATTTCATTAGACAGCTTAAGATTTTCAATTTTCGTATTTTCCAGTTCTTGTTTGTAATTATTCTTTTCAACATTCAGAATTTCTAACTGATTTAGATAATTCTTTTTTTCACTTTGTGAATCAAGGCGAAGAGTTATTAACTGATTTTCAAACTTTTCTTTCTCTTGAATTTCTTCATTTATCTGCTTTTCATATTCTAAGCATTTTTTATTCAGATAAGCACCTATTTCAGCTTTTAGTTCGTCCATCACAAAATTAGACTCTTCATTTTTCTGTTTAAGGTCTTTTAAGGCATTATTTAGTTCTGAATAATTTTTAGTAGTATGTTCCAACTCTTCAGTAAGTTTTTTATTTTCAAGAGACAGTTCTTGTTCTTTAATTTTCTTTTCTTTCATCTCCCCTTTCAAACATATAATTTCATTTAACAATCTGAAATTTTCGGTTTTGAGATGGTCAACATTTATTTTCTCTTTAAGAACAACTTCATTTTCTATTTTATTTTTATTTTATTTTATATACTGCAGTTCTTCAACAAACACTTTTGGAGAGGTTTTATTGAGTTCTGGCCATGAAAATTCTGGTAGGATTTCTTCTACCTCTTCAGTTTTCTTTTCATCTTCAGATTTGCTCTCAATCAACTTTTGGTCAAAATGAGCAACATTTTTATTTTGAATATTTTTCTTCATTCTTAAAAATTTCTTAGGATTTCTTGTTTGTACTGAATTTAGCTTAGACACTTGTTCATTCGCTTTTGATTTGCAATTTTTGAGCATTGCAGCAGTTTTATTTCCTAACAAATACTTGTCACCATAAAAGGAATTTTGTAGGACAGCTGCTTTAGTTTTTAAGTGTCCCATTTTACAATCCAATTCAATTTCTGCAAGTGGTAAACAGATAGGATTCACTTCTAATGGATTTCTAATATACACTTTCTCATTTGTGTACATATGTGGATCCACATACTTGCTGCTTATCAGATCACATGAAGCACCCGTATCTCGAATTATTTTCATCTCAACACCATTCACTTTACCTATACTAGTATAAGGTGTCATTGATTCATCAGAACCAGCCTCAGTTATAATAGGTGAAATAAATTCTTCATTTTTCTTTAATTTATCACACTGAGGTCTAAGATGATTAGTAGAACCACATTCATAGCAACGAGCAATTTTTCTTTTATCAAATTCTTTATTTCTCTGATTTTCTTGGGATGTTTCGGGTTTTGCATGAAATTTCGGCTTGACATCTTTGTTATTATCGTTAGACTTATCATCACATAAGTTTTCACTTTGGTTTCGAAAGCTGGAAAATTTCTTTTTGGGCAATTCCCCCCTTTTGAAACTTTCCCTAATACTCTCAAACTCATCTAGTTTTTCAGCTAAGTCCATAGGTGTCATGAATGTAAGGCAGTTTTCTAAAAAATGATCTCTTACATCAGCAGGCACTCGAAACTTCAACTGCTCAGTCACTATTAGGTCTTTCAGCTGTTGAAAATACTCTATCTTTAATTCTGTGAGCCATTCCGTAAAATAACTAGAAAGCTCTTGAGCATAATTTCTCCAAGATTTTTCGGACGATTTGTGGTGCTTATAAAAACATTGTTTCAATTTTTCACTATCTATATTAATAAAATCAGATCTATATTAATAAAATCAGAGTTTTGTCTGTAAATTTGTCGGAATCGAAAAATTTTGCGATATCTTCACGTTTCACACCCCATGAAAGCCGAAAATGACTTCAGAAAATTTTGCCTGTGTGTGTGTGTGTGTGTGTGTGTCTGTGTGTGTGTCATCGTGTCCGAATGTCGCTTTTTTTGTCCGGGCATCACTCGAGAACGGCTGGACGGAATTCAACGACGCTTGGCAGAAATTTAGGTCTTCATCCAACTTAAAATTATATCTATCAACTTTTCAGAAATTCCCCCCCGTTCCCCCCTAGGGGGTAAAAGACTAAAACACGTTTGTCCGGGCATCACTCGAGAACGGCTGGACGGAATTCAACGGCGCTTGGCAGAAACTTAGGTCTTCACCCAACTTGAAATTATATCTATAGAAATTTTCAAAATTATGATTAGTGTTTAAATTGTGTGTAAAAAACGCCTGCGCATGCGCCATAAATATTTTTTCACTAAAATGCTTTGAATGAAAAAATAAAATACAAAAATTAATTTTTAAGTTAAAGACTTTTGTATTCGCGTGATTTTCACTACAAATTATGAAAAGATTGAAATGAAGTTTTGCCATCTGAGTTTCATACTTTAGTTAATTTTAAAACATCTAATTGTCGTATCGAAAAACTGTTTACACCCCAGGATTCAGAAAAATCACCTCTTTCATTTGGTACTGAATTTGTAACGATAGGTCTGATATTTCTAATTTATTTTTCCCTTTTTCCGTTTTTCCGTTGCCACTTAAATTTCACACTTTAGTTATTTTTTAAAAATCTAATTGTCGCATCGAAAAACTGTTTGCACCCCTGGATTCAGAAAAATCACCCCTTTCATTTGGTATCAAATTTATAAATATAGGTCTGATATTTCTAATTTATTTTACCCTTTTTCCGTTTTCAACCCAGATTCGACATGGAACAGCTTTAGTATTGGATCCCTTTGGCAAAATCTGAAATTCGGCACCGAAGTAGCTCGGACGTTTCTCGCCAAGATCTTTAATTGCACAATTGAGATAGCCAATTCAGTTCATCGCAAAAATGGCTTAAAATATTTAAAGTCACCAAAGGGTTCCGATACTTAAGCTGTGCTTTTTTTATTTTTTTGGTGCTAGAGGCCTATTTCAGTCGGTACAGTTGTCGAATTTTTATAGGTCACTCTTAATTAGTGCTAGAGACCTATTTCAGTCGGATTATTGAATGGGGATTTATTGAATGAAGTCCCCCCAAGGCACAACTTTGACATGAGTCCACCCCCCAGGCCCAACGTTGACATGAGTCCCCCCCAAGGTACCCCTATTTCAGTCGGTACAGCGTTGTCGAATTTTTATAATACAATCTTAATAGTGCTAAGGGCCTATTTCAGTCGGTTTATTGAATGGGGATTTATTGAATGAAGTCCCCCCAAGGCCCAACTTTGACATGAGTCCCCCCCAAGGTACCCCTATTTCAGTCGGTACAGCGTTGTCGAATTTTTATAATACACTCTTAATAGTGCTAAGGGCCTATTTCAGTCGGTTTATTGAATGGGGATTTATTGAATGAAGTCCCCCCAAGGCACAACTTTGACATGAGTCCCCCCCCCTGGCCCAACTTTGACATGAGTCCCCCCCCCCCAAGGTACCCCTATTTCAGTCGGTACAGCGTTGTCGAATTTTTATAATACACTCTTAATAGTGCTAAGGGCCTATTTCAGTCGGTTTATTGAATGGGGATTTATTGAATGAAGTCCCCCCAAGGCACAACTTTGACATGAGTCCCCCCCAGGCCCAACTTTGACATGAGTCCCCCCCAAGGTACAACTTTGACATGAGTCCCCCCCCAAGGCACACCTCCCCCTCATTGGGAAAAAGAGAAAAAACGTTGTTTTGCGGCTATAAGACAGTTTGGACTTCCAACGTTATTTGTTACAATACCTGCAGCTGAAACACATTGGTTTGATTTAATGAAAACTTTATCATGGAATTTAGATCGTCACGAATTAACTAAAGAAGAATTTGTCGATATTAACAAGTTTAGCAGTAGGCCGCTGGCACTAATTTAAAATCTGTTAATGTCAGATTTTCATGTTTTAAATAATGAAATAATGTCGTGTCTGTATATATATATATTTTTTTTATTTATAATATTGCCTATTAAAGACTTCTGTGGTCACGAAATTTGGTGCGTAAATTGTTTGTATGCACCCGGCACTTATTGTAACTGCATTTCACGAAATTCGAAATCCCCCCCCCCCTCTCCTTCTCGGAGTCGGAGGGCAATAAACATGTGTAAAAACATGTTTTTCCGTTTGAATTCGCTTTGAATTATCTTAGAATGGCGAATTTTGGTGTGTGGATATTGATGAAGTGTACGCATTATGTACATTAGTGGGATTTTGCAAAACTTCGAACTCACCCGCTGAGAGTGGGGAAGTAAGAAGTGGGTAAGTTGTGCCGAAGCAGTGGGGACCCAGACTCCTCACATTGGGAGCGAGAAAACCTCTACCAATCACAGCGAGAACTTAGGTTATTAATAAAGATATGGCATTTTGACAACGCATTTAAGTTTAATGTCCAGCGAAGCGGGCAAAGCCTGCTTGTTTAATTTATATTTTCTCTTAATGATATTTTTAACAAAATCATAATTTGTCGCATCGGTTGGCGACTCTCTGGCCAACATATTGGAAAGTTCTGGCGGTAAAACTGCTAACAGGTAGGCCACCCAATCCCTTTTTGGAACTCGTGCCATCTCCGCTCTTCTTTCGAAATTTATTAAATATAAACCCATTTCATCATGTTTTTCATCAAATCTTGGGGTAATTTGGGTTAACTGTATTCTTGGAACCGATTCAATCACCCTTTCTGGTTCTAATAATCTTTCAGGATTTTCTTTTGAAATTTCCAATTTTTTTTAATTCAAGTTCATATTGTTGAGTTTCTCGGGTCCTTCTCTCCTCTCTTTCTTCTTGTCTTATTCTCTCTTCTTCTTGTATTTTTAGGTAGATTCCTTATAGGAGATCTACCTATTGCAATGGTTCTCATGACACGACTTCTAGAAAATTTCTTCATATCTTCACCGATCATGACCCCTAGAACTCAAAACCACCCTCCGTTCAAAAGTTTATATATATATATATATATAGGTATATATATATATATATATATATATATATATATATATATATATATAAAACGCTTTTTCCCATGTTAAGTTGTGAACACGATAACTGGAGTAATTTTTATTTAAATTTAACCAGCTCGGGATATGTTGTCAGAACAGTAACAATCTCGGTCGAGTTTGTAGATGGGGTATCCAGCTCGAAGGGGGTGGAAATGGTGGGGGGTGGAAATTTTCATTTGCCCATAATTTCTTTAATATTGAAAATAGGAAAGTACTTCAAATCAGGCGAATTACCGCCTTACTCTAAAGAACAACTTTTGTATTTAAACTTTTTCAATAACTTCAATTGCTTAAAAGTTACAAGTTAAAAAGTGATTTTTCTTGTGATGAAGCCGACAGTTTCTATAGCTTTCATTGCAAAAATTTATAATCTGATGCTTATGTCACGTGCAAATGATAATAAAAAAGATGACTGAAAATATAATAAAATTTTAATCATGTTTTTAAACAATATAATAATCTGATTAAAAAAAAAAAAAAAGTTTAATTTAACAGAAAATATGACGTCACAATTACAACAACGTACTGAGAAAAATGAAATAAAATTTTATCCGTGATTTTAAACAAATAAAATAAAAGTTAATAAAAAAATAATTAAATAAAATCAACATATCTTAGCGCTAAGCAGATTTAGACTTAGCTTTATGACATAGATGCTATAATGTAAAAGATAAATGTCATCGTTTAAAAAAAAAAAAAAAAAAAAAAAAATTGTAAATCGATGCTAAACGAATTAAACTGGCATGGTAGAAAAGGTAATAAATTTGGGGACATTTAGGTATCCCTTTAACAAATGAACTAGGGACGATTTTAATGAATTTTCCGTTGAAGTTTATTTTCATGAAAATTTAAATTTAAATATTTCATTACTCGAATTCCCTTATTTTGATAAATAAAACTATACCATTTAAAAAAAATAAAGAACACTCTTTTATTGAAAATTGAACTAATAAAGGTTTTAGAAAACTATTACATACTTTTAAATCTTTATTTAAAAAAAATTAATTGTTGCCACTCGACATGAAACAAATACATCCAAATCCTGTGTCATATACGATAGTTTTCTATAAGTATAGATTTTTTGTTTGCCCTTGGAACCTGCCCCTGATGGGAAAAGTGCCTGGAAACACTTGTATCTAGTATTGTCATTGATTATGAAGTCGTGTGCAAAATTTCTGGTCCTTTGGACGACAAGAAGTTGCCGAAAATTGAATTGCAAAATTCCGTTACATACATTAATAATTGCATCATATCAAGTTAATAAAAGTGTGTTAATTAAAAACCTTGTTAAACGCTTTAATTAATAATTTAAAAATATAAAATTAAAATAATACGTCAATCTTAATACAAATATCGTTTGTGGTGAATAGTTTAGAAAATCAGTTTAGGCAAGAATTTAAAATTTACGATTGAAAGTAATACGTTACAGCTTCCTTTGACTTTTTATCTTGTCGAAACAAGATATTGGTCTGTGAAGAGATATGAGGTTTTCGCGTGGAAAGAAAATATAATGACGTCAAAGCTGCCTTTCTCATCCCCAAACTCGCCAAATTTTGTCGCCAAGTCAAAAATTTCGTCGTCAACTATCAACTTTTGCAGCCAAATCACAAATTTCATTGCTAAGTCGCAAGTTTTGTCACCAAAATCTCGCCAAATCATACAATTTACTAAATTCATAACAATTGACATTGAAATTCAGCAGTGCCAAATGGTCAAATGTTAACTAATGTTAATGTTCCAGCTTATGTGAACCAAAACAGTTTCACTTTACAATTTTTACTCATCTGACAATAAGAATAACAAAAACACAATACAAAACTTTCAATAATTCAATAAAAATTACAATGAAATAACTATACAAAAACCGCTACCACTTATCTGTATTTGACTTGACCATAGCAACGCCAGGCTTACCAGAACTAGTAAGATCACAAGTGCATTTTCACGTTTCTATTACTTTTTCTTTTAAAAGAAAGGTATTGAACAACAGTTATATGGATTTTAAATAGAAATTATAATTTTGATTAAGCTTGGGTGGGGAGGGGGGTGTAGCCCAATAGCCCCCTCGGGATTCACCATTGCTGGGATTTTATATCTTTAAGGCTTTTATTTGTTGAACTAGCAGGCAACGCTCGCTTCGCTGGTCCCTATTTTTAAATGAATCACTATAATGAATTCTCAAAATCGCATTAATTTTTATCACGTGAAAAACTAGTATGTTGTGGCCACCACAAGACTTTCTTCTATATTTTCCTATACATATTCAATCAGTAACAATATTAAAAAAAAAAAAAAAAAAAAAAAATACGATTTTTTTTTTCTAAGTTTTTTTTTGTTAAAAGTAAAAAAAATCGATAACTTTGTTTTAAATTATCACAGATTTATGGTTCAACCATTCGTTTTAAAGGTATTGACGAGATCTTTTGAATGATACCCATCTTCAAAATTCAACCCCCCTGGGGTGTACTTCCCTCCCAGGGGGGGAACCGATGCCCCCCCATGCACAAATTTTTTTTCCTAGTTAACTACTACTATTATCAATAATTCATATTAATTTTACAATCACAAGTTTAAAATAACTCTCATTATGCCCATTTATACGGAATTTTGTCCTATAAAATGCGATCACAGCGCCACCTGTTGAGCTATTGATCCCCAAATCTAATGGGCACCAGTTCATGTCAGGGTGCAACTAAATACCAAGTTTGGTTAAATTTCATTCATTGGTTCGTGAGATACAGCGTCCACAAAAAAATGATACAGACAGACAGACAGACAGACACACAGACAGACAGACACACAGACAGACATTTTTTAAAAACTATCAATTCGTGTTCAGGACATCCCAAAACGTGTAGATCCGTCAAAAAACGGAGGTCGAAAATTTTCGCGAATCCAATACTTTCTCTATATTACATATAGAAGAAAGTAAAAAGAGAAACAAAATCTGAGTAGGAAAAATGTTGCACCGGGTTCTCACTGCCTTCGGAAAAAATTCCCAAAATGCTCTAACCCTTATTTCTATTATTTTCCCACTTGCCCCCCCCCCCTCCTGTCTATCCTAATAATTTTACAAATTTGAAAATATCCGCAATCGATTTGAAAGTATCAAAAACCTCTATGCACCAGTTTTGAACGATATATCTCTATTTTTATTTTTTTACCGCTCTACTCCCACCCCCTTCCCGCCCTCCCAATAATTTTAAAAATTCGAAAATATCCGCAATCGATTTGTAGGTATTGGAAACCTCTATGCACCAATTTTGAATGATCTAACTCTATTTTTTTTTTGCCCCTCTGCCCCTCCTTTCCGGCCCTCCTAATAAATTTACACTTTCGAAAATATCCCCATTCGACTTGCAGGCTTCTAAAACCTATCTGTACCAATTTTGAACGGCCTAACTGTATTTCTATTTGTTTTTGACCATAGCCACCCCCCCCCCTTCCCGCCCCACCTAATAATTTTAAAAATTCAAAAATATCCGCAATCGATTTGTAAGTATCGAAAACATCTATATACCAATTTTGGACGATCTAACTCTATTTTTATTTTTTTGCCCCCCCTGTCCCCTCCCCCTTTCCTGGCCCTCCTAATAACTTTACACTTTCGAAAATATCCCCATTCGACTTGCAGGCATCTAAAACCTATCTGTACCAATTTTGAACGGCCTAACTGTATTTCTATTTGTTTTTGCCCCATAGCCCTCCCCCCCTTGCCGCCCCACCCCCTTCCTGCCCCTCCTAATAATTTTACAAATTCGAAAATATCCGAAATCGATTTGTAGGTATCGAAAACCTATATATACCAATTTTGAACGATCTAACTCTATTTTTATTTTTTGCCCCCCCCTCTCCCCTCCCCCCCTGCTGCCCCACCTGGGGGCTGAATTTCTAAAATTCCAGAAATTCGTTTTTAGATATTTGCATTAGCTATATTTTAGAGCAAAAATTTCACGCATATCTATTTTTTTGTTTGAGATATATAGGATTATGCGAAATCACGTTTTACGCATGTGAAGTCAGGTTCCCCCCCCCCACCCTCCTGCCCCCCTTGGGGACCGAATTTTGAAAATTTCAGAAATTGGTTTTTTGACATTTGTATTAGCTTTATTTTAAAGCAAAAATTTTACGAATATCTGTTTTTTTGTTTGAGATATGAAGGATTTTGTGAAATCACGTTTTGCCCCCCCTCCCCCCTTGGGGGGCGAATTTTGTAAAATCGCTTCTTAGTGGATGCCTACGTCATAGAAAGAACATTGTCACAAAATGTCATGCTTCTAGGTCCAGGGGTTTGGTCTGGGCGTTGATAGATCACCCCCTCACTCACTCAGGAAGTGTTCTTTTATATATACAGATGATAATGAGCTTGAATTTTAAAAAATTGAAACATTTACAAACCAATAAATTTAGCCTAAAATTTTAAGTAGAATGAATAAAACCCTTTTGTAGTTGAAAATTAAATTTCTTGAAAACAGAATAGCGACGTAAATAATGCAATGTGTGGGAACAAAGCCATTGGATAGGTATTAATGCATATGTAAAATTTCTTTACAATTGTTGTAACATTAACGTAAAGGAATCTACCTTTGCCTTTAAGCTTGCCGAAAAGGGATTTTTTTATCTTCAAGAAGTATTCCAATATTAATTTTACTTCTTCCTCATTATAGGACTTGCTAGATAAAATTAATTTCTTGATGTCAATAACTCTACTGGAAGTATCTACTTCGACACCGATTTCCTCACAAATTTGAACCAATTCATGTTTTCGAGCTTTAGCTAAAAATGCCATGTTTGTAAACCCCAAACAAAACCAGAATGCTCTCAAAACGATAATAAAATATAAACAAATAAAATAATCAGAATTTTTTTTTTTTTTCAAAAAATCAATCAAACACACACAAAAAAAAAGGATACTAAGGGTAATTAACCTTTGCAATTAATTAAAAAATAATATCTAATACCGTTAATGGTATCTATTTATGAAAAATACCTCATTTTTCTCTATTTAAGAGAACACTTTTTTTTTTTTTTTTTTTTTTAATATATATATTTTTTTTTTTCATAAAAAGAAACACTTTTCTTCTTAAAGAACAGAATACGTGAACATATTTAATCACCCAAATTTCTTTTATTAAATAAATCATATATTCAAAAATAATATTCAAAATAATATTTTAAACCAAGTATGTTCTCATACTAAGTACTACTTGTTTCCTACACAATCATTATTTCAATTCAAAACAGAAATAAATTAATTTATTTGCAAAACTATTTGATTCTTTTTGCACACATATTTCTCAGGAAACAGAATAATTAATATTTTTCTTCAAACCCCCCAAAAAAACAATAGTTTCGTTTCGAAACCGAAACTCTTTTCTTTATCAAAAAAAAAAAAGGTAAGTTCCACAAAATTAGACTTAAGTAACAAAAATTACCATAGTAATTAATATTAAGAAATAAAATGAACATCTAATCGTTAAACACTTCATTTGAAACAGAAACTACTATTTTACTTCAAATCGAAACGAAAATATTTTGTTCCAAACACGAACAAATTCATTTTACATGAAATCGAAACTAATTTCTTTTTTATTTTTATCCATCATTCACTCTTTATTTACCCATTTATTTTTGTATTATTAAGCAAAGAAATACCAAATCAGTAAAAAGAGACAGAAAGAAAAATAAATCCAATAAAATATCAGAAATAAAAATGACCTGAAATGCACATTAATATGAATCATTCAACATTTTTCTTTTTAATTCGATAATAAATACATTCTTTTTTATTTCTCAAAGCCCTAAAAAAGAATATCTATTCTTTATTTAGCTTTAATTACAGAACAGATACTTTATTTCAACTTGTTCTCAAATTTTGCAATTCCGTTTAAAACCGAAATTCTTTTCAAAATGTACTTATTCTACAGTAAGTTTTTATTATTATTATACCATTAAACAAAAGAAAAAACATATATATTCATTTATTTCTCACTGATTCATCAACTTTATTTTTTTTCGAAATACATCGACAAAAAAAATTGAAAGATTTTCTTCTTTTTTTTTTTTTCTTTTAACCAACGGATAAATCAGTTTAATATATATATATATATATTTTCTCTACAAATAATAATTTCAAATAATCTTTTTGTCAAATAGATAGGGACAAGTGAGGTACCTCTGTGATATACTTACTTCTCTATTAAATACATAATGCGAATTTAAGTACTTTTAAAAAATATTTTCTCACGTCCTACTACAAGGACTGAGCTGATTTATTATATTATTTTTAAATCAAGGCACTGTTTCATACATAGGCACTTACCCCTTTAGTAGCGTGAATTCTTTGTAGCGTCGGACGTATTCCTTTGGCTGCCACCATAACAGTAGACTGTGGTGATTAGAAGAATGTAGATCATGAAGAGGCGATCTTTTTCCGAGAAAACTATTTATTTTCTCATTTACATACAGAACACATCACAAATAACATAAAAAAGAACGTAAATAAACTATGTAAACATTATTATTTTTAAATGGACATAATTTTTCAGTCCACCAAGCAAAAATACGAGCGGTCCTCAAACCAGGCGTTTTTACACCTTCATTCCATCATCCACTCTCTAAAAAACTAAGTCAAAGTCTCTCTTCAAATCGAAAGTCTTTTTCGTCTGCGCTGGACAGACAGCGCCCTCTAGTCGTTCTAAAAGTCATTACAATGTAAAACCTGATTGCTATATTGGTATGGCTAAGAGAAGGATTAAAACTAAAATTAATGAACATAAAAATGACATAAAAACCGGGAAAATTACTATTGATGTTAAGATGTTAAGATGTAAAGATGTTAAGAAACTTGCAAATTACGAAAATCAGCGGTATGCAATGTATCGCGAGTCAATAGAGATCGCGATCAATATGAACGTTTGCAACGATAGTGACGCAACGGGTCCAGATAAAATGTGGCGCCATCTCATGATGGATGCAGCATGGAAAGATCATTTCAGTAGAAACAGAGACTCCAACACAGAAGTCGTCGCCACTGAGGAGAGTTGGGCGCCCAGCCGAAGATGTTCCGGACGCAAATAAGGCAAGTGATTAAGGTTTCTACTTTTAACTAAAGTTTAAAAATGCCTTGTTTAATCGTCAATTCAAGTACATATATTAATTTGAAGAAATTTTACAAATATTTACGGACGTTAGAGCGCGGACAGACAGACAAACCGAAATCATGAACATTTTTTACTTTTGTTGAAAGTATGAAAAAAGTGCTCAAAGCAACATAGTTTGTTGTAAGGAAATGGACATTATACAATGCCTTTCCACAAATGGCCAGAAACTTTTGATTTTAAACGTTTTGTCAAATATCCCAAGAAGTACTGAATGAATCATCTTGAAACTTTAGGAGAGTAAAAAAGTTATACCTTATGTACTTCAGTGAAAGTTTTGACCCGAAAACTAAAGGGGTGCTAAGTAAAAAATTAATTATGTTGTAGCATGAGATTATGAGGTTCCTTCATATTAAATGTATAAATTGTATGAGGCTACCACATATATTCATGGAGATATAAACTTTTCTTTAAAAAATTGCAACAAAAACGAAAAATATAAAAAATGTCATTTATTGTCTTACTGCAATCTGGGTACAAAAATATTAAATATCTAATAAAATATGAGCATTTTTACTAAATAGTTTTTAACTACGCATGCGCAAGTTTTAGCAGAATTTCATTTGCATAACATAATAGCTAATAGTATTGAACTACTTATATGAAAACCCAATGCAAATATCATGTAAATTCAAAAGGTTGTAAGCGGTAGAAGAAACTGAATTTCAGTTCTCAAATATAAAGAAAATGATAAAGCGGTTTTATCAATATTTATTTCCAATCAACGAAAACTTCTAATCAACTGAAACCATTGACTGAATCAAAATCAAAATATAAGTATAACCCTTTATAGTGTATCTTTTTTTTTTTTTTTTTTTTTTTTTTTTGAGAGGAGGAAATGAATAGCAGTTCATTCTATCGTTTACAATGTCTTGAATTTACATAATACTTAGTAAAAATTCTCATATTTTAGTAGTTATTTAATATTTTACCATGTTTTCATTAACTTCGATTCTTGTTTGTTTGTCCGGTACAAATCTTGCAATCTATTTTTAACTAACTTCCCTACTAGCTAGACATTTGAAACTTTCACAGTAGCTCAGAACCCGGTGAAAACACAATACGAAGTCAGATTTTCGAATAGTTTTCTTTTAATTAATTAAAATATGAAAATAATAAGCTACTAATAGCAACAAAAATAGCCATTAAAATATTAGCTATAATTTAATTTTTGCCAAACAAAATTTACGAGTTCATTTTCTTTCGACATAAAAATAAATACATTTAATTAAACGTGAAAGTTAAAAAATTATAAAAAGTTAAATGATGCATCTAAAAAAAAAAAAAAAAAAAAAAATATCACTTTAGAAAATTTATACACATTGATAAATGCTAATGTATGATGCTAATATACGTTGTTCTAAAAGGAGTAATATTTTATTTTTAAAACCAACTTTTTTTTTTTTTTCCATTATTATTATTAGTTCACTGAACTGAGTCTGCGTGCTTATATTATTTTTTTATCCTCGCGTATTTTATTAATGACTAGCAGGCTTTGCCCGCTTCGCTGGTCACTAAATTTAAAGGAAACTCTTTTCTATATAGCTTTATAAAAATAAAATAAAATACTAAAATTGCTCAAAAGCTCGCTTCGGATCCCTGCTGCCTTCGGTAGCGATTTGGTCATCCGCTAAAACTCGGGCGCTTGTCCCTATTACCTGAGACAATGGTTTACCAATAGGCTTGCATTAAGTCCTTATTAGATAACAGTTTCGAAATAGATAGTATCGAAAAAAAAAATGAAGTATCCCCTTTATATTTGAATCCCAGTTACATATGAACAACACTATACGTGGTGCACATAATATTTGCTTTTACGTTATTTCCTATGTTTATTTTGTTTATCCCCGATCAACCATAAAAATTATAACAATTTCACGCTAAATATTATAATATGCCCTTGACCTCCCGTGTGACAGACGTACCCGAACTGTACTGTCAAGACTTGCTAGCGGTCACATCAAGTGCCTCACTTTCATCGAGGGCAGGAAAACCTTCGCCACCTGCACCAAGTGCCAAAATCATCAGGCTTCTCCTGAGCACCTTTTGGAATGCATGGGACTCTCTAAGGAGGATCTTTTCATCAATCCTCTTCTGGTCTTTGACTTTCTAACTGTCAACGAACTCGTGGATCTTGTCTGACTCCGTCAGACAAAGAGGATAAGCAACAACAACAACAACAATATGCTATGACCGGCTACGTCTGTTGCATGAGACAATTAATTTTTTGTGGTTATTAGTATTCATGGTTTGTAAGCATGATCATATAGTACCGCCTTAATATAGCTCTCTTTGGCGACTTTTGAATTTTTGTCACCATTTTAGATTTTATCCCTTGTAAAAATAAGACTTAATACCTTGTAACAATATGCTATGAGCGCTATTTCTGACATATTTTAGACAACTAAACTTTTAATGGTTATATATATTTCCCATTAAGCATATTTTTATTTTCATTTATTTATTTAAATATTGATGAAATTTGAACTTCAATTTGGTCTAGTGTTGTACAGGCTGTATACTACACGTTTGTGTTTGTGAAAGAAAATTTATAAAATACATACATTAGTTAATTTTAAAAAATCTAATTGTCCGATCGATAAGCTGTTTAATCCGTTGGATTCACAAAAATTGCATCTTTCATTTGGTATCTTATTTGTAACGATACGACTGATATTTCTAATTTTTTTAATTTACTTTCCTCATTTTAAATACATGTAATTTTTATTGTTCACGTTTTTTTTTTTTTTTTTTTCCGTCGAAAAAATAATGATAATTTTTTTGGCAACAATTAAATTAAGGAATAAAATTAAATATTTTAAATAAATCACGTAAAATAAATGTAATTTTTATTGTTCGCGTTTTTTTTTCTTTTTTTCTGTCCAAAAAAGAATAATTTTTTTTTGGCAACAATTAAATTAAGGATTAAAATTAAATGGCCAATTTATCAGTTATTAGAAGGTTTTTATTTTAACATTTTAATTAATTAAAAGAAAACTAAAACAAAATTCGAAAATCTGGCTTCGAGGTGCATCAGGGGAGGTCATTACGAATCAACATGCAAATTTTTGTAGCTCAGCCATCAGCCGTTAGGAACACACCTAAACTTTATTGAATAGCAATAAAGTTCAAATTGACTCTAGAAAACGTTTGTATGGGAAATAGAAAAGGGCTGTTTTTAGGGTTTTCCCGGAAATTATTCGATTTTTTCTCGCCTTTTAAACCTTCCCTAGACCTCCACGAACATTTCAAGACTAAGATAAGATAAATCCGTTCAGCCGTTCTCGAGTTTTAGTGAGACTAACGAACAGCAATTCATTTATATATATATAGATAAGATAAATCCGTTCAGCCGTTCTCGAGTTTTAGTGAGACTAACGAACAGCAATTCATTTTTATATATATAGATTTATCAGAAAATTTAAAAACATGGTATATAAAAAGTTTTTATTTATTTTTTATTTTTTATCTTATAATTATTAAATGTCTAATATTGCATGTCAAGTTTCTTGAAAATGGCTTTGCACTATATTTAATACCTTGTGTGTTATAACTAAAAAATTTACAATTTTTTTTCCCAATTTTTTTAAAGAAACTGTTATATCTCAGTGAATATATGTAGTAGTCTCATAAAAATTTATACAGATAATAAGGTGCTTTATAATCATATGCTACAGCCAGATCGCATTTAAAGCATTGCTTTTTACAGAATAATCCTAAACATTTTCATATTTATTTAAATTTTTTATTCATCTTCCTTTTACTTTCGGGGCAAAACTTTCACTGAAATATATGAGAATGTGAGATATAACACGTTCCTTATATTCCTGTAGTTTCAAGATGATTCGTCAAGTATTTGACATTTGTAAAAATGTCTGAAATTGAAAATGTCCGGTCATTTATGGAAAGGTAGTGTAACTGAAAAATATATTTCAGCATGAGACAAAAATAACTTTGAAAAGAACGCACTTGCAGGACCTGAAATTCAGCTATTTATACAGGACGCCTATCAATTTTCCTGAACTAACCAACTATATCATTCAAAAGGACATCTAATAGAATGTTTGTACAGCAATTTTGAAGAAAATCATTAGAGCCGTTTTTGAGATACGGACTTACGGCCTCACTTCCGGTATCGGATGTCCCACTTCCGGTTTTTCAATTTTCACCAAAATTTGGAAAATTCATCTGTACACCAGATCTGTTTAAATTCTAAAATTTCGTTGTTCAATCTTTATTAGTTTCCGAGATATAATAGCCAGAAGATTCCCCACATACATATACACACTGACCAACTGCCAAAAAAGACTTTTTTGGACTGAGGAGACCTTAAAACATGTAAATCAGGTGAAATCTCGATAGTGAATTTTTGGACAGAATACAATACTTCCTTTACCTACGGTAGTAGGGTAATGGAAGTAAAAAGGGGTTTTTATGTAGCAATTTTCAAGAAAATCATTAGAGGCGTTTTTGAGATACTGACATTCACCAAAGCTTGTCAAACTCAATTACTCAATTGACGGAAAAAAGAACAGTTACATACGAAAAGGTATACAGAAGAGTTTTATGGCGAGTTTGAAAAAAATTCATACAGCCGTTTTTAAAGAAACGCACTTGCGAAACCTCAAATCGGCTTACTTATGCAAGCCGTCTACCAATTTTCATGGACAAACCAACTGTTACATATGAAAGGACATCTAATATGGTATTTATATATAGCAACTTTGAAGAAAATCGTTAGAGCTGTTTTTGAGATACAGACTTATAGCCCTACTTCCGACTTCATATATCCCCCCTTCTGGTTTTCCAATTTTTACCAAAAGTTAAAAAAATCTGTACATCAGACCTAACTCAATTCTGAAGTTTCGTCGTTCTACCTTTTTTAGCTTCGGAGATATGATAGTCAGAAGATTCCCTACGCACTTACACACACACTGACCAATTGCTCAAAACTACTTTTTTTGGACTCAGGAAACCTTAAAACATGTAAATCAAGTGAAAACTCGACATCGAATTTTTGGACCAAATACATTATTATTATTATTTGGAAAAATCTCATTCAATTTTACACAACCTCCTTCAATTTTACATAGCTACAGCTTCAAGTTTTAATTCTCTCCTACCTACTTCTTAAAATAACAAAGGATAAAATCTACTCGATTCTTTATAAGAGTTTTAGGTGATGAATTTTTTCTCACCATAATTAGAAATATGAAATGTATCATAGAAATGTCTAATTCTGTAACGTTAAAAAATTATCAATGCTAAATAAGATTTTA
Organism: Salticus scenicus; assembly: GCA_963930645.1. Classification (NCBI taxonomy): domain Eukaryota; kingdom Metazoa; phylum Arthropoda; class Arachnida; order Araneae; family Salticidae; genus Salticus; species Salticus scenicus. Next base: position 75,613,438 of record OZ005655.1, on the reverse strand, counting down.
GCTGCTGTTGAACCTCATATTAATAGACTTTCTACGTGGGATAAACATCATATACGGACAGAGATTTCAAAAAATTTATTACGTAATTCATATGATACCCCCCCCCCCCCTCATTACTCTTCTGAATTAAAGATCCTAAAACAGCTGTCAAGTGATCCTTCAATTGGTATTACTCGTGCAGATAAAGGCCGTGTTACTGTTATTCTTGATAGTGTTGATAGGTATGATTATGTAAAGAAAGCTTTAACTTTATTAAATGATGATTCTACATATAAACTGTTGAATAAATACCTCTGCCATCCAAAGAAATTTGAACATTTTAATTAGTAAATATGATAAACTTGGAATATTTTACTCTTCTACATCTAAAAATTTGAGATGTTACTCTGGTTCTGCACCTATTTTCTATGGCTTACCAAAAATACATAAACCTAATTCCCCTCTTCGTCCAATAATTGATTATTCTAAATCCCCTCTGTTTTTTATCCCATTACCTATCTGATTATCTAAAACCCCTTACAATGAATTCTCAATTTAGTATACTTTCTGCTTATATATTTCTTGATGATTTAAAACAAAATAGTGTTCACTCCGATTGTTTAATGATTTCACTTGATGTAGTTTCACATCTATCCCTATCCCTTATGCATGTGATATTATCCGTAAAATTTACAATAATATTTCTACCAACCCTTATTTAGATACAGATGCTTTAATTGAACTTATTTCTTTTTGTTTAACTTCCAACTGTTTTAGCTTTAATAATTCTTTTTATCAACAAATGAATGGCACTGCAATGGACTCCCCAATTTCAGTTCGAATTCTGAAATAGTAATAACTGAAAATAAAATTAATTTTGATTTACATGACAAAATTTATTTATGGCGTAGATATGTGGATGATATTTTTGTTATCACTAATAATCAACATATTTCTGATATTCTTAATTACACTAATCCCGTTAATCCATCAATTCAATTTACTTTAGAACAAGAAACATAATAAACTCCCTTTCCTAGATATTTTAATTGAGCGTCCATCTTCTGATACTCATTCTAAATTTGTTACTTCTGTTTATAGGAAACCTACATTTTCAGGCCAGTATTTAAATTTTAATTCAGTGAACCCTTCTTCACATAAGTCTGCTGTTTTCCATACTTTACTTCATCACGCTAAATCATATTGCAGTACTAAAGAGCTTTTCCAGTTAGAATTAAAAAGAATTTTTTTGGAATTAAAACATAATTATCCCTCTCGCTGGTTAAAAAAAAATTAAAAGAGTATGACTTTAATATTGATAATCATAAAATTAATTCCTCCTAATCACCTAAATCTTTCGTTACTATTCCTTACTATAAAAACATTTCTGAATCTATTGCCAACGCACTGTTAATATATTTGTATCCTATAAACCCCAATTTTTAATTCGTAATTTCCTTTCTAATTTTAAACCTGTTACCTCCCTCTCCTCCTTTTCCCGTAACAGGTGTTATTTATAATACCCCTTGTAAATCTTACAGTTCGGTTTATATTTGTGAAACTGGCCATTCCCTTCATACGAACATAAAAAGAAATTTCAAAAACCGTGATATACGTTCTAAAATAGTGCAGCATACCGATACCATAGAAATCGACCATCTACCTGATTTAACAATACTAAAATAATCATATCTAACTGTTCAAATTATCATTCAAGAATTTTTCTAGAAGGCTGATATATGAAACAGAATTTTTCACCACTTAATGAGACATATACAATCCCTGCTGAACTCTCTTAAAGGAGATCTGTTGTTCTTTTAAGAGGGGAAATCACCTAATCCCGCGGACAGCCGTGGCCAATGTTATTCTATGGGAAAATTTGTTGCGAAAATTACACATTACCTAATGTATATTTTTTAATTCTGTTTTCGCAGTCAGAAAATTCATAACCGTTAAATGAGTACTCATTTTTGAAAAATTCATTTTTTTTTAATTTTTACATTTTAATTTCGAGTTCAAAAATGTGATTTTTCACAAAATGCATTTTTCTCATTTTCTAGTCGCAAAATTAAATACTAAAATTTTAAAAAATCAATTTTTGGAAAACAAGTACTAATTTAATGCTTATGAATTTTCTAAATGAGAAAACAGAATTGAAAAATATACATTAGGTAATGAGTAATTATGTAATCAAATTTTCCCATAGAATAACATGGGCCAAGGCTGCCGGCGAGATTAGGTATTGTCTGCTCTTAAGCACTTACTTTTTGATGTTTTTACTGATAAGGAGCCTGTAAAAGGCTCAAAACGTTATTTATGTTTTATGTGTTTTAATTTTAAATTGTACCTTTTTTAATGTATATTGTCTTGAGTTTTTATGTAATTAAAATTTAAATAAGAAGATGTTGTCATTTATAAATGAGCTTGAATTTGAATTTAAAATATTTTTTTATGCCAAAATATATCTGAAGTATTTTAAAATATATGTTTAAATAAAAAAAGATAAATCCACTTTAAAGACAAAAAGAAATGTATTCATGTATACAGACATGACATTATTTCATAATCCACAAAGAAAGAAAACGAAAAAAAAAAAAAAAAAAAGAGAGAGAGAGAGAACATGTAAAAAATTATAAACAACATAAGAAACTTCGAGCAAGAAAATTAATTTTCCTGAAATTAGGGGGAAAAAAGGACATCTACAGCCGACAAATTACAATCCTAACTTCATTTTTTTCATAGAAAATATCTAAGATAATGCTTTTTATTACGCTGCTCTGCATGAAAATCGGCCCCAACAAGATTTCTGCAAATTCTTATGTAAAATAACCCCCTGAATCCAAATATGATGACCATTTTGCCCTACCACCCACCATTTTGCAGGGACGTTAACCTATTTTTATCACTTCCTGGTAATTTTATGGCTATAAATTTGATTTGAAAAGGGGGAAAGGATTATTTTGACTGTTAAATATCTTTTGAGGCACTAAAAGGTGAAAAATTCTAAAACATAAATACTTGCGGCAAGGGGAAAATTTAGGGGGATTCTCCATTAAAATTATAAAGGACATTTATTATATTTTATTAATCAATTTTTTGTTATATTTATTATATATTTTTCTTTTTAAGTGTTAAAATAATTCTTTTCCATCCTCCAAATCAAATTCGTTGCAATGAAATTACTGAACAGTGATAAAAATTGGGGGAGGGGGTAGCGTCCTGAGAAAAAGGTGGATGATTGGGCAAAATGGGGGTCATATTCGGATTCAGGAATTCACTTTACATATGAATCAGCAAGAATGGTCTCAGGGCTCGATTTTTTTTTTTTTTTTTTTTTTTTTTTTTTCTGCAGCACAGTATTATTTATTTGCAGACGACAAATTTCTTTGTTAACAAAAGCAACGTCGGCATTTATTTTATTTTTTCTACATTATTGATCACATTTTTATTTTACTGTGGAAAATGACATAAGACTGAAAGAACAATTTGTATAACTTTTTACAAGTTGTAATTAGAGTACCTTTATTAGCCTGACATTTTTAATTACTAACTTCATTAATTAAGATAAAAAAAATATGTAACTAACTGAAATATCTTCCTTGTAGTATTCAGCACACATTGATACGTCTCATGTAGAAATGTGCTTGCAGACAAAAAAAATTGATGCCAGTGACAGTAATTTTTTTTAATATATAGAGAAATTAAATTTAATATTTCATTTTAATTGTTGCCCCTTCAAAACAACAGTTTATGTGAATATTCCTGTAAAAGAGAATTTTTTTAATTAATTATTTTATTTTTTGTTTTTATCAGAATCAAATAATATAGTAGAAATAAAACTTGTGCTCAAATTTTAATTATAATGTATCAGAATTATATTTAGATTTTTATAATATAATTAATAACAATGCAATTATAAATTTATTACAATCCTAATTTTATTATACCAGAGCCAGGGCTAGATAAATTAGGTCGTGCTACAATTTTGCTAATACATAGTATCAAAACTAAAATATTTAATAGTTTCTCAGATATAGTCATGTGCAAAATCTTATATCTTGAATAAATGTAGCACCATTACACTAGTTGAAGTATTCAATGCCAGAAACTTTCGGTTATTAATCAGGTATACATTATAAACAATATTGTGTATTTAAATTTATTCTTACTTGAAAAACTTCTAACACAAAATGAATTACAATTCCAGCAATTTTCAAGTATAGCCTCAATATATCCAAATACTTTGGATAGCCTTGTAAATGAATTATGAATGATTTCCATACCACAATCTACACAAAACATGCTTTTATGTATACAAAATTTTTTTATGTACAATTATATTATATTATTAAAAAAATTTTGTTCATCCGTTTTATTTAGTCAGCCTATTGATGTTAAATTGCACTTACAAGAAATTTCCTCATAGACATAATGTATTTGAATTCTCTTGGATGTCTCTGTACGCGAACCATTTGCTTTATCTCTATGAAAAATTTACTGTAGCATATTTACATCATAGACATTTAAAATACCAAGTTTGAACTTTCTGTTATTATTTGTTCTTGATATAGGTTGTTAAGGGACAGACACACACACACACAGATCAACTGCTAAAAACATTATTTTCTGATTCAGGGGAGCTCAAAATGTGTAATTATAAAAAAAAAAAAACCTCAATTCTGAAAATATTCAACCAATTTTTTTTAATTTGCACTACCGTAGGTTCGAATTTTTCAGCAATAGAGAAAGCCATTTTATTTACTGTTCTAAACTATGTATATAGTATAAATAATTTTTATAATATTCAAAAATTTTTATGAATGTATAAAATATTTTCTTCGGTTCTGAAACATTTTGTGTAAAGAATTTTTATTTATTTATTTATATTTTTTTAATGAGATTAAATTCCTTGGCATTAGAATTTAAACTGCAAATCTATTTATTTTGATTTATATTTCACAAAATATTTCACTGAGCGATGCGATGGTTTATAGATTTTTTTTTAGTGTTCTTCTTGTAGATAATTAAATACAGGTAGGAAACTATTTCGTATCATCTCTGTCACCCCACAGCTAGTAAGAAGAAGTGTCAAAATAACTTAGGTATTTAAATAGAAAATTTTTCAACTAACAGGGTAATTATACTATTCCCTGATTGGTGCAGTTCGCTGTCACTTTTTAAAGTTAGGCCAGCCCCAATTTCTTAAAATCTGAACGAGAACGGCCATATTGAAAAGGAAACTATTTCCCGATGCACAGCCTTAATGTGAATTACTTTTAACATGAACTGTTTCCACAATCCCCATCAAAATAGATTAGTTTTTGAGTTACTGATACAATGTACTACTGATATGAAAAAAAAATTTATTCCCCTTAAGATTCATGTTAACGAGGTTCAACTGTATTTTATTTTTAGCAGTTTTGATCATTTTGTATTTTTCAATTCCTTTTATGATATATATTATACACCTTACACTATTATCTAATATGTATGTTCTAAGATATCTAATGATAGTAAAGTGCAAAAGTGCCACTTTTATTTAAACCGAAATCTTTTGGAAAATTTTAACAATCATTATGACATTCTTTACACATTTTTTTTTTTTTTTTTTTTTTTTTTTTTGGGGGGGGGGGGGGGGGATGTTATTTGAAAGCATTTATTTTTTGGAAACAAAACCCCCTTATTCCACCAAAGTAATCTGAATTTATCTCATTTTCCCCAATACAAATCAAGTATTACATAAATAAACCTATAAATTTGATAAATATTTAATAATTTATTACATTTAGTCAAGTTTACTTGTGATTAGGAATATTTACTGGTAATTATACATAATCACCAGTTTATTACATTTATTGTAACATACATACAGAGACAGATAATCTGAGCTATGGGTGTTGATTTCTAAAGAAATCAACCTAATTTTAGTTGCACATTTTTAGAAAAAAAATTTGTGCCAATATATATATGGGCAAAAGTGAAAACTTGTATTATTGAAAAGTGAAAACTTGTATTAGTGAAAAATGAATCAATAACAACAGGTACTAGAAAGATGTTTTTATTTAATATAAATTCAAAATCACTTACTGAATTCTGAAATTTACATATAATAATGGATTTTCATGTACAATCTTTTCACATATGGCCATTGTCAATAACCCATTCACAAGGCAGTGTGTGCAAAATGGGGGAAATTACAGAAAGCTCTATTCACAAAAAATGTGGATTCAAAACTTTGCATAGTGATTCAAGACTTCATTCAACAACAATATTAAAATAAAAATGCACAATTCTTTTAATAAGAACTAACAAGAAATATAACCACTGGAATAAAATTAAAGGATCACATGAACAATAAATAACAGGATTTATTGAAACAGTTCCCAGCTAAGTTAGAGGCATGCTATTAACAAATTAAAATTAAATAGACATAAATTAGGAAACAAGAAACAACTACGTCTAACAACACTCATTACAATGTAATAAACAGTGAGAAAACATTCTGCATAGTTTTCCAGCTGATACAGAATACCACTTGAAATAAAATAATTTGTTATGTTGATTAATACTTCAAAATTAAAACAACCACCGGGAATACAAGGCACATAAAACTGTTAACACGAGATTGCGCAGGTAAAAATAGAATTTTAAACATAAAAATGTAATGAAATGCCAATCCAATCTCAAAAAAAAAGTTTTTGGCACTTTTATATCCATGTAATTTTGAACATTTGGCTTGATATAAAGAAAATGTCCGTAAATAAATAAAGAAAGAAAGAAAGAAATCCACAGAAGAAAAAAGTAATTAAATAACCTAAAAATTTACATTTACACGTTAAGAAAAAAAGAAAAGAAAAGTCAGAAAGCATATTTCAAAGTCATTAAATAATAAGTTAAATTTAAAAAATAAGTATTACAATTAAAATTAGCAAAATTTATACAAAAAAAAAAAAAAAAAAACTGTCAGATTAATAAATAGACTAGCATTTTTCTAACAGAAACTTTTCGTTTTAATAATAAATAATCTATGTACATTCCCCCCCCCTCCCCCCCAAAAAGTGCCTGCTAGAAACAATATACACTTAATAGTTCTTTACTTAAAAAAATCTTAGTAATTCAATCCAAAACAAAGCAATTTATGAATTATAATTTACTCTGTAAAATATAACTAAAATTTCTTTGGTTTCTTTCTAATTAAGCTTTTGGCAAACCATTTGGTTTATGAAAATTCAATTTTAGTTTTAAAGCAATCAGTGTATAGTAAAATACTCACTCATTCAATTGTAAAAAACAATCTGTTCAGATATTTATGGATAAACTTCTTAAAGATTACTACTTATGCACAAATTGAAAGTTTCTGTTAGAAATAATATCAAAGTGAAATCCCATAACATATAATTTCAGGCAGTATTTTCTCTATGTAATCTTTGAGAATTTCAGATTTAACTACTCATGCAGAGGAACATCCATAATAAGTAATTAAAAATAACAATGCTGATTTAAAAAAAGGTTCATGAATTATTATTATATATATACATATATATCCCTTTCCCTGGACACAAAGAATTAAAAACTGAGAAAAAATTGTTTGGATATAGAGGAAATAAAAACAAATGATGCAGTGTTATATTAATCATATAACATACAATATTAATCAGGCTTGCACATACTATAGCAGACTATGCATGAAATTGATAAGCAACCATTTTGCATTTAAATATATGAAAATATGAAGCATTATTTATAAAAGATTATATAATTTTAAGAATAACTGTTAGATGTTAATAAAATAAAATAAATTAGTTTTTATAAAAATTTCCTTCTGGATGAAGGTATTAAAACTAGGGTGCAGTTCTTACACAGCAGCATAGCATACAGATAAAAATATGGTAGGTAGTTTTTTAAATGATTGTGAAACAAACAAATTACTTGTAACACTAACAGAGAATTCAACTATATGGAATTAAAATTATTACCTCGTGTTTTAAAAAATACTATTCCAGATAAAAGAGTAATACTCTAACATTGTTTTGATCAACCTATAAGTAATTTTAATACATATTTCAATTTAGACTAGTTTATGAACAGCCAACTTTAGCATATGGGAACTGATATCTACCAAGAAATTTGGAAAATGAGCAATTTTAGTGAGCAAAATATCTGACATAGTGAAAATTATCACATTAGAAGATATTAAAATAATATACAACGTATATATATATTGCTGTTAATAAATTGGCAGTACTGTTTATGCAATAAAATCTCAGGTAATAAGAATTAAGAAAAATGAAACAGAAAAAACTAGAATTCATATAATTTAAGGGGAGCTCAAGGGCTTATTATTATTATTTTTTTTTCAATAAAAGAATTATGTAAAATTAATTACAAATAACATTCATATATGTCATATAGAATATTCAAAAAAGATTTAATCAAGATTCTTTGCAAAATGAACAAAACAGCAGAACCTTCAGCTTTTCCCCTTGAAGGGTGAAAGAGAATATCTCACGAGAAAAAAAATTACAAAAAACCTTGATAGTTAATTATATTTTAATAAATAACTTGCTTCCTTATTAGAATTTGAAAATTTACTTTGTGGTGCATACAGACATTCCAGACTATGTGTGCCAAATTTTACATTTATAAGTGAAGTAGATTTTTTTGGAGACAGCTGACAGAGGGAAAGACAGGCAGCATTTTGTTTTTATTAATATATATATGTTCCACCCATCTTAAGACCTGGTAGCCTCTACTCATTATTCTTGTTATTTCTGTTTTATTTTAGATTTTTTCCCTTGTTTCACATAGTTTTCAGTTTTCCTATCAATATATATATATATATATATTTTAAACCTGGCTGATAAAACCCAAAATTTCTGAAAGAGTTTCCAATGTTGTATAATAATTTAGAATTATTTATATATAAAAGCAAAATTTATTATAAATATGAATGTTAGCATTGAACATGAAATTTGATATTATCTTACATGACTTTAAAAGAAGTAAGAAAAAAACATTGCATAAAACTTGCTTTACATAAAAAAAGAAAGAAAGAAATCAATTACAGAGGGAATGTTAAAAAGCAAACTTTTATTAAAAATGAAAAAATAAATATAATTGCCCCATTACACTTTAATTATGATCATTTTTGTAAAACACTATGCATCTTTATTTAATGGAAATTATAATTTTTCTAATTTATCAATGTTTCTACTTGGTCTCAATTCTGTAATGTCACAGAAATATACCAAGTTTATGAGATGATAAAAGAAATAAAAAAAAAAGTGCTTGGATGCATAATTAACTATAAATGTAGAGAAAATAATAGGGGGAAAAATTGTTTTGCTCACATAAAAAAATAAAAAAAAAAGAATTTTTAAATAGGGATTCCCTTTTTATATAATGCTTTGAACTGTATAAAGACTTTAAATATCTATACTATTAAACATGAATACTAAATATTGTGTATAAAAAAAAAAAAAAAAAAAAAAAAAATATTCATTTATTATTATTTCATAAGTTCTGTTTATTACAATTACTCTACTTTTCAAGAAAATAAAAAAGAATGAAATAATTTAAATTCCTCCAATGTTTTTCTAATGCCCAATGAATATTATTGTAAACATTTTCTCTTATAAATTTATGAGAAGATATTGTTGTATTCATTTTACTAGATATTATTGTAATCAATACACACTAGACTAATTTAAGAAATACATAACGCATTCTTTATTTTAATTATTACCAAAAATTATTAAGTTAGTCTGAATACACTTTGTTTGAAAAAAATCTCCTTTCATAATATGCCATGTATCTTTGTATTGCTTTAACAACTTAATCAATGGAGTTTTAATCAAACTGTAATCCACATAAAAATTTTTAATATATCAGTAAATTATTTTAGCATCCTGATCGTTTGAGTTTTTATCTTCATCACAGTGTTTTGCTATGCTGTTTTTATTTTTCATCCAGTCCAAAACATCGAATTCCATTAGCATTTACAAGGTTTCAATTTCAAAATATTTCTTTGAAAATCCAGTTTTTATTCATGGAGTGTTGTAAAATAAGTTGAAAGAAAGAGAATATTTTGAGAAATAAGGTGAAAAAAAAATAGTTTACAGAAAAGTTCATTAAATAGAGAATATATTCCACACTATTTGTATATTATTTTACAGGGGTATACTTAAAATAATAAAGAAAAGTTCATTAAATAGAAAATATACATCACACTATTTGTATGTTATTTTACAAGGAAATTCTTAAAATAATCTTGGGTCAAAGGAAAAGTTTCTTAAAATGGAGAAATTTGCTATATAGAAGTTTATTATATAAAGGTTTGGCTGTATTTTAAATCTTAAAAGTTATTTTTTACCAAGAAGCCAACATTTTAATTGCCTTTATTTATATTCTAACAAATCTAACATAACCAAGCTTATAATAACTTTGAACAGATAGAAGTATAATAAAGCCTGTTACACAAATTAAACTACAAATACGCTTCAAGAATCTAATGATATGCACTTTCAAAAGAAAAAAAAAAGCTCAATTCAAATTAAATGAGATTTTATTGCATACAAATAGATTTAATGATATGAAACAGCAATGAGTTAAGTGACAATATTGAAAGAACAAGGCAATTGTATTCTTTTATGATTTTTCTCCCCTGTGAATACAGATGAAAATATTTCAGTAATTTAAAAACAAAAATTAAACAGAGCTATCACATAAACTTTAACTTATTTTGCTTATCAATAATTAAAAAAAAAAAAAAAATTAACCCTTAGCATGCAAAATTTAAAAAAATTAAATGGGACAAAATTTAAACAAAATTTTAAATTAAAATTTTATCATTCAAATTAAATAAAGAAGATAACCAAATGTTTTAACATAAAATCTTTTTGAGAACTAATTTGAAGCATCTGAGCTTTGTTCTATAAGCCCCAAAATAGACTTTGTACACAGATGAAAAAGGTGAGTGTTAAAAAATGTTTTAAGTAGAACCCTGAAAAATTCCTTTCATTAAAATTTTAGAATTTAACAGTAGTAAAATAACTGTATTTAGCTTTCAACACAGTTATACATCTATCAGCAAAAAGCTCTAAATTGTGTCTTCGACAGGTGTTTTCACATCAATTAAAAGCTGCATAAAATTATAAAAATAAGAAATATTAGGTATATATTTAGTTACAGAAATGGCATGACAGCTCTGTTTAATAAGAGTAAATCTTTTGAAAGAAAGAAATGCACACAATGTTGTTCCTAATTAAAATCAACATTATTGGAAAATAAACTAAGACACACCTTTTCCTATCATTTTTTCCCCTTATAATATCATTAACAAAACAAAAACACTCATTGATAAAAAGAAAGTAAATACATTTTAATAAAATTTGCATTCAAATAATACCTAACAGTGCATGATGAGGTAAGTCTTTAAAAACTCTTCAACAATACAAATATTATAAATAAAACTCTAGAGAAATGATTATTAACAGTGCTCGTTGCTATAAATGAAATTTTACAATAATAAATGTAATATAATACATATCTCTTTCTTATATTTCTCAATATGTATACATGCAGTAATATCAGACTGGAATATGATACAAATTTGCAAACTATTTGTCAATAAAGTGAAAACTGATACCAAGCGGATAGTAAAAATTCCAAAACTTTTTACATTAATCACTTTTGTACAGTGTATTTACAATACTGAAACTATTTATATATGGAAAATGTTTATATAGGATTGTCTCATTTACAGCTAGGTTCCTTTTTATATAATCTTTTGAAAAAAAAATGTGTACATGTAAATTTAGGTAACAGACAAAATAAAGTTAATAGCAGAATAATAAAAATATGTGTATACACAGTTTAGCTAGAATTTAGGGTAAAATAACATTTTAAAATGTAAAATAATGTCAAACTGAAAACAATAGTGATACAGAAATTGTGATATATATTTCTTAACCACTTCACTGGCCATCGCGAGACAACTCAGGGGAAATGTAGCCTTCTGCATATTACAGTGGCTAGTGAAGTGGTTAATGAATAAAGAAAAATAAAGCAAAAAAAAAAAAAAATTTTTTTTTTTTTTTTTTAAATTCTTAATTTCTTTCAAAAATTAAAATGAAAAAGAACAAATATTTACATGGACATAAGTTTAACCCAATAAAATATTGAACATTTCATTAATCTAGAACAATAAATACTTCACTATCAGGGGTCGATCCAGGTTTTAATTTTTGGGTCCCTTTTCTGTGAAAAACAAAATATTTTTGTGAAATTTTTATTTATTTTTGTGAAATATAAAATATTTTTGTGAAAAAGTAAAATATTATGTAAAATCTTCCGTTTTTACAATCACTTTATGTAATGTTTAATATCAAGTTAATAGAGTGTCACAGAGCCAAATTAAGGTATTAATTAAAAATAATACTGAAAATATGAAAACATTTAATAAAAGGATCATTTTTATAAAACAAAATCTTGTGAAGGGACTCATTTTATAAATTTGAATTTTGTGAAGGGGCCGCAAAAGGGACCCAAATTTTGCCTGGATCGACGCCTGACTATGTAGATTAAATTATTTCCTTCAGTCTAATAATCCATGCATAAAAAGATGCTTAATGTGTTAATATCATACTGTGTTTAAAAATATTCACAACAAAGTATTTGTAACCATGACTGTCTTAAAACACTATTTTACACGGAGAAAAAAAAATCTAAATAGATATATTCTCTATATTACGGAAAATATTTTGAAAATTGAAATAAGTAAATTGGCTAAATGATTGAGAATGTAAAAAAAAAAAAAAAAAAAAAAAAAAAAAAAATCCAGTCAAATTATACTGCATACACACACATAGATAAAAAATGGATGATTTTGTACAATGTGGAATGAATTATATTCATAGAAAATAAAATAAAAAGAATATCACTATGAAATAATAAAAACATATACATCTAATCTTCATAAACATATGTACAATAATTCTTTACAATAAATTTACATAATGAAATCAATGCCAGTTCTATTTATACAAATCACTTATGATGGCATTAACTTCAATAACCTATGACTGTACATCCAAAGCTTTCAACTCTAAATATTGCAATCAAATGAACAGAAACTCAGATCCAATGTTTATGAAGCACTTCAACATCTACTTTACAAACATACAGATTTTTTTTTTTTTTTTTTTTTTTTTTTCATTACTATTCCAGATTATTTTTAATGAGCTATCGAGTACTATGTGAAAATAACAAATCTGGAAATGACTGAGATGTTTTGTCGCAATCTGTATTCAATATGCACGATTTCAGTGACAGCTTAATATGATATTTGTACTTTATCTAATAAATATAATGAACTGAAAGCTTTTATTTTATTTAGTTTTTTCTTATATACAAGACATAAATCAACATTTTTAAACACAATATTATTCTGTTCGTCTAATGTTTGTACTTTCACAAATTTAATTTGTAATCTTTTTTGCATAAGTATTATAGTGTGACCAAACAGGACTGTAATACATATTTTAAAATAAATAAAATAAATTTTATAAGATTTAAAAGTTATTACAGAAGTAATTTATAAATCACATATTCTCCCTCAACATGAACTAAAGTTAAGATATGAGATTTAAAAGAATAAAAATATTTTAATCCATAATGTTTAAAAATAATATATCAAATAAAGATAATCCTACAAAATGTATAAAAATATTTTTACTTGATATATTTATACTGATTAATGAATTAACTCAAATCAATGGTGTACAAAATATAAACATATATGCCTTCTTTTAACAGATACCTTAAATAAAGTTCTACTTAAAAAATGAGAGAGAAATGGAATAAGTTAGATGATAGAAACTTTAAATTATTGTAATAACCAAAAATGGTATTACTGTATATTTTGATTTCATAGTGAACTCAACCAATTAACATTTTCCAAAAATTATTAAATTAAAAAGAAAACAAAGTAGTCATCCACAAAAGAGCAATTTATAAAATATCTCTCCATTATTTTGAAGACTAGAATATAAATCATTTTATCACAATAGTTTCTTTATAAACTGAATTTCAGAAGAAATAATTTTTTAAAAATGACTAGCAGTAAAAATTGCATTTATATACCAAGATGCTATAGATCTGCTTATACAAATCTAATTAAATTAGAGTTTAGTAATTTAGAAGGGAATGAACTTATTAAATACTACATGCTACTTATTACGTAGGAGAGATACAACAAAAATGATTAAGAACAGTCCTAAATAGATTAAAGTCCATTTAAAAATCACTTGCACATTTGAAGAATCTTGCAAGCTACTTTATTTATCATTGCATAGATATAGTTTCTAAATGGGTATAAAATTCTCTAAGCAAATGCAGTATTTATTATGTTAATTCTCAGTCAATCACAGCCTTCTTAACAATTTTTAAAAATTTTACATTCACATAAGGTTTATCTTTAAAGAAGAAAAAAGAAAAAGGGAGAACAAAATAATTTTGTTTGAATATGCAGTTTAAAGAAATGGAACTGGTGTGTGTGTTTGTGTTTGTGTGTGTGTGTGTGGGGGGGGGGGGTCATGAAACTTTTTTTCCCTTTAGGGAGGAATAATGTAAATATGTAATATAAATATTCCCTTTTTATAAAACACCTTTAATGCTACAAAATTTAATCTAGATTTGCTTGAAGTAAAAAAAAAAAAAAAAAAATGCATTTACATAGAAACTTGCAATTAATTTAAAGTATATAAAGCATAAAAAAAATCAATTAAAACATTTTTAAATCATAAAATGAATATCAGTTTAATGTAGGCAAAGTTGATTTTTTTTTTTTTTTTTTTTTTTTTCTGTTCTAGATTTAATAATTTAAGGGGACTTGACTTGACACCTTTGATGGCACAACTGAAGTAGGTCTCATATAAGAGCTTACATTTCCCTTTAATATTTATAAATTGAACTATATTAGGTTTGTTTGACAAAATATATATTCTAGCAACTAATTCTGGTAACTATATATTCTAAGCAATTCTTATGTTTTTTAATATATTTTTTACAGATTTGAAATTTAATTTTTTAAATTGTATTTAGGCAGTTTGCATTTTTTCATGATTGTCATAATACTAAAACTTCTACAGATATTTTTTTAAAAAACTTTTTTTTTTTTTTTTTTGAATTCATTAAGCATAAAAAATAAATAAATAAATAGTAATTCTTTGCTTAAATATCTGTAAAAGTTTTGTCATTTCGAAGATCCTGAATTCATTAAAAAATGAAAACTGAGAGAACACAATAAGATTTCATATCTGTAAAATATGTATCAAAAACCATATATAAGAATTGTTGCCTGAACATATATTTTATCAAACAACCTAATATAGTTCAATTTATAAATATTACATAGAAATATAACCTTTTATATGAAACCTACTTTAGTGGTGCCATCAAAGTTGCCAAGTCCCCTTAATTGCAGACTATCCAAAACTAAAGTTTCAATTTATGCCCCACCCCCTCTCTTTACGTTTTTCTTTTTTAAGTTGTACAGATTGTTTTCTTAAAAATAATTTTCTTTTCAAAGTAAATCTATAAAAATAATTTTTGGAAATTGTATTAAAACTTTTTATTTATTGTCTTATTTTTAAATGAATAAGCCTATTGCTCAAACATAATTTTTAATTAAATTCTTTTTATTCTTTTTACTTTTATATGTGCATTATTCATTCTTTAATTCACAAAAGCTTCTCTTTGGAGATAAAAAAAATTATAATTGGAAAAAAGTTTTTTCTTTTTTGGAAAAAAATAAAATAGAAAATAAAATTAAACACATACAGCAGACATGCAAATATCTTGATATATTAAATACAAAACAGATAATTTCACTTTTAACATATCTTAAAATTTTAATTTTGTATATACAAATAATATTGACTATTATGTATACATAAATGAAGGACTGTAAAGATTAAATGTAAAGAAATAGTCAAATTATGCAATTTTTCACGGTACAATATTTTAAGGATAAAATAAATAAATTAATACCATAAAAAAATCATTGTAAAATCCTAATCATAAGAAATAACAGAGAGAGTTTATCAAAAGTAATTAAAATAGTAAAAATTCACATTTACACCAAGAATATTTTACGAAACTTATGATTTCAAGAACAAAAAGATGCATATAAATCTATTTTTTGAAACGAATAACAATGAAAGGAGAACAAAGAAAAAAAAAAACAGAAATATTATCTACCCAAGGATAGTATGGAATTTCGGAATATGGTCAATAAGGGAAAACAATTTAGTAAGGGTGGAAAATAAAATGGAGGGAATGCTTTTATTTATCATTCGCACCCTCCCTCCCACTTTTATCATAATGATGAGAAAATTCATGCATTTCAGAAGTCTGACTAGATGCTTTATCCTTCAGGAGCCACGTCACTTACCGTCGCTGGAAGCCCAAGCCAATATTAGGAAAGTTTGTTTACTTATAACTCATTAACTAATACATATTTTTAAATTCTGTTTTCCCATTTAGAAAATTTACAACTGTTAAATTGACAGACTTTTTTTTAACGGGGGGTGGATTTCTGAAAAGTTGATAGATATAATTTTAAGTTGGATAAAGATCTAAGCTTCTGCCAAGCTCTGTTGAATTCAGTCCAGCCATTCTCAAGTGATGCCCAGACAAACGTGTTTTTGTCTTTTGCCCCCCAGGGGGGAATTTCTGAAAAGTTCATAGATATATTTTTAAGTTGGGTAAAGTTCTAAGTTTCTGCCAAGCGCCGTTGAATTCCGTCCAGCCGTTCTCAAGTGATGCCCGGACAAAAAAAGCGACATACAGACACGATGACACACACAGACACACACACACAGGCAAAATTTTCTGAAGTCATTTTTGGCTTTCATGGTGTGTGAAACGTGAAGATATCTCAAAATTTTTCGATTCTGATAAATTTACAGACAAAACTCTGATTTTATTAATATAGATGTTTCATTTTGAAACTGTAAAATGAAAAATTTCTCATATTGGAAATTTGCATTTTACTGCTTGAAAATAAAACATTTAAAATTAAAAAAAAACCTGTTTTTGAAAAACATCTGTCAATTTAACAGTTGTGAATTTTCTAAATGTGAAAACAGAATTTAAAAATATGTATTAGCTAATGAGTTATAAGCAAACAAAATTTCCCCATAGAATAACATTGGCTTCGGCTTCCTGTTAAGGTAAGTTAAGCAGGCCCTTAATGCCTAATAGACTTGCTCATTTCTGTTATTAAATTGCATGTGTACCTTTGCACACAATATGTGACCAAAAAACAACAATGTACCTTTTATTAACAAGACATGGTTACTTAAAAAAAAAAAAAAAAAAAAAAGTACTTTTTTAGTATTTCAGGTTTAATTCATACAAAATATATCTACTTTTCCAGCAAAATATATTGCTATATATTTTATTTATTTTTGGGAGGGGGAGGGGTGATGACTCACTTTCTTTAAGTTTTTTTATGTGGGTTAAATAATTTACAATGTGTTGCCAAATTTTACCTTTTTTTTAAAAGCAAAATAAAATAGATTATATATTGAAAAAAGCATTCTACCAAAAACACTCAACACAAATATTTTATAATGAAGCTCACATTTTTGTAAAAGAAAAATATATTGTATCTGGAGAATTTCTTATTGAACACTCCCTATTTCACAAATTCAAAAAGTTACATATACATTCCATGAGTTTTATAAATTTTATTTCTCTTTTCGAAAAGATTGAGCTGTAAATAAAAACTTAAATAATTGACGTTTAGAATATTATACAAAATTAAAATTATGCAATATATAGAAAGAGAGAGAGAGTTTATATTAAATAAATAATTAATGAAATAGAAAATTAAAATATACTTAGATGTTAATTTTATGTTATCTGAAAAAAGTACACAAGAAAATTAACTAATCTATAGTTAAATTTTCCTGCAGCGGCAGGAGAAAAGCAATGTTATTCTGAAAGTAAGATATACGTACATTATATAAACTTAATATACATATATATTATAAAATAAAGTTGAATAAAATAATATGCAAGAACTTTCATAGAAATATTAATCTTTTAATAAATTGTTTTTTAAAGTAGAGAAATTTTTGATAAATATTTCAATATCCAATATATTATTACAAGTTTCGAGATTCCAAGTAATTATTTTATTACTATATTACTGTACAAGTTGTACATTATCTACTGGTAACACAACCAAAAACCACAAAAACTAACACTTTTGAAAGTTAAAATTATTGAATGAAATAGAAAACAGCTGAACTGTTTTACATAAATCAAGTTTATGTGTTCTACACATTAGATCGATAATGCTTTTTTATTGAAAAAAAATAATATATATATATATATATGTACATATAAACGTCTATAAACAATGATATTTTTATGAAAGAAAAGATAAAGAAAAATACAATTCTATGAAATACTGATGAAGTGGACTATTGGCATGAAATGTTCAGGTGTAATTAAATGCTTAAACAGCGCTACAGAAAATGAGATTTTTTTTTATAATGGTTTAAAGATCATTAAAGAAGTTTTATGTTGTTAAAAACTTTAAAAACTTTAAAATACGATAATTAAAATGTATTTCAACACATGAATAAGTTTTACTCTACTATATGACTTCATGTTGAAATAAAAACAATGGACATCTGTTCTTTCAAAATAAATAAATAAATAAATAAATGCCAATTTTTTTCTATGACATCAAATTATGATTAGATATGATCTGGATGTTAATGAAATAAGATTTCTTTTTCTTTTTGTGCTGCACCAGAAAATGCATACGTGATTTATCACAATTGAGAACTAATTAAACTACATTTGTCATGAATATGGACCATTACCATAACCCATATGAATCTGATGAAATCCGCCTCTACTTCGCATCCGGTGCCAAGGTCGAGGTGGATGATGAGGAAGAAATCGAGGAGGAAGAGGAGGAGGTGGTGGATGAGAATGTAATAACTGTGGTGGAGGTGGAGGTGGTGGAGGGAGAGCTCCTATCCAATTATTTGTATTACGATTAAAGTTATTTTGATCAGCCTTCCACCTCTGTGACTCAGGATCTGAAGTATCTTTTTTCAACTTCAAAACTAGTCTCTCAGATGACTGTGACTGAATACTACCATTAATATTTACATTAGTTCTTGATTTGCAAGATGAAATATCCTTTGTCCTAGGTTCTAACTTTCTCCATGATGGTCCCTTTGTTTGATACCCACTTAAGCCTGTGGATGTAAAATCAGGCAGTGGAGAAAGAGGAGTATTGCCTCTTTTTAAATCTAAACTATTTTCTTCAGGCTTTTCTGTCCGTGGTTTCTTGGGAATCTTATAACCTCGAAGCATATCCTTCCTAGAAACTGGTGCTGCAACAGGTTTTTCAGACTCTTTCACTTCTGGCAAATCAGATTCATCAGTTTTACACAGAGTAGATGAACTTTTCTCCTGGCACTTATTTATGGATGAGGAATGTGACTTATTTACAAGAGATGACGCAAAATGAGAATTTGTTAAGTTTTTTGACTTGGATTTCACAAGCTCTTGTAATTTTTTAAAATTTTGTTTTGATTTGTTGCCTTTGATGATTCCATTTTCAGTACTTTTATAAGTAGGTGATTGAGTTCTAAGAGGTGAACTTTTATTTGAAGACTGGCGACTTTTTATATCTTTTTCTTTCACAACAATATTTGTAGGTGATTTAACTGTAATAGTTTTATTGCTTTCTAGAATTTCACATGATTCAGAATTTTCACTTTTTTCAAGTTTATCACAAGATTCAGGCAATTTTAGATTTTTTACCTTTTTTGGTGTGTTTTCAATTTTTGAATTTGTTAAAGGAAATTCAGTTTTAATAAGAACACAATGGACTGGTGAATTTAATTTATCATCATTATGAATGTCAATAAATTTGTTCACTTTAGTTTTGACATCAGAAATAACTTTTTCATTTTCATTTGAATTCTCAACTACTTCAACTGGAGAAACTGTATCCATTCTGATAATATCTACGCAATTTTCATCTGGTAATTCTAGATTAAATTTAATATTCTCAAAGTCATTTATCTGTTCAAGATTGGAAATATTGGAGATATCTTCACTGTTGAAAGTAATACTGTTAGATTTATCATCAACACATTCATTTGAAGAGAATGAAATTTTGCTATTAGGAATTTGTTTTTCTGGAGATAATTCTTTTTTAATATTGGTGAAATCTTGAGTTTCATTTTCAAGGCCATTGCAAGATTTAGATTGATAAATATTACTAACACAATCATCAGGTACAATTTCATTTTTGAATTCAAGTTCTGGCACTAATTCATCTAATGATAAAGTAGAGATATTCACAGAAGGATCAAAGGTACTATCATTTGAAGATTGAGAAAAAGTAGGTATTTCAGAGAAACAAATTTCAGTTTTACATTCTCCAGAATTGCAGTCTTCCTGTTTTAGATTAACATCATTAGAATGATATGATTCTGAGTTACCAATTGCATTGTCATTAGCAACAAAACAATCAAATTTTGAATCTGACTGTGATATGAACTTTGGATCTAACTTTGTTTCATTCAAATCCATTGATGAGTCACAACCATCACAACTGGTGAAATGATCAGTAGAATTTTGAGAACTAAAACTAAAATTTGCTTTCCCATCTAAAGAAGTCTGTAAATTGGATACTTTTTTTGGTTTATTCAAGTATCTCTGAGATCTTACAGCTAAACCATTCAAATAATGTTTGGCATATGGATTAGGAGTTCTTTCAGATTTTACACGATCACTTTTTCTGGATCCTTTTACAGCTCCATTAAAATGAGTCTTGAGATAATCTTCACCACGTAGGACAGTAAGTACACTGATAACATTAGGTGATGGACCACGTAAACCAGTATACTTCTTATCAAAAGCCATATCACCATCATTTGCTTTTAATACAGCTGCCATTTCTTCTTCATTTAATTCAGTAGATTTGTTTGAAAGAATTTCAACTTGTTTTTCAAAAATGCGCTGTTTCTGTGATATCCACTGGAGTGAAAATTTTTCTCTTTTCATTGCCATATAACATAAATTTCTGACCTAATAACAAAAAGAAAAAAATATATATACATAATTAATATAATACAAATAGTACTTATTTTTTCAATGGAAAATTAAAAAATAAATAGTTATAGTAAGAAAAACTTTAATAATTAATAATTAAAAACATTTTAAAAGAAATTTTTAAAATTTAGAAAACAAATATTACTACTTTACAGGAATTCATTATATCATCTCAACCACAGCAATGAAAAGAGTTATTTTACTGCCAAAGAAATTTATTCATAAATAATTTAGTTTGTAATTGCAATGAACTTATTTCAATTGAAATAAAAAACTGTGAAGTTCATTTGTGTAGAGAAGTTGTTAAAATCAGCAATATAATAAAAAATCAAATAGCCCAGGGTTAAATTAATGTCATTTATTAACAGATATTAAAGATTCTTAACCTCTATTAATTTAATTTTATATAATGTTACAAAATTGATTAGTATTAATTAACATTGCATTATTATAGATTTAAATTTTTAACTATTCCATATGTGCCAACACCGAAAAATCAAAATAAGAGAGATTTTCACTACCGACATTTAAAGGTCTAGTATATAGTTTTAAACACAAATATACACACAAACATTAAAAAGAGATAATTGTAGATATTTTAAATGACTTTTTTAGTTTCTTAAAAAATAAATAAAAATCAGCAAGCTGTGTTAGCTAAAAAAGGAATACTTTCATCAACAACAATCACTAGAAATTCTTAGTATAAAGGCAATTACTATACTTATTTGGTGCAATTAATGGTTTCTAATAAAATTTTGTTAAACTTAAAGAAAAGCTAATGCATTTTATTTATAACTTTTAACCCTTGCTTTCCCAAGATGTGGTCATTTTGACCCCATTTTGAAGTTGAAATTTAGTTAAGCTTGTATCATTCAAAAGATGCACTAATTCACCTGAGATAGCAAATGTAACCAGTGGAATGTTGCAACTTCTAAACGATACAAAAAGGCACGGTGTTGGTGATTTTCGCCAAACATGCCAAATGGCACCTGAAATCAATTTTTCTGCAGTAACGCCTTGATCTTGGGAAAGCAAGGGTTAAATATAAAATGTTTTGATCAAAATAAAAATTGTGAAACTTTAAATTTTGGTTTCCTAACATAATTATTTTGTTTTGGAAAAAAAAAAAAAAAAAAGAAGAAGAAGAAAAAGCTTTTCAAGCATTATTTTGTATAACTCAGAGGGACTTCGGTCCCAGTTCACTCAGCTAAACAGCCCCCTCTTTCCAAATCTCTGGAAACAAAACCCTATGAGGGGCTTCACCCCAAATACTCTAGATATCTATAAATAAAAAACAGTCATGTAAAAATTTACTTTGAAATGCTATTGTAATTAATACATGTCACACCTACAGTTTCTATTTGGCTATAGTTATTTTAATTTTTTAATGACTTCAAGTGACTATAGTTACAGTATATGCATATATGGTAGTGCAAAAGAATATTAAATTTTATCAAATTTTCTTCTATATATAATAACAATTATGTCTATGAATAATATCAGGAATAGCAAATATAAGTGGATATGTTCCTGATACTTCTTTTTATATTAGGCTTAAAAAAAAAAAAAAAAAAAAAAAAAAAATTAGATTGTCATTAAAACTTTATTATACCACTTAATTCTATATAATATTAAAGTAGTCCATAATCATAAATTAATTCTAAAATAGCTTTATTTATTTTTTTTTTTTTTTAATTCTTTGGTGGCTTATCCTGAGCTCAGTTAGGGCAACAAAGTACAAAAAGCCAATTTTTACTTGTATTTAGGGATGGACCGGATATGAATTTTACAGGATAACCGGATACGGATATCTGGCATTCCGGATATCCGGCAGTTCTCTTTCCCAGTACGCATGAAAGTTTCAATTTTTTTAAGAGCACACAATAATTAAAAGAAAGTATTTGGCATTTGGTTTTTATGCAACTGGATTCCATTTACAACCATAAAAATCTAACAGAAATAAGTATTCTGCAAATATCATTGAAGCTGTAAGACTATTTTCAAGACAATATTAATGAGTAATTTAATTAATTCTTTTATTTATTTTTATGACAATTTGGAATTATATACCTAGTAAATTTTAATTGATCTAAAATATGCAAATTAAAAAAAAAAAAAAAAAGTGACATAAAATCGCAAAATAAAAGTCTGTCAGACATAAAAGCGGAACGTTTAGCACAGAAAAATTTCAAATCTCAATTTCAGTGCATATTATAAGCAATAATAGTTTTATTTTATTTTATTATTTTCTTCTATATTCAATAGAAGAAAGTATTGGATTAGTAAAAATTTTCAACTTCCGGTTTTCAACGGATTTACACGTTTTGCGAGGTCTAGAACATGATTTGACTACTTTTAGAAAATATTTGTCCGTCTGTCTGTATGCGTATGTGACAAGATTTTGTGACGACTGTATCTCCGGAACCACTGCTCAGAATTGTACATAAATTTATGTGTAGATGCACCTTTACCTAAATTAGTGCCTATAAACTTTTGGTGTCAACTGCTCAACAGGTGGCGCTGCTATTTGTGAGAAAGCTATTATGAGACATTATGCTGATTCAATTTGAATGCTTATCGGCCGACAAGTGGCACAGTTATATAGCGCTTTCTGCAGTTTAAGGGAAGGCTATATCTCAAAAACTACTGCACAGAGTTGCATATAAATTTATATGTAGATGCACCTTGACATGAATTAGTGACGGTCAAATTTTGGTGTCAACTGCTCAACAGGTGGCACTGTTACACAGTCATTTCCTCAATTTAAGGGAAGGCTTAAATCAGGAACTACTGCACAGAGTCGCATATAAATTTATTTGTAGATGCACCTTGACATAAATTAGTGCCTATAAAATTTTGGTGTCAACGGCTCTACAGGTGTCGATGCTACACAGTGATTTCCGCAATTTAAGGGAAGGCTATATCTCCGGTTCTATTGCAAATCATCAAACAAAACTTGATATATGAAAAGGTCATTATGAGACATTATGCTGATTCGATATGAATGCCTATCGCCATCAGCCAATAGATGGCACTGCTATTGGCACAACTCTGTACTGATAAGTATAAAGGATTTAAGTCCATATTCTTGATTTTTCCGGAGACGAAAAATAAAATAAAAATAACTAAAAACTAATCAGAAGAATCGATTAGGAAAAAGAGATTATGTTGAGTTATACCCTTTATACCTTTCAGTGATTGTCAACCTTCATTTAATAAAGGGAAAAAATTGAATTAAATATTTTATACAAAGATTAATGCTAAATTTCTGACTTGAATCTTTTTTTACCAATGGATTTTCTCAAAGACTAAATGACATGGATTTAAATCCTTTATACCAATCGATAGAGAATTGTTTTCTGGGTCTGACTATGTACTTAACTCAAAATCGACATTTTTGGACTTAAATCCTTTATACTTATCAGTACAGAACTATACTGCAAATTTCTTCGATAATGGAAAGGCTATATCTCAACTTCTATAACATATAACTGTACAACACTTGATACGCAAGATAACCATTATAAAAACACATTTTTAAAGATGTTATTTATAGACCATAAAACTGTCTTACTTTGGATATTTAGTGTTAGTTTTCTCTAAGATGAAAATCATTTGCAATCATCATGTTAGATAATTTTAATAAATAATAGTTTTAATAAATTATTTGCACTTAGTGAATTAGTATAGAAAAATACAGAAGAAAGTCTTGTGGTGGACACAACATACTGGTTTTATTTTATTTTTACTTCCTTCTGTATTCAATAGAAGAAAGTATTGGATTCGTAAAAATTTTCGACTTCTGGTTTTCAACAGATTTACACGTTTTGAGAGGTCTAAAACACGATTTGACCATTTTTAGAAAATGTCTATGTCTGTCTCTGTGTGTGTGTGAGAGAGACACAAAAATTTTGTGGCAACTGTGTCTCTGCAACTACTGCTCAGAATTATATATAAATTTATTTGTACATGTGCCTTGAGTTAAATTAGTGCCTATCAACTTTTGGTGTCAACCACTCAACAGGTGGCGCTGCCATACAGTGATTTCTGCAATTTAAGGAAAGGCTACATCTCAAGAACTACTTCACAGAATTGCATATAAATTTTTATGTAGATGCACCTTAATATAAATTAGTGCCTATCAACTTTTAGTGTCAACTGCACAACAGGTGGCGCTGCTACACAGCAATTTCTGCAAGTTAAGGGAAGGCTATATCTCAGATTCTACTGCATATCATCAAACAAAACTTTATATGTGACATGTGAGAAGGCCATTATGAGACATTATGCTGATTCATTTAGGATGCTTATCGGGCAATAGGTGGAGCTGCTATATTGGTATTGATATTAAGGCTGATTGACAGCACTAGAGCCCTAGGGATGAGGGGAGGTAACCCTCCATAGGGTCTTTTTAAGGGGTCCTAGCCTTATTTACGTAAGTTTCAGAGAAAACCACGG
Source organism: Salticus scenicus (assembly GCA_963930645.1). NCBI lineage: Eukaryota > Metazoa > Arthropoda > Arachnida > Araneae > Salticidae > Salticus > Salticus scenicus. Next base: position 75,587,845 of record OZ005655.1, on the reverse strand, counting down.
AAAACTTTAAACAGCTAGGCCGATGAGCAGGACCTGGGATCGGACCCAGCACCTCACGCTGCTATGCTGTAGATTTCCTTGATAACAGGATAGCTATATCTCAACTTCTATGGCATATAACTGTACGAAACTTGACATGTAAAATAATCATTATAAAAACGCATTTTTAAGACATTATTTATAGACAATAAAACTGCCTTTCTTTGGATATTTATTGTTAGTTTTCTCTAAGATGAAAGTCATTTGGATTCATCATGTTAGATAATTTTAATAAATAATAGTTTTAATAAATTATTTGCACTTAGTGAATTACTATAGAAAAATATAGAAGAAAGTCTTGTAGTGGACACAACATACTAGTTTATTATCAATTCTTTTGCTTATGTGTCACTCTTGATAGTTAGGTTAGCAGAATATAATATGCAATGAATGTTGTCTGAATTATGTGCTTTGTCTGCCTTGCTATGCATACAAATGACAAAACTTTTTAATAATAATAATAATAATACGCAAAAGAAAACTGCTGAATAGTCATTTCATTATATATACATTTTATTATTATTATTATTATTATTATTTAAATAAAATGAATTGCAGGAATCTACATTTATAAAGGCAGATCTCCTGATTGACTTGCTTGCTCGCTCAGCTATGTCCAATTAAACTAATGGAGATACAGATGTGAAATTTTATGAGATTATTTCTTTAGTGACGTGATTTGAAGTTTCCCCCCAAATGAAGGGGCAGAAGTTGTTTCTTGCATTTCATTTACCATACCTCAATGAAATATATATATATATATATTAAAAGGCTGGACATCCAGCCTGTGTTTTTTATATGGATATCCAACGGTATTTCGGATATTGAAAAATCAGCCGGATACCGGATATCCGGTCCATCCCTACTTATATTTATTTTTAAATGTTATATATCAATGGTGTTACTATGTTTAAAAAATATGCATCTATGAAAATAAGCATTAAAATGTTGACATATTTTCATTTCAAACCTGGCATAAATTGAGCTGGGAGGGAGTTAAATTAAACTAACATAAATGCTGTATCATTAGAAACCGCATTTAAAACTGAACATATTTTGTGAGAACACTATGTACACTAAAATTTAATTTAAGAGATATTAAATTAAGTATGTTATAAATTCATTCCATTTTTCAATGCATTGTAAAATTAGTTAGGTGCTTTTGCATTGTGCTGCTTTTAAACAATAAAGAAAACAATCTAAATGTTTAAAAGCTGCATTAATTATAATTTAATAAAGGCAAATACATGGGAAGCTTGATAAATCTAATTATTATAAAATAATCATAATAATAATAATAATCCTACATCATTACTACATACTCCTCTATTAATAAAATGTCCTCCTGAGCATGTTTACACCCACTACAAAAGAATTCTGGACCCCCATTTTGAATGAATATATATTTTTTAAAGAATTAAACTTACATAAATGTTATCATTAGAAACAGCTTTTAAAATATACATTTTTAATGAGAACACTGAATACATATTTTAGTATACTTTAAATTCATTCCATTTTTCAATGAATTACAAAATTAGCTAGATGCTTTTGGATTGTGCTTCCCTCTACAGGCAAGTTGAATTGTGAAATGGAAATAAAAAATCTAAAATTCATATTAAAAATAATGAATAAAAAGAATTAAACGTTTAAAAACTGCATTAATTATAATTTTGTAAAACAAATAAAAAAGAAGCTCGTTAAATCTAATTATTATTAAAAAATCTAAACGTTACATAAGAAAGACAATAATATAAAAATAGTAATTTTTTACACTAGCAAAAGTGACTTAATATTTCCCCCTCAATTGAAAATATAAATTAAAAGGTATTTTACTCAGTTTTAAATTATTGTGCCTTATAAGTTCATGTTGTTTTAAAAATTTATCTTAAAATAACAATAAAAATTTCTAGAGACAAATTTTATAAGAATATAAAGAAAAAAAAAAAAAAAAAAAGATACAAAATTGAGCTTTTTTTAATATTATCTGGAGGGGGGGGGGGAAATCCCATAAAATTTATCATAGTTGATAAATATATTTTAAAATAAAATAACAATAAATAAATAAAAATAACTCTTATAACTCAAATATTTATTGTACTCAATCGACCACAGGATTATGCAATTACAAATTTATTTGTTTTTCAAAAACTGACTGACAAATTTTAGTTTTTTTTTTTTTTTTGTTTTTTTTTTTTTTCAAAGTTAGACACTAATACATTTTTTCAGTTTTATTTTATTATGCCTCATAAAGTCATGTTGTTTTAAAAATTTTATCTTTAAATAATAATAAAAACTATTGGTGACGAATTTTATAGAATATAAATAAAAAATCACTAAACCTTTTAATATTACCTGGAAATAAATAATATATAGATATAAATTCACAAAAAGTTTGTCACAGTTGATACTTAAGAGAAAAAAAAGACCCTTTTAAAAAAATTAAATAAAAATAGTAAAAATAGTTTTTTCTTTTCTTTTTTAAATGAAACAAAAGGTGTGTTAGGGTAAGGATTAAGGCCGATTGTCTATTAAGGCACCTAGGCCTGAGTGGGATGCCTACCTTGGGGGCCTTTCATTTCTTTTTTAAATAGAGAGAAAATTAGTAATTGAATAATAACTTTGGAGGAAAAATTATATAATTTCATTTTCGTGTACTTTATAAATTCTCATAGAAGTAACTGTTAAAAGTAATACTAAAATAATAATAACTTAAGAGATTATAATAAGAAAAATTAAAAAAAATATTATAATAATGATGATAATATTACTTGTACTAAGATTCATAATAACCTGGATCCTATGAAAATAAATAATATAAGAGAAAAGAAAATAATATGTTTAAGAATAAAATTAAATGACATATAATAGTATTAATACTTATAATTAAAATCTTATAATAAAATAAGTGAAGTAATATATATATATCTTTGAATTTTGGCATTAGTAAGTAATAATACTAGATTTTAAAACTTGTTACCTGTTTTAAAACTTACTTTTAATTACGAATTTTTGATACATTAGAACGTTTTCATATTATTTAAATAACAGTTAAGAAAATTTTATTAGTTGTTTTCAGTCTAAATATCAAGAAACACTTTTTTTTTTTTCTTCCGGAGGGGGGAAGGGTTAGCAAGTTTTATATTTGGATAGTGGGGGTGGGTATATTCATGTGAATGGTGTGAAGTAAAATGAAATTTTTATGATGCTGTTGATTTTAAAAATTATAAAAAATGAACTTGTCCAGACGTTTAAAAAGCATACATTTCATTATTTTATAGTAATGACCTGGGTAAATTGTTAGCTTTTGAAATGTTCAATTCTGAATATTTTGGTTAATATTAAAATATTAAAACAAAAAAATAAAATGAAAAAGTAAAACACAAAAGTAAGGTCTATATATTTAAACATACATTGAAGGAGAAATTATAATTATTTATGTTTTTACAAGAATTCAATTTTTGTCTTTTTATGATGATAAAGCAAAATGAAAAAAAAAAAAAAAAAAAAAAACTAGTATGTTGTGGCCACCACAACACTTTATTCTATATTTTCCTATACAAATTCACCCAGTAACAATATTCAAAAAAAAAAAAAAAAAAAGATTTTTTTCCCAAGTTTTTTTTTGTTATAAGTAAAAAAAAGCAATAACTTTTTTTTTAATTAGCGCATGTTTATAGTTAAACCATTCGTTTTGAAGGTATTGATAAGACCTTTCGAAAGATACCCATCTTGAAAATTCCCCCCCCCCCCCCAAGGGCAGAAGCGATTCCCCCACATGCACAATTTTTTTTTCCTAAATAACTACTACTATTATCAATAATTCATATCAATTTTACAATCACAGGTTAAGAATCACTCTCATTATGTACATTTATACGAAATTTTGTTCTATACAGCCATGTTAAAAATTTAGAAAAAATACGATCACAGCGCCACCTTTTGAGCGATTGATCCCCAAATCTAATCAGCACCAGTTTATGTCAGAGGTCAACTAAATACCAAATTTGGTTAAATTTCGTATTAAAAAAAGTTCAACCATCGTTTTAAAGGTATTGACAAGACTTTTCGAAAGATACCCATCTTGAAAATTCACTCCCCTCGAAGGGGGACTTCCTCTTCAGAAGGGGTGGCGAGGCTCCTACACATATAAAAAAATTTTCCCAGTTGACTATCTCTATTATAAATAATTCTTGTAAATTTCATAATAATTACTAAAAAATAATTCTCTTTTTGCATATTTATGCAAAATTTTGTCCTTTATCACCATGTTAAAAATTTAGAAAAAGCAGGATGGCAACGCAACCTGTAAGACAATTTTTACCAAAAGTTGGTAGACACTAATTTATGTCAAGGTGCAACTACATACCAATTTGTATGAAATTCTGTGCAGTAGTTCCTGAGATACAGTTGCCCCAAAATTTTGTCTCACACGCACACACACAGACAGACAGACATTTTCTAAAAATGGTCAAATCCTGTTCTACAAACGTGTAAATCCATCAAAAACCCGAGGTCACAAATTTTTACGAAACCAATACTTTCTTCAATTGAATATAGAAGAAAGTAAAAACTGGCATGATGTAACGTGCACCAACTGATTAACAAGTACAAAAAATATTTAACAAAGCTTCCTATGATAAGTATGCTGCATATACAGTATGGTGCAATTTTAATCGATAAATATTGAGATACTGACAACGGGAAAAAAACATACAAAATAAGTAATAGAATGCCACCTCTTGGGAAATATTTCTAAAAGTTTTATATGAATATGGGCTAAAACCTTTCAGAAAAGAGCATCATCACTCCAACCAGAGGGCATACCACTCAGACTCAAGTGTTTTTGTTGACAATCAGACTTAACCCACAGATCACTCTGTCACCTGTTAGGTGATATGCAGCAAAATAATATCAGTTTTGCATAATATACATTATATGTGCACAAACTTTTAGGAGCAAAGACACTTGTACAGCTGATTGCAGTGAGAAAGGCAATTAGTTGGAGTATGAATGGTCAATACCAAGGTTATTATCTGTTTACATATATCTGTGCAGGTTAAAACAAGTAAAGGAGAAAATCTCTATCAACCAGTGGCATATGGGCCTTACTATAAATGATAAATTTAATAAAAGCTATGGAGATAGATATAGGTTAACAAATTCAGCATTGGGGGAGGGGAGGGGGGGGGGGGGCTGAATGATACCATTGCAGTTTTGCAAGGTAAAAAATGTCGAAAATTATAATTAAAAAACAAAACAAAAAAACAATTGATATCAATACAAAAATACATAGAAATTAGCTAAGGGGGAACAAACGGTAAAAAGACAAAAACAAGAATGGAAAATTATGCAGTTTGCTTAGATTATTAATACTTTCCAACTATACATACTTTTCGCCTTCAATGTACTTTGCCTGTGTGATCACACAATGGACAGACAGATAAAATAAGTAAAATTATAATTAGTCTCAAACATTGTTGGAAAGTGTTAGAAATGCTTTAAAAAATCAAAGATGGAATTCTAGTAATTTCAGGTTATAGCCCTTAATGTATGTCACAGTTGCCACTCAAACAGGAGAATAAAATTGCCTGACATTTCCAGGTTTTCCATAAATATTCTAAGTCAATTTCAGCCTAACCGTATATTGAGCATTGGCTGTGTTGAGGGTAAAATAATTATGGTACCACTTGAAAACACAAAAGTTACATATAGTGATAGCATCTGTCACTTATAAGCAAGATAAGAAATTTCTTTCATGAGTGGAAAAGAAGGTTTAGGGTGTTTAAAACAAACGACGGAAGCTAAGAAAAATAAAATGGAAAATATGACCCTACATTGGCAGAAAAATTGCTTATTTTTTGGCAATTATTGTATGAAATTCCCTGACTTTTCCAGATTCCGGCTAAAATACTGAAATTCAATGACTTTTCCCTGACTTTTATAGTCAATTTTTGAATTCCCTGACTATTCCAGGTTCTCCAGGTTGTGTGGCAACCCTGGTATCTGGTATGTGAATATGTTTGAGTGGCCCTGTAAATCTTAACACTAATCACACTTTATTCACACTATATTCTTTTTTGTGCATATAAATACTAAATGTTAGTTTCATGATGATCTGTGTAAAATTAACTGTATTAAAATATAGTTTTAGAAATACTTCTCACAGAATGCAATGCTTTGGAATCCTTTCAAGTGGCCCAGAACACAAACAACCGGTGTGTCCTTCCATTTTCAAAAGAAAACATTCCATAATGAACTTGAATAACACATATCAATTTCAAGTAACTTCATTAATATTTAAGAAAGTTAGAATGCAGACAGGCAGACAGACTGAAATGCAGACAGATGGGCTAATTTAAATCATAATCACTTTTAAATATTGTTGGAAGATGTTAAAAATGATTAATAAAGTTGAAAACATTATTTCCAGTTATAACCCTAAGTGTATACGAAGAACACTTTTCAACTTAGTTGGAAAGTTAAATTAAAAGAAAAAAAAAATGGGGAAGAGTAAGGTTTGGGGTTTTGGAATCGTTGATAGGGCTCACTAATTCCTGCAGTTTTGCATTGAAAAAAATCTGGTTCGAAACAACCACACGACTTCCATTACCCACTATTACACATATTATATGCCTTTTTTGGAGATAATGTGATAAGAAGACATAAAAGTGACCTAAAGAAGTAGAAACCTAAAATTTTTCCGGTAAAAGAAACTTCATACACATGTAACGACATATAAAACGAAGCTTACATATAGTGAGATAAAAATAAGAAAAAAAAATGGTAGAGTTATATTTTGAAACACCAATTTCCGAGATCTAAAACTGACCTACATAAGCAGGATGACTGTTAAATTTCCTCTAATAAACACGTAATACATGAGAAAGGAATGGATTTATATAACTATTTTCAAGAAAATCGTTAGAGCTGTTTTTGAGATATCAACTTTTACCAAAACTCAATTACAGACCGGAAAACAATAATTACATGCAAAATGACATTTAAAAGTGACTTAATACAGCGAGTTTGAAAAAAAAAATCTGCACAGCCATTTTTAAAGGAACGTGCTTGCGAGTCCTGAAATTGAGCTATTTATACAGGACGCCTATCAATTTTCCTGAACTAACCAACTATATTATTCGAAAGGACATCTTAACAGAGTGTTTATATAGCAAATTTGAAGAAAATCGTTAGAGCCGTTTTCGAGATACGGACTTCCAGTGTCTGATGTCCCACTTCCAATTTTTCAATTTTTCCCAAAATTTGGAAAATTCCCTTGTACACTAGACCTGTCTCAATTATGAAGTTTTGTAGTTCTATCTTTATTAGTTTCGGAGATATGATAGCCAGAAGATTCTACGCATACACACACACACACACACACACACACACACACACACACTGACAATTGCCAAAACCCACTTTTTTGGACTCGGGGGACTTTAAAACATGTAAATCAGGTGAAATCTCGATATTGAATTTTAGGACCGTATACAATACTTTCATTACCTGTGATAGTAGGGTAATGGAAGTAAAACGTGTCAAAAATGGTGCAGAAAAAAGCACAGTAAATGTATTTGATGTGGGCATCACATGATTTCCTTATACACTCATTGAAATATACATATTGTTATGAAAATGATATTTTTGTGTGTGGTAACTAGTTTGTAAATAAACAGGCAAGTTCCAGACCATGAAAATTCTCAAAAATAAGCCAAGAAAACTATTACTCCTACCATTTAAGTCATGATAATAAGATAATACTCACTGTAGAGACGGAATATCAGTTGTTTAGGAATAGTATTCAACAGTTTATTGCAGAATCCCTCATTGGAAAATGCAAAGCTCAGAGTTAAATGGATTTCACTCTAGTGCAAATGGCCCACTTTTATATAATTTGGCAAAATTAACAGGGAAAAACAAAACATTATATCAATAATAATAATAATAATAATAATAATAATTTCCCTGAAAACTGAGAAAAAGCTTACTGATTCTCCCAACATTAAACTATCTTCTGCCAAATTTGGTAGCTGATCTCATCAAGTCGCTAAGTTTATTACTAAAGCAGATTTTTGCCTTGGAGTCAAATTTGACAGATTGGCATTTAATTTGGCGAATTGGCAACCAAATTTGGTGAAAATTTGTAGTTTAACGTTGCTTAAGTTTGGTAGCTCTAACTTCAATAAAAACAGAGTTTCTGGATTTTCTGAAATTATTCAATGGTGTCTATAGCAGAAATTTCTCAAAATCTCCAGAAACATTAACAAGATTTCAAAAAGTGAAGTATCATTATTGATAATTGTAGACTGAATCTGCCTATTTCTTTAAATATTACTTTCTACAGGGCATTACAGTAAAATAGGAATGAGATTAAGTAGCCATCATCACAACCAGCTGTATGAGTATCCTCACTTTTAAAAGCTTGAACATCTCTAATATACATCTTATACCGAGAGATTCAAAATCAATGTTATACAAATTATCAATTGAACTAACAATCATATAAATATACTTCCAATTACAAAACTGTTACTAATAAGAGTAGATTTCAAATGTGGTATTTTTTCTACTGGAGGTTGTATACACACACACACACACAAATAATAATAATAATAATAATAATAATAATAAATTAAGTTTTATATGGTCCCTCCATTCCTATGATTCATATTTAGAAAAATATTACCCTTGGTCTAAGAAGGAAAACAAAAGAAATCTCATATTACAAAGTGAAATATTCCAAGTTATGTACATTTAAAAATGGCGATTTACACCCCTTTACCAACAATTTTGGCATCAATTTTCAAAGTCAAAAGTCTTACTTTAGTGGGAATACCAATAAGATAAAAATCTGTAATAATAATAAAAGATGTTTGTCTGTCTGTGCATCTATACGTTCAGTCCTTGTCCTTACTGAACGCAGAAGTACAAAATTTGACATAAGGGTGCTCTGAAGCCTTTAAAAGGGGATAGTGAAAATAGAATTTAAAAATGTTAATTAGTTACGGAGATATTAATTAAAACATCAACCAATGTTCAATTAAAAAGCAATCTCATCGTATTTTCCAACTCTAGAAGCACATCTGAACGTCTTCTGCAGATGGAAGGAGCAAAGAGTGAAAATTCCACGAGTTTTTGTAAAGTGATTCCCCTTAAAAGATTCAAGATATTGAAAATACATCTGTATCATGAGAAAGAGCATTTATTACTGGTTCTAATAGTGTAACTTTTTTTTGAAAAATATAGATTTTATATATTAGAAAAAAAAGTTTTAAAAATTTTCCAAAATTTCTCATTTTTTTCAATCCTCTCTTTTTGAATCAACATCTACAAATAAGTAAATGTTGAATTTCTTAATACCCTATATATTTAGAAAGGTCATTTAATTCTCTTTCAAACCATATAAAATTTTCACATTTTTAGATTTTACGAAACATAGACTTTTTCACAAAACATTTTATGACTCAAAATCTTTTAAAGATCTTTAAAAGATAGAAACATAACAAAATAATTAAAATGATAACGAAATATTGGTAAAAGGTTTTTTAGCAAGATATAAAATTTTTTGTCTGTTTAAACTGGAAATTTGGTTTTTGGCGGCCATGTAGCTCATCCAAGCGAGATGACCATAAGTTAAAAAGCCATCGCTTATAAAATCGGTTTGTATTACACTTAGAACATAAAAGAGATTCAGAAAAAGTGTTTAGCAGCATAATTTCTTTAAATACAGCACAGCAACTATTAAACAAAGCAGGTTTAAATGACAGAAAATTTGAAAAAATTCTCGTCTTAGTGAAGAGAATTAGGAAAGCAAGACCTCAGATGGCTAAAAAAATTAAAAAATGATTAGTTAATTATTAGGCTGAACTGGTTCTCTTTGATGAGTCAAGTTTAACCTTTTTCGAGCTAAAGAAAACAAGCAGATCTGACCGACTTAATGAAAATCACACTTTTAAAACAGTGACACATTCTCCGTACATTATAGTATGGAGGTGCATAACTTTTCAAACAGTCGGGCAAATTTTTATGCTCAAGGGATCAATTAACTTGAAATAAAACACAATCTTCATAAAAGTGGTGCTTGACCGACTATTTTGGTGGTATCTTGGACATTTCCGCAAACAGCATTTACAGATGATAATGCACCTTACTACACGGCATCTGTGGTAAGTTTATTCACTTCAAATTTTCAAAAAACCTAACAATTTGTTATTAACTTCTGCATAAAGGATCAGAATAGCAAAATTGCTAGAATCACTCATAAGTCATAATTCAATGATATACTCTAAAAATAAATTTGGTTATTATTTTATACATGTAATATCTATGTATATATACATAAAATAAGAAATATTGTAATATATTAAGTAATAAAACAAACTATTAAGTATAAGTTTCTGCAAGAAAAATTGATAGAACATTAAAAATATAAATTTTTAACTTACCATTAGTACTGCTGAAAATTTAATAATTAACCGTTTTAATTTAAGTAAATGTACACATTTAAAAATAAAGGGAATTTTCCTTGTTGAAGCATCCATTTTTAATTTGTGATACTTTAAATTTCACATTTTTGAATAAATACTTAAACAATACAAGACAACTGACAAAAGAATAGAAACAATCCATTCATCTATATTCTTTTTAGAGTAAATAACTGTACTATTTTTAGCACCTGACAGTTCTTTTTTCGAAATTTTTTTTTTCAAACATTCTTCATTCGATGAAAATATATTCACCTTTTCAATTAAAATTGCTTCTAGTGTCTCTCTGCTTAAATTAGGCCTGAAGTCAGTCTGATTTTCTATTACCAAAATTAAGATTCTTTCACAAGACGCGTTTGAATGAGGCACTGTCAAAATACATTGCATAATTTTTGGAAGTAATTTATACTTAATAGCTCCATTGTAATCCTCCAGCTTTGAAATTTCATACCAAACCTTATCCATACGTTCTGACATTTTAATAGTATTAAATGTTTCAGCTTGGTAATGAACAAATTCCATTTCGAGATTTTCAACTTCATTTTCTGCAATCAAATACGGAAACTGCTTAATCACAAATAAGATTGATGAGAATGATACCTTGTCTCTTATTGTAACATCTGCAACTTCTGCATGTTTCAGAAAATCATCTTTACAAAGCAACTTTTCTTGAATATAAGTGCATGCTTTCATAAAAAAGTTTCTTACCTGTTCATAAAAATCCATGACATCTTTATCATTTATGTTGGTATCTTTTAAAAACATTCTTGTTTTTACACCAATCACCAAATTTTCACTATCTTTTTGAAATTCTTTTTTCAGAAACTTCTTACTTGAATAATTAATTTTAGTTTCCTGACTGCATATTAGCGTTGATAATATATAATTTCTGAAGGCTTCTTTACACTTTATGTATAAAAGGTGCTTCTTGTTGAAGTAACATATTTATTAAATTTACAAATAAAGGCAGGATACTCTGAAGAAACAACAAAATAAGTTTAACTTTTGGATTTCTAAATGATGACTGAATTTTCAAGAAATGAGTGTTATCACTTGATGAGTTACTCTTAACATTAAAAAATGCTTCTAGGGGTTTCCACTGCTCTAAGACACGTTCTATGGTTGACAATAAAGATAACCATCTAGTTGCACAGTATTTAAGAATTCTGTGTGGTTTTTCTTGTTCATATATCTCTTGTTGCTTTTTGAAACTATTTTGCCGCTTTGAACATTTATCCAAAAAATAAAAGATATCAATAAGAAATAGTTCAATGTCAATAGGTTGGTTGGTTGGTTGTAGGATTTAAAGCCGATTGACTCCTAATGTGTCCTAGGCCTAGGGGGGGAATGCCCTCCGTGGGGGTCTTTCTAAGGGGTCCTAGCCCGTATTTACGCGAGTTTCGGAGGAAACCACGGAAAACTCCGAACGGCTAGGTCGATGAGCGCGACCTGGGATCGAACCCGGCACCTCCCATCTACCAGCTTTGAGCGCAGAACCGCTCGGCCGCTGGTGGGCTCAATGTCAATAGGAAAGGCTGATGTTGATTTTTTTGCTGCAATGTGCTGTAAGTGGCATGGACAACCTCTTATAAGAATGTTGGCATTTTTGTTCAGTAAAAAAGAAAAAACACCTTTTTTTACCTATCATATTAGGTTCATTATCAGTGGAGAAGCTTGTACATTTTTCCCAGGTAAGATTCTTCTTTTTTATTTCTTCATCCAAAATTTAAAAATTACCTTCACCGGTATTATCACAACATTCAAGTAAAAATAAACAAATTTTAATTTCCTCCGATTCTTTGTCGTAATATGAAATTAAGAATGGATAGAGTTTTTTATCTCCGGAATCATTACTTCCATCTGTACTTAAGGAAAAACATGTATCTTTACATTTTGATATAAGATCTGAAACTGTATTTTCTGCCATATTTTTAATTAAACATGAACATTTAGTCCTTGCACAATTGAATTGCTTAGCTATTCGTGAATCAGGAAACATCTTTACAAATAAGTACTTCGAATGATCAGCTGCTGCAATTGAAATGTTGTGCTCAATAATAAAAAATTGAGCGAATAGTAATTCCGCATTAATGACGTTGAGATCATCATTATTCTTGAAGAAGCTTGAGACCTCTCTTGTGTTTGTACAGCTTTGGCGTTTTCTATATGCGATTTAGCAAGCATGTGTTGCCGGCAGTCATCACGATCACCATGTGCGATATAAAAATCTTTGCAGCAATATGAACAGAATGCCATATTCTCCGATTTATTAGCCCGTAAACGTGGGAATTCGGATGCATATAACTCTCTAAATCTCTGACAGCTTTTTTTCTTAACAGATGATATCCCATTCTCAGGTTCGGGGAATAACGATTGTTTTTCTGAACTCATTTTAATATAATTGGTATAACACTATAAAAGTAACATTTCTTGATCTTTCAATTTAATAGATGATTCACAAGAAAAATAAACACGTAAATGTTTTCCAATATACAACTGAAGTACATAAAAACAAATTAATATGAAAATGAAGTATGGAAACGTAACATCCAAACAACAACCGAATGACCACAATATTTCCTGTGGTTGCGTGTAGGTGCATGCATGCCGCACGTGCAGTTGATAGGGTTACTGCAATTTTTTCCTGTACCTGTACTCTTCTTCAAACTGCAAAAGTTGAAACGCACTTTGTTCTTTCCTTTCCCCGTTCTTCCCTTAACGATCCAAAAAAAGCATTCGTACGGAGACCTATCACGCTTGCGCGTCTCCAAGGGAGGCTGTTTTTGTTTGCGTCACTGCATGAGATAGTGATCGCTTTCTGCTTGGTGAGTCTGACAGATAAAGAAACATCACTTTTATCAGTTAAGCACTCTTTTGGCGTAATAAAGGAAATGAAATAAGAAGAAATTAAAAAAATCGTAGTAATACAGGTTTTTTCCGTAGTCCGTAATTATTCAAATACTTTTTTTATTTTCTGTAGAAACTACGGGTAAACCTCAGAAAATGGCATCTCTGTCTATGTCATAGAAGGAACATTGTCACAAAATTTCATGCTTCTAGAAGGGGTTGTGGCTGGGTGATGATGAATCACTTACTCACACACTCACTCAGGATAAACGATTTTATATATATAGATAGCTTTTTAGAGAAAGTGTAGTTGAGATTTTTTTTTTTTTTTTTAAGAATGATAAAAGTTGAATAACTATCATTAAAACATTACAATTGATTGGTGACTTTATATGAAATAGCAGAAAGATTTTATTAAACACAAAAAAATAATTACCCTTTCCAAATCTTGTCGCTGATGTACCATCTTTTTCAAAAATGAAAATGGAGAATTTTCTTCTTCAGTAGTACTTTCATTATCAACTTTAGGAGGCAAAAGAGCACGATTCCAGTTAGCCTAAAAAGTTATGAGATACATATTAATCTTTTAATAACACCAAAATAATCTCTGCTACACAAAATATTTTTACATAATTTGAAGAAAAAATATATCTAAAGTAGATTTTAAGTATAAAAAAAATTATACATAAAAGTTACCATTATCTGGCCTTTATTTTCACTATTGTTTGTAAAAAGAACCCATTTTTAATTGCAAAAATATTTTTAATGAAGTAAGTAATAAAGCATGACATGAAAAAAAATCTGAAAATTGAAGTTTGTAAAAATTTCAAAATCCAAATTTTCATATGGCCTCCAAAATCTTATAATTTTATATTCAGTAAAATAATTTTAATATACTGAAATAAATAACTAAGTATAAAACTAGCTTTGCAAAAAAAAAAAAAAAAAACTGACACATAAAGGGAATAACTAATTTATCATGGCAAAAGGACTCAACTATCAGGGTAAAAAGAATAAAAATAATCGGCTACTAAGTACCTTGCAGCCAAATGAGAGTGTATATACAAAATAGAAGAACTCCACCAGAAACAAAACTAAATCTAGAGCTGATATTGTCGATCAGGAGGTGCATAAATACTAAGTTTAGTTCATTCACCTACATACCAGTGAATGTTTTCTATAATGTTAGATTTAGAGAAAACCAAAGGCTACATTATCTACTAAAAATTGATTGGCAAATATACAGGGTGATTATAAAAAAAAAACTACCCCGATACATGAGACCATAGCTGTCAAATCGTTCGCAGTAATTGAATAAAATTTTGGTGGAAGGTATTTTGAGGTATGCGCTCGAGAATTATATAAAAAACAACAGTTAAACTCTAACAGTTACAATACAGTGACGAAATTTCAAAAATTTCAAATGGCAACACCTAATTTTTTTTTTTGAAATGGAATCTCCATAGCAAAAAACCATAAACAATGTTGGAACGGTACCTGTAGCACAAAAATCACCAGCGCTAGCAGGCTAAGAAAAAAAAAAAAAAAAAAAAAAAAACAACTGTTATGTGCCTACCAGAGAACGACTTTCTTTTTTTTTTTTTTTTTATGACGTCACATTTCACACTGAGTCTTTGGTTCAAACTAAAGTCTACTGATTCTGCTTCGAAACAAAAAGAAGTGATCACGGTACCCTTAAATTTGTGTAAGGCTACTGAATAAAGGCTTCGTTGTTAGTCATCTTGACTGACGTCATTGCACTACGCAGGCATGAGAGTGGGAAAAGGACAAAAGTCTGAAAATATGCATAAACTCAAATTTCACACAAAAAAAGAAGGAAAACAACGTGGCACCAACATATTTTTCTTTAAAAAGAAAAATATTTAAGAACTATAATTTTTATTAAAATCACACAATCAACTGTGGAAGAAAATCATATTTATTGAAATTTTTATTTTTCCGACTGAGTGAAAATAATGCCTGGACGGGAGTTGAACCCCGGATCACTGACTTACAAGGTCAAGGCTCCTAAAGGTTGTCTGAGTGAGTAATGCTGACCGGGGTTCGGCCTGGATAGCTCAATTGGTAGAGCCTTGACCTTCTAAGTCAATGATCCGGGGTTCGACTCCCGATCCAGGCATTATTTTCACTCAGTCGGGGTAAAAAAAAATTCATTGTTCTAAACTATATTGTTCAGGTAAATTATAAAGCAGTTTTAAGAGTAAAATAAAAATGCAAATAATTTCTGATAAAAATTCAACAATGATACGCTAAAATAATGTTATTGCAACAATAAATTTATTTACTTACTTATTTAAAGTTTTCAAAATCATATGTACAAGCTCAATTAACTGTAAAGACTCGTTTACTGTCATGTAAATTTATACAAATAAGAATCTGATTATCACTATTTGAAATACTTAAACCTAGTTATTGTATTACTTGACATGAAATGGCTATCATTAAAAAAAAAAAATAAATAAAAAAGAGAGAATCTCCCTTTCCTTTTTTTTTAATGCAATTTTAATATTATTTTAGTTCAAAATATTAGACAATGTTGATAGTTAACTTGCAGTATGGAGAATGCTGTATTGGAAAAGGTATAAAATTGCACGAAAACTAAAATATGAAACTCGCCTTAATAAAAATTATAAGCAAATTAGGATAAGGTAAATGGTTCAAATTTAATGGTGGATAGCCTACTAGCTGGGGTGTTTCAGTCTGCAACTATGTTGATTGATTTGCCAAATTCATTATCCTCTTTTCTTTATTTTTAAAAAGGTTTTTTCTTTTTCCATTTTTTTTAAACAAAGTAAACCAGAGCAGGTTAAAAAATATATATATAGCCGTTTTCAGTATTGTCCTTGTTCAAAGTACTGACCAATACTGGTAGGTAATAAAATAAAATTTAAATAAAAATTATTATTCAATTCTCTCTTTCAGCTTTTGGAACAGCTTCAATATAAGGCATCGATTGCTATTGCAGGTATACTGCTTGCAGATTTTTTAATTTTATTTAT
Source organism: Salticus scenicus (assembly GCA_963930645.1). Classification (NCBI taxonomy): domain Eukaryota; kingdom Metazoa; phylum Arthropoda; class Arachnida; order Araneae; family Salticidae; genus Salticus; species Salticus scenicus. Next base: position 75,571,449 of record OZ005655.1, on the reverse strand, counting down.
TTATTTATTTTATGCTAAAAATTGGAAATTCTTGGGAAAATTTTTAAAAAGTTGGAAATTCCGATGAAAGTCGGAAAAATCTCTCCCCTGACTACGTGAAAAACAAGGCATTGTGAAATGGCAATCAAAATTGATTTTGATGATGATAATGATGTTTCCCAGTAAGCAGCATATTGTTGGCATATTGTTCACAGAGCAAGAAAGCAAGATACACATCACGCATTTCACAATGCCTTATTTTTCACTTAGTGTGATGATGTCAGTCATGACGGTGTCTTACGACTAACAACGGAATTAAAACCCTTATTCAGTAAACCTACATGAAATTAAGGATACCATGGTCTCTTCTCGTTTTGAAGCAGAATCAGTAGACTTTAGTGAGAGCCAAAGATTCAGTGTAAAATGTGACGCCATTAAGAAAATGAAAGTTATGCTCTGGTAGGCACATCACCGCTGTTTTTTCTTTTTTCCTTAGTTATGCCTAGCGTTGGTGATTTTCATGCTAGAGGTACCGTTCCAAGACTATTTATGGTTTTTTGCTATCGAGATCCCATTCCAAAAAAAAAAAAAAAAAAAAAAAAAAATGATGTTGCCATTTGAAATTTTTTTAATTTTGTCACTGTAACCGTAACTGTTAGAGTTTAACTGTTGTTTTTTATATAATTCTTGAGTGCATAGCTCAAAATACCTTCCACCAAATTTTTATTCAGTTTCTCAGAACAGTTTGGTAGCTATGGTCTCATATACCAGGGTAGTTTTTTTTTTTTTTTTTTATAATCACCCTGTATAATATATATTTTGAAATATAATCTTTCAAAACATGACTTCCTATTTTAATTTTGAGGGGAGTTAAGGAAGCTACATTTCAATAAAAAAACATAGTGAAGTTTGCCTCAGGAAATTTTCAATGTTAACTATAAGTTTTCAAAAAAATATGTCAATGCCAATTTCGACTTTATAACAAAAACAAAACTGACATTAAACATCCACATACTTTGAGTTTATCTGGGAAAATTTCCACAAAAATTAAAACACAGTATAATTATTTGTAAAATATTTGAGGAGAAATATATTATCAGAAATACTACTCTCGAATTGATTGCCATTTTAATATTAAAAATGACATTTAAGTTACAGTTAATTTAAAAACTGATTTCATAAATTAAAAATATAGTTAGTTTGCAAAAAAATATATGAATATTTTGATAATAAATCAATATTTTAAAAAAATTAAAAGTTTTCAAATCCATATAAAGAAATTTTACATTAATTCAGATATCTAAGTTCTGCTTTGATATAATATAAACAGTATGATATTTTTTTTATGCACAAATAACTTCAGGGGTCGATCCAGGTTTTAATTTTTGGGTCCCTTTTTTGTGAAAAACAAAATATTTTTGTGAAATTTTTATTTTATTTATTTTTGTAAAATATAAAATATTTTTGTGTAAAAGTAAAATACTGTGTAAAATCTTCAGTTTTTACAATCACTTTATGTAATGTTTAATATCAAGTTAATAGAGTTTTGTTGAGCCAAATTAAGGCATAAATTAAAAATAATACTGAAAATATGAAAACATTTAATAAAGGGATCATTTTTATAAAACAAAATCTTGTGAAGGGACTCATTTTATAAATTTGAATTTTGTGAAGGGTCCTTTTTATGGATTTGAATTTTGTGAAGGGTCCCTTTTTATGAATTTGAATTTTGTGAAGGGTCCCTTTTTACTATGTGGAATTTTGTGAAGGGGCCGCAAAAGGAACCCAAATTTTGCCTGGATTGACCCCTGAACTTTAATGTGATTTTTTGAAAAAAAAAAATAATAATAATAATAACTTACTCTTCTCTTTAGTTTCCAGTAATTATACATAATTTGGATATCTATTTTATCAATCTCAAACAATTCAGCAACATCATCAACATTAACATAGTTATAAAACTCGGCTTCTTTAGCTTCAATCCTGCCAAATGTTCATAGAATAAGTAAACAAAAATAAAATCTTAAAAAGACATTATGCATAAAACAACAATAAATTTAATAAATAATACCAAAAGTTAAAAGTTAAAAACCTAAAAACTAACTTTGTTCATGTTATTATCAACTTATTATTACTTCATTTACGCAGATTTCATCATACCTTGGGTGAACTGACTTCTGCCTTCATCTCATCTCTTCTAACAATGGAGTGCCAGTTTACATTAATTTCCACCATATTGAGGATTCCATGCTCACAGCAGGAGAAAGAGAAGATGAGACAAAGACAGGAGCAATAGCCAGTTAACCTTACACTATGATGAAGGCTGAGTAAGTACAGTCAAAAATATAGCAAAGTAATTTTAAAGCCTTAAAACTGTTTTTAAGTTTTCAATTGCACAATTTACTTTGAAATGTATTTCATGAAACATATATACACAGTATGTCAAATAAGTTTTAAGACTGGGTCTGTAAAAAGAAATTAATACCTGTTTTGGTTTTCAAAATAGGGCCCTCCGGCTTCAATGCACTTTTTACAGTGACTTATTAATGAATCAAATGCCTGTTGTAAATCACTTTGTGGAATGACCTGCAAAGCACGCATCGAAGCTGCTTGTATGGTCGAAATATCCTCAAAATAAGACCCTTTTAACTTCATTTTAAGTTTTGGGAATAAGGAATAGTAACACTGCGCTAAATCGGTTGAATAAGGTGGATGGTTCAACACACAGACATTTTTTGCCAAAATTCGATAAACAATAAGGGAGGTGTGACTGGGTGCATTGCCGTGTAACAAACACAAACTGCTTTCAATCTGATAGTCTGGACGAATGTGACAAATTCTAGCTATCAAATGCTTTAAAACAGTTATGTAGTATTCACCTGTAATTGTTTGTCCAGTTGGAACAAATTCTTTGTGAATAATGCCTTTTCTATCGAAGAATGTAATGAGCATTGTTTTTTATTTTAGATGGAACTTTCCTTGTTTTTTTTGGCTTGCAGTGCATTTTGTGACTTCCATTCCACATTTTGTCGCTTTGTTTCAGCATCATATTGGAAACGTTTCATCATTTGTAACAATGGACTTCACAAAGTTTGGATCGTGTGCGGCTGAAATGATGTCTCTGCAATGTGCACTTCTCACTGCTTTTTGTTCAGAGGTTAAAGTGTGTGGAACAAATTTAGCACACACTTTTGTTTTGCCCAAATCTTCATGCAGGATGGTTCAAATTGTTTCTTTGTAAATGTTTAATAAAGAGTCTTCCATCATTCTCAGAGTCGCACAGCAATAGTTTGTTATGAAATTTCATACTTTTTCAATAACTTGAGGTATTCTAAATGAAATTGGTCTTCCACTATTCTAATCGTCTTCTCTTCTGTCCAAAAATATTTGTGCCACACAAAAGCATTTCATCTACTTAAACAACAGGCACCGTAAACTTGTTTCATAAGTTGGTATGTTTCCAAAGCACTTTTAACAAGTTTTGCATTAAATTTAATTACAGCTCTTTGTACCATCTTAAAAAATCAACATGAAAAAAATTCACTTCTGCAATGAACGCTCGCTTTTTCTCAGCTACTTAATGAAATGCACACAATTTGTTGGCAGTGTGCCAGTAGACGATAGACATTATGACACATGTGCATTTACACTCACAGCACCTTTACAACCTGTGCTCTGGGACCAGTCTTAAAACTTATTTGATGCACTGTGTATATATATATATACAGCCCTGGAAAAAATATTAAGGCCAAGCGAAAAACATAATTTATTTCACAACCAATAATATGAGTTTTAAGCAAATTTAAATATAACACAAGAAAAGGCAATTTTAATTATATCCAAAAAATTTTTGCAAAAAATTAACTTATTTCTTATTTTAAAATTTATTTTCTTTTTTCATATATGTAAAAAGCTGGAAAAATATTAAGGCCACATAAGATTTTATTTCAAAAACAGCTAATAATCTAAAAACTTCGCTTTATTTTCAGTTAATTTAATCATTTTTGATATTATAAAATTTAAATAACTTTAAAATAAGGAAAAACATTTACAACTATACACTGCTCGACATTGAAAATGCAACAACAAGAAGGAATGATAGTAATAGAATGAAATTTGTTGGACACATACATTATAGTAGGAAGAACAATTGATTAAAATTTCAGGAAATTTGGAGTAATATGTACTGAGAAAACAGTACATAAAGCAGCGACCTCTGTGAGCAATAACAGCACATATCTGCTTAGGCATTGAATCGAACAGTGATTGGATGACATGTACGGGTAGAGCACTTCATGAAGTTTTAACACGATGCCACAATTCATCAATCGAAGTTACTGGTGAGTAGTGGGGGGGCCAGTCACTTGTCAACGATTAAACAGTCATTTTCATTGGTGCGAGATCAGGAGAACGTGCTGGCCAGAGCAACAGTCAAACACATTCGGCATCAATGAAGGTCCAGACAATATGGACAACTTGCAGTCGTGCATTGTCCTGCTTAAATGTTGTGCTTCGGAGGCCTTGAACATAGGGCAGAGCTATGGGCCTTAACTCTTCAGAAATGTAATGGCTGGTATTCAGAGTGGCAGGAATGAAAACAAGTGGTGACCGGGACATGTATCCAATGGTACAACATACCATCAATCCAGGTGGTGACTCAGTATGCGGCTACCAAAATTCTGATTACCCTAAAAACTGCATCACTGATATGGGTGCCATTAATGTGTGATCAACGATGAACCTGGACGCAGGAATGGTGTGAAGTCACTTTTCAGACAATTCACAATCCTGTTTACAGCATCATTTGCAATGATGTTATGGGTTCCCATTGGATACACGTCTCAATTACTTCATGTTCATATTCCTGGCACTCTGAACATTAAATTTCTGATGAGTTAAGGCCCGCCCCTCTGCCCTGTAATCGAGGCCTCCGTAGCACAAAATTTAAGCAAGATAATGCACGACCGCAAGTTGTTTGTATTGTCCGGACCTTCTTTGATACAGAATGTGTTCGACTGTTGCTCTGGCCAGCGTGTTCTCCTGATCTCGCACCAATGAAAATGACTGTTTAATCATTGAAAAGCGACTGGCACCCCACCACTCACCAGTAACTTCGATCGATGAATTGTGGCATCGTGTTGAAGCTTCATGAAGTGCTCTACCCGTACATGTCATCCAATTGCTGTTCGATTCAACGCCTAGGCAGATATGTGCTGTTATTGGTCACAGAGGTCGCTGCTTTATGTACTGTTTTCTCAGTACATATTACTCCAAATTTCCTGAAATTTTAATCAATTGTTCTTCCTACTATAATGTATGTGTCTAACAAATTTCATTCCGTTATTATCATTCCTTCTTGGTGTAGCATTTTCAATGTCGAGCAGTGTATATTGAAATTTTATGCATTTTCAAACACAATGTAATGAATGACAGTTTTAAATAATTCTATAAAAATATTTAAAAAATTAAAATTACTTTTTATTTTACAATTCATTTTCTTCTTTAATACATGTAGAAAACTGGAAGAAATGATACACATAAGATAGTATTAAAAGAACTGCTAATAATAATAAAAAAATTTGCCCTTTTTTTTCAATTAACTGAATCATTCTCAAGGTCATAGATTTAGTAAGTTTCTTTAAAGTGCCTTTTGGTATGCTTTTTTAGCTCTTTTCAATGGCCATTTAATATGGTTTATAAAAATACCTCTCATAGAACACAATGCTTTGGAATACTTCTGGGTGTCTCTGAGGCACAAGCTAGCAGAGGTATTCACTCCATTTTCAATAAGGAACTCAAATAACATATATCAGTTTCAGGAAATTCTATGAATATTCACGGGAGTTAGAGCGCGGACACACAGAAAGACGGATGAACAGACAGACCAATCAAAGTCATTAACACTTTTCAACCTTGCTGGAATTGTTAAAGAGCCGAAGTCATTAAATTTTTCAACCATGATGGAAAGTGGTAAACATAAAGCAAAAATTTCACACGGTTTTGCTAGTCTTTTAATTTCTTTTTCCTCCCTTAACATGTTTTAATTTGCAGGTGACCCCCTAAGAAATTTAACTGTTAAATTTCTTAACAATGTAAATTTGCATTAAGTTCTTTAAACTGTTGATTTCACGTGTTTGAATGATTTTAGTTGCTATTTTAAAATAAAGGATTTTTTTTTAATTTTTCTCATCTCATAGATAACCCCCTAAAGTGAGTCCATTGGTGTCGAAAAATAGATGCCAAAATCGAAAAAAAAGTGGTGTAAGTCATCATTTTCAAACTGCAATAACTCAACGAGATTTTGACTTAGAGAGATGATTTTTTTTTTTTTTTTTTTTGCTTGTTAGATCAAGGAGAATATTTTTCTAAATATAAGTCACATGATAGGAGGGGCCGTATAAAAATTAAATTTCGTATTTAATATGTATACAGCCCCTTGTACAAAAAAAAAATGCCATATCTGAAATCTATTCTTAATTTGCACTAGTTTTGTATTTGGAAGTATGTTTCTATCTTTCTTAGTTCACGAGATAATCGCTGTAACATCTATTTTGAAACACCCGGTATATATATGAGAGTTTTATTTATTGTTCAAATAAAATTATATACAGAAAAATTGAAATTCCTTAAAAATCCAATTAATCGATTAATGAACTACGCTTAACCCAGTTAAAATTTTCAATCAATTCCCACTCCTAATAATAAATGAAAATCCTAAAACAAAATATATATACATATGCAATATTATCTACTTGCATTGAAATCCTAAAATAGAGTAAAATTTCTCATACCTTGCAACTTTTTTTTTTTTTTTTCTTTTTTTTTTAAGACATTAACAAAGTAGTATTAACTTTTCTTTGTCTTACTTTGCTCTAGAAACATAAATATGATATATAAAAACGACAAAAATTGAAATTAGATATTTGATTTTCATTTATTCTGAGGCGTTTCATAATTTTTACAGGGTAAGCTTGTACTTTCCTGTTTTTTTAATAAGCAAGTTAAGGATTTGATAAAAGGTGAAAGTTAAATATTTTTTCAATTACAAATAAATAACTTAAAAGACAAAATCAATAACAACTTTGAAAAACTGAAATTTGCTTACTTTTGTTGTCGAATATTAGCTCTTTCTTCACTGGTAAGGGTTTCTTTTTTATTAATAGCAAAAGAATTTTCATCTTCACTTGAATCAGAAAAAAAGCCCCGTAATTTTTTACTGTGTTTCTGACAGAAAGCCTGATTAAAAAAAAAAAAGGAGGAGAAGGATTAATTTTTGCACATGAATACATTCCATTCAAACATTATTAAAAATTTAAGGTAGATTAAGCCTGGAAATATACTAAAACTAGCAGGCAAGGGGTGCAGAAAATGTTTCTTCAGACCTCGGAAAATGCCCCCAAACACATGCTAAATTTCCCTCAATATCACAAAAGTATTTTGTTATGCAAAGCCATTTTTTTTTCAATGTAATAAGCATTTAAAAGAATAAATATATTCTGTAACATAAAAATAAAGTTGTTTATGTTATAAGCATTGCAAAGTAATAAACTGTTATTTTAAACTTAATTGTAATTTTTTTCTCTAGAAAATATTTAAAATTTCCTCCAAACCTCATTCAGGCATTCGAACATATTCTGCAATTCTGGCAGGCACTACCCGCTACGCAGGTCTTATTACGCAGGTCAGATTAGAATATTTAAATAAATTCTCAAAATTGCATATAACTTATTAATAAATAGAATTTCATTAAAAAAATTAAATAGGTCAAACCTTTTGCCCCTTCCTTCAGAGGGAGGAAATTTCCCAAAATTCATTTATAGTGTGTTGGTTACACATAATCCACCTATACATAAAAAATTTTGCATTCCTGAGATAATTTTGAGCAGAGTTACAATTGGAAATGTATTTTTGCTCCCCTCCCTTCTGACCCAGGGAATATTTCACAAAATCACTTTATAGTGTATTCGGTGCACATAACATAACCACCCACATACTAAAAAATTACTTTCCTGAAAAATTTTTCAATGGAATTACACTTTTAAACCAGTTTTTTGCTTCCCTTTCCTGCTAAAGAAGAAAGGGGGAGGGGTTACAAAATCCAATTATAGAGTGTTTTAAACACACATATCCAATCCATACACTGAAAAATCGACTTTCTGAGATAAATTAGAAGAGTTACAATTGAAGCATGTTTTTACCTCCTAATTCCAAAGGGAGACAGGGGTTGCACTTTGCAAAATCCCTTTATAGTGTGTGTTGGGTACATACAGCCCACAGAGATAACCAAAAAAATTGTCGTTTTGACATGTGTGTTACTATTTTTAATTTAAAATGAAAGAAATGTATACACTTAAATCTTTTAATTAGAATATTTTACATATTATTTTCGAGAACATCAATGCAATGTTTAAATGCATATTTGTCTTAAAATACGAAGTCCAAACATTTTTGATAAACATAGATTGTGATGTAGAAGTAATAATTTAGCATTTGCAGATGAAAGTCTACTTATTTATTTATTTATTTTTTCATAAATGTTACCTGCTTCTGAAACTAATTGCTCAGTATATATATTTGGGGAGATGGTCAACAAGACAAAACTTTTATTTTTGTTTTTAACTCACACAATATGTAGATAAAATTTATTAAAAATACTTTTAGAATTTACACATTTGTTACAGTATTTAAGAATGTACAGTTTATTGGAATACTGCTTACTTTTTGAGCTAGAAAAATATTTTTTTAAACATATTACATTTGTCTCATTGCACCCCATATATGATATTTAGCATTGTAAAAAGCTTAAAAATTTGAAATGGAATAAGAAACTAAATACCCTACTCAGTTTGTAGTAAATTAATTTAATATTAATGAACAAAAAATCACTTCAATTGAAATGAGTAATTTTTTTCGTTGTTTAGTCAAACCTAACGTTACAGGCTGGGGAAACATTATGTGCTATCTCTTATACTCTTTTCTGATACGGATGCTACATTGAGAATATTAGGCTGTATAAATTCCAGGACATTTTTCTTCAAAAAACTCACTACAAAATCCTCATTACAGCCATTGCCTTCAATAACTTTTACAATGTAAAAGGCAAGTTTCTTTGGAGAAAATTTCACTAAAACATAATCTACTTGTTCTAGATTTCTGTACAGTTCTTCAAAATTCTCAAACCACACAGGCTTGAGCAGCAAAATATTACTGTCCTGCTCGTTGTAAACAATGGTTTTCTCATAAATGCAGGGGTGAAACTACCTAGCATGCAAAAACCCTGAAAACTGATATTTGCACGCAGATAGGGAAGACTTAATAATGAAATATCATATGGCTACCTGTATTAAATGATATTTGGAGAGTTCTTAATACATTATAAAGCAAATTAAACATTCAAAATAAGAAATTTCTGTAAAAACAAAATAATTTACATGAAAATCAAAAACAGCAAAAATTTCAAAAACCCTGAATTCAGGGGTAGCCCCTGAAAAGTTTCACCCCTGTAAATGTTCTTATCTTTGTCTGCAGAAACTAAATCTTCAAATAATTTTCTCTTTCAAAAATAGACTTAGACTTTTTTTAGTTGATTCTGACAAACATTGTGCTATTTCATCTTCCATTGGTCAAAAATCCAAAAAGCACTTAGGGATTTATTGAAAAATTCAGTGCCTTTGAAGTAGTTAATACACCATCACATTCTTTGGCATCTTTATTTATCTTTTCCAGGATTCCCTGATCATTTGAATTTCCACATTTGTTGTTTCTTTCAATAAATGGTCAGTCTGGATTCTTACTTTTGATAATTGCTTTATTTATTTTATTCTTTTTGCAAGAGGCTAATATATTCCCAACTCAGTAATCATATCTGTTAACATTTCTGGGAAAGTTAACTTTATTAGAAAAGAAATCTTTTGAATCTACAAAAACGGTTTAAACAGAAGAAAATTTCATAAAAACAAAGAATTAGTAACTAAAATAAGCTATCTTCTTTTCTTTTTGAGATATTTGATTTAAAAAAAAAAAACTGAACTGTTACCAGCGCAAGACTTTCAATTAGAGATGGGCGTTATTTCACGTAACATAATAAGTAATATTATTATTGTATTGTAGCCTATTAGCACGGTAATATATCACTAAAAATATCCTATTAAAAAAAATAATATTATCAACTAGGACTGGGCTTTATTTCGATGTAAAATCAAATGTTGATTTAACGCTAATATCATTTATTCAATTTAAATATTTCCTCTTCCGCAAAATATCGATGCAGAAACATAAAAAAAAACATGAACATCTGATGCCAGGCTAAACTGATTCAGTAATGCTGGAATAACGCCAGATAGCTATTCATTCAATGGGATATCGGTTTAGTGCAGTGGCGGATTTAAGGGGGGGGGGGGGGGCTAGGGGGCTGAAGCCCCCCCAAAACACTGACATTCACCATTGAATATTGCAATTGTAAATTTTTTATTTGTTTAGAATAACATTTTGATAAATCTCAGCCCCCCCCAAAAGTCAAGTTCTGGATCCGCCACTGGTTTAGTGTAAAGCATGCTCAGTCATAAACAGCTAAATCATGAAAATTGTGACAATCAAACTGCAAAGAATCAAGAGAATAATATTTAGCCGTTTTGATTTAGTGTTGCACAGGCGTACTGGGAAGAGAATATCAGTTTAAGATCCGACCCAAGGAAGCATATTCTTTCAAGTGGATTACGGTTTTAGGAAACACATGCGTAGTAGCAAAATGAAAACAGATTTCGATGGAAGCATTTCAGTAAGTTTGGCTAATTGAAATGAGATCTATTCATTTATTCAAAATTCCTTTGATTACTGAAGATTAATATTATCAATATTAGTATTTTCTTCTGCAGTTTCTATTATAGTTCCTGTTCCTATAATTAAAAAATAAGAGACTCCAGTTTCTGTTTATTAGATAAGTGATTTAACTATTCTTTATTAATGTTTCATGTAATTAATAATATTCGTTCATTACATTCAGTAAAGAATATGACATTGTCATATTGTCAAAAATAAAGTAATTCAAACAACAGCATCATCTTAGATATGATTATTCTAACATTAAATTATCTGATTTTTATTTATTTCAAAGTCAATTACTTAACAGTACACAGTATAGGTATTTAAAAATAATTTTGAATACGGTGAAAGTTGTTGCTTTTTTTTTTTTTTTTTTTTTGCCTTCAAGTGCACCAAACTGTTTTTCTTTCTATTAATTTTATTTCCCTACATGAAGCTAGTTATTTAAGTCTTTTTGTATGTTGTAATATTTGATGTAATTTAATCTAAAATAAGTAAATTTTAAACTTCAATAAAAAAAGAAAATCTCGTGAATTTTTTAGGAAATTGTATTTTAGAAAATTTTAATTAAGAATTACATTTATTAAGAAATTCAAGACACTATAGAAATTTAATATCATGTGTGAAGCTCTTCTCTTACTTAGGAATTTTCTGCTGATTGCCATTTTGTAATTTGCTTGCATGTTCGTAGGGAATATAAATACTTTAATGCATTAAAAAGTAATAAGAAATAATAAAATTCTGAATTTATCAATTAGTTAAAAATTAAATAAATAACTTTGGGTGTTTCAAATGTTCTAAAGGTTACTCACGAAATGTCACATCGCGAGTCATGAGTCAATGTGAAATATTTCTGTGATAAAAATAATAATTTCGAGGAAAAAATTTAATTTTGTCAAACTGATATAATTTTTCTATAATCCATTGCTGATTTTCGTGTTTTTGCATTCTTCTGTAGGTATTCATTACAACAAAGTACTTGTAAAAATTTTTACAAGGCAATTTTGATCAAGGCATTATAGAGAATGTGAAAAGGCTCTATCGCAAATGCCTCATAGAACGAATCATTTCTGAAATTGATTCTATGTCAATTGATAGTGCAACAGAGTTAAGCAAAAAGATAACTGTGTTCGATGCCATTCAGTGGATTGTACATTTTTGGCAGAATATAAAAATTTCAACAATTGAAAAATGTTTTCACAAAGCAGGTTTTGAAAAATCAGGTATGGATACAGTGGATGATGAAAGCAATACAGATGATGTGATTGATTTTGATGCCAGAATTTACGAAGAATTGCAGCTTGCACCTGAACCCGAAATAAACAAAATTGATAATTTTTTGATTGTACATGAACATGCCAACCAAACAGCTGAGAGCGTTTTAGAGGAATTATTTCCATCCAACTCTGAAGATCATTACGATTCGAATACAGAGTCTTGTAACTCAGAACTTGATTTAACAATAATTAGTTCGAATCCTTCTTTAAAATTTAGTGAAGTGTTAAATGCATTATCATGTTTAAAAGCATATGCTTACAGTAGGAATGCCAATGCTTTATCGGACATTTGTAATCTAGAAACTAAATTAATAAGCACTGAATTAAAAAACAAACAAAGAAATTGTATGCAATCAAAAATTACTGAATACTTCACATGCAAGTGATTATGTGTTCATTTCATATGTTAATTAATAAACAGGTATGTCTCTTCTTCCAGATTTTTTTTTTTTAGCAATTTATATTTTTAATTTTAAAATTGATTATTTTCTTAAATGAAATTATGAATACTTAATTGTTTTATATTTAGGCATAATTAATATGATTACAGGTTAAAATTAATGTATAATATATACAGTTTAAGTAAGTCAAAAAATGTAAACACCCCAATAAGTTGGACACTTTTTTCTGGAACCGCAGGTGTCCAACATAGAGAGGTTTCATTGTATATATATACAGTAGGTGCCACTTAATGTGATCACTTTGGGACAGATACTATTTGATAACAATAATCGATTGATAACAATAAACGAAAAGTATCAGGAATATAAAATTTTAGTTTTACTACGTACTAAGTAACATTTATTTTTGAAGCTACAAATTAAAAAGACAATGAGCTATTTAAACGCTATATTGAACAATTCGTTAAAATAGGTCTATTAAAAAAAGTCTTTCAAAGATATGTCTGCCTTGTTTTTTGCTTCAGCAAATTATTGATAAAACTTCCATACCTGTAATGTTCGTGAAACTCTCCAGCAGTGCCTCTGTGTTGCATTCCGAGTCCCAAGACATGGAGAGCCTGTCTCATTTCAGTAGCAGTTGGAGGATTCTCAACAATGTTTTTGATATCATCATCATCATCTTCATCCGATGCTCTTTCATCTTCCCCCCCCCCCCCCATTAAGAACAAGATACAGCTCGGTATACATCTTCATCAGTCATCGTTGTAGTCACTTGGGCGTTCTCATCTATAGATATCCATTCTGCAAAGTCATTTTCAGTCATGTCTGAGGGTGCAATTTTGATATGCTTTAATGTGACGTTTACACCGTGGGTGGTGCAGTTATCGATGAGTACAACAATATTGTGATCAAATTCTTTGTCCCACTTTAGAAGCCATTTGCTGAATAGAGCAACTGTCATCCACGCTGTTTTATTTGCAGCATAATCAACAGGCAATTTTTTAACCCCCTTAAAACATCTTGGTTTTTTGTTTTATTCGATACCAAACAATTTCTTTTTTTTTCCAGTCATGCTCGCACAACAGAGTACTGTTATACGTTCTTTTGAAACCTTGCATCTCTTAGAGCTTTCATTGTAGATACTGTCCGGTGAATAATGAGCGATATTTTCGGCCATTTCTCGGAAATCCATTTTTCTGCAGTTGAAAAATCAGCATCCTTTTCTTCTCCATGGGTACGTTTGAATGCAATAATCTCTCTTTTTCGCCAACGATTAAACTACCCGTCTGTTGTGACGAAATTTCCTTTGCCCATTTTAGAAGCAAGATCTTCAGCTTTTTGCCGCATTAAAGGACCGTTTATGCGTGCATCATTTTGCCTAACATTGGCAAACCACAGTTTCAAAGCAGATTCAACTTCTCCATCTTTTCCAGTACGTCTTCGCTTACAGTTCAAATTTGCGTTCATCTTTGCTTTATTTTCAATCTCGTTGCGATTCTTTATAATTTTACAGAGTAATGACTGAAAGATTTTTAGTACAGCAGCAGCGTTTCTTTGACTCATCTTGGGTATATTATTAAAGTGTTTCAAAATGTCAATTTTGTCCTTAAGAGTTAAACCATTGCGTACCTTTCTGGACATGCCTTCTATTCTTTTGGGGATTCTCCCTTTCGTTTTATAATTTGCAATTTTTGTTGACTGAATGAAAAAAAAGGAATCGAAAATGGTACTTGAAAGTGATAACAATAAATGAAGACACTGATTACAAAAACCGATTTTTTTAAACATGTGTTAATATACAAGTGTTTGGGACTTCGCGATTCTGATAACATTAAACGAATGATAACATTATCCGCGATCACATTAAGCAGCACCTACTGTATATATATAATAATGATGATGATCTATTAAGCATAGTAGAAGCCAAGCAACAGATACAAAATCACTGAAACACTATATATATATATATATATTGTCACAAATTAACAAATTAAGAGGGCAATCACTTATTTTATTTATTGTCTGCTTAATACCAAATGTGTATATATATATATATTAATTCTGTTTTTACATTCAGAAAATTTATGACTTAAAAAATTCTTAATAAATAATATTTTTTTATTTTAAAGCAAAAATTACTTAGTTAATTTTTCACAGTTTATAGTTTTAAAACGAAACATTGAAAATTTTAAGTTATTTTTGGAAAACAAGAATCATTTTTAGAGTTGACAATTTTATAAATTTTGAAAAAAAAAAAAAAAAAAAAAAAAGTAATAATAATATGATAATGTGTAATTTGTATAGCAAATTTCCCCGTAAAAAAGCATGGAGTTCAGAGAACAACAACAGTAGGTGAAGTGCCCCTTAAATAAAATGATAAACAGATCTATGCTCCAATCACAGCAGATTGAAAATGATTGAAGAATGAATGTAACATATAAATCATATAATGTATAAATTAATTTGATTAAACTGATGAATAAAGACATTAAGTTTTAAAATATAGAAATGTAATAAAATTGTCTTACATACATTTTCAATACTTACTTGTAGTTTATCATCATCAGTATTTGTTAATTTGACAGAAGCTCGCATTTGCAAACCTTCTTGAAAAGCACAAGTAACATGAAAGGCGACTTTACAATTTTTTTCCTAATAAATAAATAGAAAAAACTCATCTAATTAAAACAATAACAATATGCATATTTTTAAATAAATGAAAGACTAATTAACCTATAATTATCATTAACAAATTTAAACCTTTGAAAACAAATTATATTGTATTGATAAAATGTTGCTTTAAATAAGTTACATTTTTAATATCAATCTGAAGATAAATTCCTTTAAAATGCTTTAAAAACTTTTTTTTTTTAAGTATTCCTGAAATTCATATGCATATTGTGGAAAAGTGTTCAGTCATGGACACCGCGTGCTACATGGGAAGAAAAGGGGGAACGTAAACGAAGAACCGATGAAGAAAATCGCGATGTGCTGATGGGAAGCCAAAATACGGCGAAATAACGGGAGGGAGTATACAGTGTTAGATAATTTGAATAAGACTGAGTAAATATTCTATTGTTTAGCCAAAATATTAATTAAAACGATGTCATGCTTCATGACACATATGGAAATTTTTCTTCAGTCAAATGCAACATGCAACACAAATATTTATTAAAGTTAAAATGTTAAAATTTTTACTTTTAAGGACCTTTATATTTAATACAAGTATAAATTAATATTTAATGAACATTTAATTTAGTAATCATCAACCATGAAAGTCCATTTAGAAAATTTTTGAGTGGAAGGCTGATTTTTTACACGAACTATGTGAAAAATACCAGAGCCGGGAATCGAACAAGGGCCTTCCGCTTTACGTGTGGATGCTCAAACCATTGAGCTACCCCGACTGATTACCAGCTAGGCATTTCTCACATAACGTGAGAAATGCCTAAGAAGTAGTTCCATTGGCCTTTTTCATTCATACAGCAATGATTGATTTTCAAAAAGTAGTTCCATTGGTTTATTTAATCCATAAACAGCAAGTACTTTCCATTAGTATTAATTTAAAAAAGATCTAGAACTTACAGTATTAGTATTTTTCTAGAGAGAATATAATAGAAATAGAATATAATTTTAGAGATAATAGAGAATATAATAGAAATAATTTTCATAGAAAATTAGATACAGAACTGCAAAATGTATCTGAACTTGCAAAACAGCTTTTGGGGGAAATTTTGATTATTTATTTTCTTAGGGAAAAAATGAGGGGGGAAAATCAACATTTCTGCTGAAAAATAAACTTTCTAAGATTAAACAATAAATTGACAGCTGTATATATTTTTATATTAAAGTGTACTTCTTTTAAAATCTATTACATACAAAAAATGGCTTTGTAAAACATATTACATTTTTGCATTATTTTGGGGAAATTCAGAATGTGCCAAGGAAAATTTTTATATTGCTGAATATTTTCTGCGCCTCAAGTTAGATATAATTAAAAGATTCTTTGAGTAGAAAATAAAATACATACGCTGCACTGTATACATGCTCCAATTTTTTCTTTACATATTGAACACAAAAGAGCCCATCGACTAGCCTAAAAAGACATTAATGAGAAAATAAATTACTTTTAAATACATTGATTAACACACACATATATATAGGTACACACAGTAGGGTGTATCATGAAAAACTTTTTGAAATTAAAAATTTCAATACATTTAAATTTTTTTTAAATGGAGCATTTTAAATTATACTTATTAACGAAAAACCTTCTAAAGCTCCATTATCTTTCAGTCGTAGCGGCTTTCAAGGCGGATCTGCCTTTTCATCAGTGACCATTCTGTAGCCTGCAGCAGTCGAAACTGAAGTTCATCACTGCTGACGCTCTTCCAGGAGGTGGCGGCACGCTTGTCTTAATCCTGCGTGCAACTCATGCCCATTACAAGATGACTGGTCATTAATGATTTTTTATTGTTTTCTGTTAGAAAGCGAAACACAACACCGACACACAAGGACCACAATAAAGGAACACAATAACGACATAAAATATGGAAAAACAACCACAGCCTTAACCAGAGTTTACCAAGAAAATAATATTGATCCAAATTATGATAAAGTTTGTAAAATCGCTAATTATAACTATCCGGATTATGCTTTCTACTGGGAAACGATCGGAATAATTAATGACCAATCATCTTATAACGGACATGAGTCGCGCACAGGATTAAATCAAGCATTGTGCCACCTCCTGGAAGAGTGTCAACAGCGAAGGAGAACTTCAGTTTCGACTGCTGAAGGCCACAAAATGGCTACTGATGAAAAAGCAGATCCACCTTGAAAGCCAGTACGACCAAAAGATAATGGAGCTTTGTAAGGTTTTTTAGTTAATAAGTATAATTTAAAAATTTCAAGTTGATAAAAAATTGTCACTGTGATCACATAATTACCAAAAAATATTTGTAGACAAATTGAAAAATATTTAGATCTCTCGGAATGACCCCAAAGTTTGAAATTTTTGTTCAAATAATGAAAGCGTATTTGCTAGTACAATACTTCCCATTGGAAAAGCCAAAAAAATTAGTGAAACAAAAGTTTCCAGAAAAATCTACTCTCTTTTTCAAGAGGTTGTGACTGTAGAGCGATTTTCAAAACCAGATTCTTAACTAACAATTGTTATTTTATAGTATTTAAATTGTTGTAACACCAAAAATCATGAGGTGGTAACATAGACATTGACTTCTTTTTTTTTAAGGAAATGTTGAAATACCATTAAGGTTTTAATTCAACTCGCACCTCAGAAATTATTTAAATCAATTTTTATACTTAAAGGTTTTTAATTAATGGTCTACTTGGAAATTTGCAGCATAAACTTCTCGGTGCAGGCCCGCACCTTCCTAAGTGCAAAACATTCAGGTGTGTACTGGCTTGCTTGGCTCTAGCACTGAAGTCACTCTCTCATTCTTTTCAAACAGGTGTCACCACATGTCGATGTCCGTTGGTTCGTTCTGATTGCAACTGTGCATATTACTAGCAATCTCAACAGCCTCTCAATTCACTGTGTAATTGTAGTTTTTGTAATTTGCCAATTTTTTAATGTTACCAAAGTCTATTTTTATGTTATTCTGAATATTTTTGTTAATGTGGTAGTGGTTCTATTGAATTTAATGTCCGCTTTATGTTCCTTAATACAGGTTTTTATTTTTGTTTTTGTCATGTCTATATAATACCCTTTACTATTATCCTCGGTTTTGTACATTATTTGATAAATTCCAGCAGTTTCCATCCAGTTAATTTGACCTTTATCACTTCACTTCTAATTCTTTGAAAAATGTTTGGATTTGGTTTAATAGGATATTATTTATTTTAATGCTTCATTTGCTGTGCTTTGTCATATGGGATCACGGTGGTAAACTTTGGTTTCGTTTTTTGGGCATTTTTTAAATGCATTTCTTGTATAAACGGTAAATTAAATTTCTTTGATAACCTGTCTTTTTTGCAATTTCTGCTATTTTTTCCAGTTCTTCTTTGATTAATTTTTCATTTGAATAAATCAGGATTGCACGATTAATATATGTTTGGATTGTATTTATTTTATACCTGTATGGTGTTTTACATTTATTACTAATTATTTCATCACTATTGTTTGGTTTACGGTAAACGGTCGTTCCTAATTCATCATTATGGTCATTTCTCATTATTGTAACATCTAGATAATTTAAACGATTGTTATTTTCGATTTTGTGGGTGAACTGGATATTTTGATCTATTTTGTTTAATCTTTCATTAATGCGGTAGTGGTTCTATTGAATTTAATGTCCGCTTTATGTTCCTTAATACAGATTTTTATTTTTGTCATGCCTATATAATACCCTTTACTATTATCCTCAGTTTTGTACGTTATTTGATAAATTCCAGCAGTTTCCATCATTCATTTTGTTATTTTGTTTATTTTGGATTATTTATTTATTATGGAAAAAACGTTGTTGACATATTTAAACCAAAGGTTTATTTCATTTTTAAAGGGACATTAATCTGAGTTTTAATTCAGCTACTATACCCAATCCCATCGGGACCCCTTTTATCAGTTTATATATTTCCTTATTAAACCTGAAGTAATTTTCCGTTAAGATTAGGTTACTTGCAGCAATTAAAGTTGTACTGATTTTATTTTGAACAAAATGTTCAACATCCTTTTGTTTACAATTTTGCTAATTTCGTTTATGTCAATTGATGGAAAAAGATTTATTACATTGAAGCTGGTAATAAGCTGGTCTTGGTTAATTTTGATATTTTTCATCCTGTGAATAAAGTCTTCAGTAGAGATTAAGCTGGTATTTGATGGGGGAAGAATCAAACGATAAATTTCTTTCATGTACATTTCAAATTGTGTTTCCCATATTTGTTATGTAATCATTTCTATTAAAAATAGCGATTTTTCCTGTTTTATCTGTCAGTACACAAGTTATAGTTTTATTTCCTTTTAATAGATTTAGTTCATTAATGTTGGCTATATCATTGTTCCTATCGTTAATTCATTTTTTTAATTCTTCTTGTGCAACTATCCTAAGTTTTTTTTTCTGTCGTTCGGGAACGGAGTTAAGAGCTGCTTCAATTTTGGCTATGCTATCATTTATATTAATGAGGGTTCTTTCTTCTTAATTTTAGTGCAGCATCTTGATGCAAATTGAGTTTTATATTTGATAAATTAATGTATGGGTATTCTGTTTTATTCATTACATCTTCACGATTTTTCCACTCCAACCAGAATTTAAGTTTTTTATTCTGTCTATTGGTATAAATATTATGTTCAATTTAACCAAAAAAGTCAATTTTGTACTTCATTTCCAAAAATTCATTTTTTGTACAATTTTGTTTAACTTGTTGTTCTAGTTGACTTACTTTTTCTTTAAGTTTATAATAGTTAGAATTCTTTTCCTTATAGTTTTATTTAAAATGAATTTTTTAAAATTATGGGTTTCTATTTTGAATTGCTCTTTAACAGTTTTATTGGTTACTTTAAGAAATTTCGGGATTATTTTGAAATGTTTACAATAATTAAGGAATTTGTGGTGTTTTTCTTCGTGTATAAGCTTTTTATAAGTACTTTTCCATTTCTGATATATTTACTTGTTTTTCCCTTACGGGGTTTAAGTATCATCGAAAAAAATTTCCTACTAAAATAGTGATCCAAAAGCCACCAAAAAACTTTTCATAAAAGCTTATCCAAAAAAATTTTATAAGAGTTCATACAAAAAAGTTTTAAATTTAAACAATATATACTACAAAAATGGTGATCCAAAAGCCACCAAAAAAACTTTTTACATAATTTCAAAAGAAAAAATTTTTGTAAGACTTCAAACAAAAAAATTTATCGTAAAATATCCTATGCTAAAGCATTAAATTCATAACCTAACTAATTCATAAACATACTAATATTTAAAAAAAAAAAAAAAGAAGAAACTTCTGCTAAAAAGATCTTAAAATTAAAAGCAGTGCAATCACAGGCATTTTGAAAAAAGAGAGGGGCTGAAACCACTTCAAAAAACACATAAATCTTGGCCCTAGATATTACATACTTAAAAGTTTTAAATTAAAATTTCCTAAATTACTAAATAAATACATGTAGAAATGGTCTACTTGGAAATTTGCTGCATAAATTTCTCGGTGCTGGCACGCACCTTCCTAAGTGCAAAACATTCATGTGTGTGCTGGCTTGCTTGGCTCTAGCACTGAAATCACTCTCTCTTTTCTTCCAAACAGGTGTCGCTACTTGTCGATGTCTGTTGGTTCGTTCTGACTGCAACTGCGCATATTACTAACAATCTCAACAGCCTCGCGATGCACTGTGTAATGGTAGTTTTTGTAGTTTGCCAATTTTTTAATGTTATTAAAGTCTATTTTTATGTTATTATTCTGAAATATTTTCTTTAACATGGTACTGATTCTACTGAATTTAATGTCAGCTTTTTGTTCCTTAATATGGGTTTTAATTTTTATTTTTGTCATGCCTATATAATACATATATTATAATATATGTATAATATATATATTATATGTATTATTTATACATATACAATACATTAGACCTCTGGTCACAGTGCTTGGTTCTTCAAAACCACCCATCTGTAAATCTAAGTCTAACACAAAATTAAATACACTTCCAGCAATTTCCAAATATAGTCCCAATGTATCCAAATACTTCGGGTAATTCAGTAAACGATCACCAGCTTGATAACCAATTGTTAGCGTGGGGAAGGAGAATCACGAAAAATATGAGTGAGAAGTATTAAACAATTCTACTTAGGTTCTAGAATCTAATGTAGTAAGTTGTAAAAGATGTGAATGGAGAAAAATTAGAAACCACAATACTGTGGAATGATTGATTGCTGATTATCAGTGGGAGAGGGGAGAAATTAGTTAAAAAAATAATAATACAAAAGTGAGAGATAATAAACAATTTTACTTCTTTATAAATTCTGGAATCTAATTAAAATAAGTTCTAAAAGAACACTGACATTTACGTTATGGATGGAGAAAGATTGGAAATTACAATGAGATGTTTGATTGCTGATCGTTAGTGAAGGGGGGGGGGGGGGATTTTACGTAAGTGAAACATATTGAACAATTCTACCTCTACAGGTTCTAGAATCTAATAAAGCACATTTAAATGAATATTTGGCATTTATCCTGTGGATGGAGAAAAATTGGGATAATATGAGGGTCATTTTTTTTTTTTTTTTTCCAAGGTCCGATTGGTTGCTAAAGGAAAGTTTTGGGGAAAATCTGCTAGGTCTGTGCGCAGACGTCTTGCGCAGTGTCTCTAGTTGGCCCGGGGAACGCGTCGATTCGCAGTTATCATTTCTGAGTACGTAGGGAGCACATAAACATGTTTCAAAAAATAGAGTCTCCAGCGAAATGTGAATTGCGTTCAGTCATTCGATTTCTGCATGCTGAAGGATTGTTATATATTAGTTATATATTGTTATATATTGTTAATAACAATATTCAATACAAGTAATAGGATCTCATTTTGTTACCTACTTATTAACTTTTCCTTATTATTGTTGCAACAATATATAATCACACGATTTCTTTAAAGAAAATAAAGAGTACTTTAAATTTGACAGTAATCTGAATTGTTAATTATTAAGCAACTTGTAGAATGGATTTTTCAAACCCAGATTGAAATAGCCTGACATATAAAAAAGTAAACTTACTGGAATGAGAGAGATTTTTGTAATAGGTTCCATCTTAACAAAATTTAGAAAGGACACTTCAGGAATCCACACAGCACAGCCAACATGTGCCCAACTTTGTCCACACCTAACAATAGAGTTTAGTAATATTTTAATATAGCAACATAGTAAGGTAGTGTTCACATAAAATGTCGCCTAATATAACGTTTTAAAGTAGAAGATAAAGTAATCTTTTTATTTCAATAAATTTGAACAGATAAAATTATAAGATATCAACAAAGATTATTGTATTTTAGGAACGGATTTGATACCTGTCATCCTTGGTGGGGAAAAAAAAAAAAAAAAAAAAAAAAAAATGTGAAGTAATCTGGAAACATATTTAATTTCTTTCAAAAATCATGGTTAGTTTAATAATATCCATTAAGAGAGCAATCAATGATATAAAACAATATTACATACAATATATATTATCAAATATACATCTTTCATGTATATTTTTGTATTATGTTTTTGATCGCCAAACACAAAACTTGTGAAGGACGACAGATATCAAATCTATAGCACGTTTTATTATTAATATATTTAATAATATAGATTATGTATTAGTTGAATAAACATCATTCACATTTAATCAACTTTCATTTTTTTTTCCTTTCTAAATGTTGTTAAAGCTATTATTATTCAATGTTATTAAATTAAATTACTTTTAAAATATTCTTATTTATTTTTCTGAAAAAATTAAAAAATAAAAACATTTACTCAAAAAATATCCAATAATGAAGCCTAGAAACATTTTTAAAAACTACTAAAATAACCTTATTTAAGGCCTTATCCTAAGTCAATTTCACCGGGGGCCCCCAGCATTATTAAAGACGACCTTCTGTGGTAGAGTTCCAAGTGAACTTGTTCCGTTGTTGACTCTTGCTAGCTGATCCTCCCCTCCATCAGATGGTGCAAGATTTGATCTACGTCAGCTTGGGGCTTGATGCCATTGCAGGATTTAGAATTACTTAAAATTTCAATGGTTTCTCGAAAAAAGGCATATGTCGGATTTCCGTAATCGATAATCTTCGTTGTCTCACTGAATTGGATGTTAATGTTTTATTTTTGTGCGATTTTTGCTAAGCTGGCAGTATTTTCTATTTATAATAGCAATGAGCCGCGCTGATGTAGACCAAATTTGGCGCCACCTGATGGAGGATCAACCAGCAAGAGTCACAACAACGGCACAAGCTCACTTGGAATGCTACCACAGAAAGTCGCCTTTGATAATGCCGGGGGCCTCTGGTGAAAGTGACATAGGATGAGGCCTTAAGTAAGGTTATTTTAGTAGTTTTTTTAAAATAAAAATATTTAATTTTAAAATGCTGGGTTTTTTTTTCTTTTTTTCACTACTTACAATATAGATGCTAATGATTAAATGTAACAAAGAAAATTTTAAAACAAAGATAATAATAAAAATTTATTTTTAGTTTTTTTTTTTTTTAAATACCAAAATCTACTTCTGAACTTAAAACAATCATAGATATAATTTTAAAATAAATAAATTAAATACAAAATGCTAACCTAGTAGTTTTCATAGCTCCTCCTCTGTTAGGACATAAAACACAAGCTGGTCGAATGCCTAGGGCACAAGTTCGACAAAGCCAACTTCCTTCAGGAATTTTTGTTATTCCATAGCAGATTTGGTGTACACAAATATTACAAGAATCGCAGAAAACCATTTCATTGCCTTCAACAGAATCAGGCTAAAAAATAAATAAAAACTTTTTGTTCAACTTTAACAAAGAAAACATCATAATGAAACGTTTAAATAAATTTAAAATTATAATTTTAGATAAAAACTTTTTGTTCAACTTTAACAAAGAAAACATCATAATGAAACGTTTAAATAAATTTAAAATTATAATTTTAGATAACTTATCATAAATATTATTACACATTTACTAATTTAATCAATATTCAAGTTGGGAATTCATGTGTCTTTTGTATATTTGTATTGCTATACCATTGGTAATTTCCAAATTATTATTACATTTGTTCATTCAAATTTATCTGTTTTTCTATGCAAGCTTGGTCGCCTATACACTCTGTAGTATTTTCTGAAAACAGCTACTAGATAATGAAATCTTGCATTTTTATACTCACTGAAGAGTCCAACGACCCTGATGAGTAAGCTCTTCAGCTTCCAAACGATTTTCAATTGTTTCAAATTTTCCTTAAGAGTATTATTGTTCTTTTTCATTAAAGCCTGATATGGATTAACACTCTTATTTTGCATCAATTTGTGATGCAACTATTTTTTATAAAGTTTATTATTACTCATTTTTGTTAAAGTGATATGGATTGACATCTTTATACAGTCGAAGCTCATTAACGTGAACACTCTTAACGTGAATTACTTTTAACACAAACTGTTTCCACAATCCTCGTCAAAACAAAAATTAGTTTAGTTATATGAATATTAATCACTGATAGCATGAACTACTGATAACATGAACAAAATTTTAAGTCCCCTTGAGATTCACGTTAACTAGGGTCTGTCTGTCAACTGTATTTGCTGTCATTGTCAATTTCTGATTTATCACTATTTTTTAAATCAGTTCCTTATTTCTTATATGGGATTCTGAGAATAATGATCATGTGAATATTGTGAATTTTTACATACATCTTATAAAATTATTACTGGTTTTATCTATACTTTTGGTTCTTGTAGGTATGATGGCATTTCATCATATGTTTCCTTGCATTCTAGAACCACTGTTAACATATGCATACAATATATCAAGCAGCTCCATCATTAAAGGCAAAAAAATGTATTGGGTCTATATTACAAGATGCTAAGTTGTCAATATATATATATATTTTTTTGGGGGGGGGGAATACATTTTTGGTTCAAAATAAATAAATAAATACATAAATAATAATCATTCCATCACTATCACTCAACAGCTATGCAAACAAAATTATCTGATAAAAGAAATTGGCAAATTTAAGTGAAAATTTTTTTACAGCTATATAAAAAAAATATTTTAGAATACATATTTAAAAAAAAAAAAAAGATTTAAATTGCATGCATAATAATAAATTGGGATACTCTCTGTTGGGAAGGGGGGGGGGGGGGAGAGGGGGTTGTAAAGGGCTCTAGACTGCATTTATGCTAGTTTTGGAGTAAAAAAAACTTAATGTCTCAGCGACTGAGTGAAACCAGGGATTAAACCTGGCTTAGCAGCCCTTGTCTACCAGTTTCACAAGCAGAACCACACATCTCCATAAATTAATATGGGCTTTGGTCTCTGGTGATAAAAGATAGAGCACCCTTAATTATTTTCCATATTAATCAAATGATTAAATAAAAGGGAAAAAAGCATTTTAAAAGTTTAACGTAAATATTTATTAAAAATCATAATATTGAACTTACTGATCGACAGACATCACAAATGGCATCATCATCATACTCAACACCTAGGCCTTCTTCACTTTTAATAGCTTCTTGAAAATTGGTATATGCCTAAATTAATAGAAAAAAATGTCAGAAAAAAAAAAAAAATCTATATTTGCGCAATTAAAAAATGCTGAAAAAAAAATCACCTCTTCTTCATAACTAGATTTGCTATATTTTTTTATAATATGATGGAAATGGTGGGGGAAAGAAAGGGGGGTTATTTGATCAAAAGTTTTTTGCCCATTTATAAATTTCAATTGTTATAACACACTCATATTTCTTATACACACAAAAGAAAAGGATATTTAAAATTATTATATACAAATGATATTTTAAAATTGGTTTTGAAAAATCTCAAAATTATTTTATATGCCCTGCCATGCATGTTAGTCTTGATGGATGCCTGAATTAAACTTTTACATGCTCAAATATTTTATTCAAATGTATATTAATAAAAATCATTCATATATTTAACGCAGATATGTTGAAAAATAATTTAATATTATATTTATATTGGCATTGTTTATTTAACCATTTGCATCATTAGCATATACATCTGCTCAATTTTACTTGGATCTATCACCAGAGCCTTAAGCATACGCTCAATTTTGTCGGTCACTATCATTATTTGTTAGCTAAAATACAGAAATGGAGGGTGTTGCTTCTTTTTTGTATTTCCTTTTGATGCAAATGGATTAAGCAAAAGTCACAAACAAGACACTATATTAACAGACTTAATTTTAGAAAGGTATAATTGATTAAATATTTTCATGTCTAGCCGGGCTGCATATTTAGGAACACTCAACTGCACAGAGCATTGGCAAAAAACTATGTAGCCAAACACGCTTTCGCCAGAAATGTGTCTTCGGTAAGCATGAGTTTAGCGTTGAAGAAATGGCAAGACGATGCTTTTCACTATGAGATTTTTTTAACATAGTTATTTCATTTTCCATTTGTAGTGATGTTGTTTAGCCATACATAATGCTTATTATTAAATTTTTTAAATACTACCAGTTTGTTCAAAAAACAACATTTTAACACAGTTTTGAAAGATTTATATTTTGAAATAAATTTATAAATTTTCGATTCTTTTAAACTTTATCAAACTAAAGTTTTTTTTAATTATACTTTTAAAGAAAGGATTATATTTATACTTTTAACTTAGATAAATTTACCTTATACAATATCCTTTTTAAAAACTTAGTAAATATATTTCGGGTATCTCCGTACCCATCTTCTGTGCCAAGTGAAAATGTCTGTTCCTCTGAAATAGTCACTTCGTGGTGTTGTGGTGTTTGTGGTCTCGCTTCACTTCATTTCTTTTTTCGTTTTCTTGTAAAAATTGTTGCCACACTGCCGGAATAATGTAGTGCTCTCGGTCATTAAGAGCTTGATTGTTAGTAATTATTTCTATGGCCTCCCGTTTTAGTGCGTAGTGGTGATTATTGTACAGGGCTATTTTATTAATATTGATGAAGTTAACGTTAATAGGGTTAGTATTGTGGGTGGAGGAGAAAGTGGTGAAAGATTTACCATATTTTAAGTCCGCATAGTGTTCTTTTTCGCGATCATTAATCCTGCATTTAGTCATACCTATATAACATGCTTTTTTACCGTTGGTGTGTTCAAAATTTATTTTATACATTCCTGTGGTGGATTTTTAGTTGATAGTATCTTTCTCATTACGAATATGCTGAAAAATATTTTTATTTGGTTTGATTGGAAAATTTACGTTTAGATTTTTAGCTTAGTTTTTTTATTTTAATGCTAGCACCATTACGAAAGGGGATGGAGGTAGCAAAATTAGATTTGGATTTTTGGGCATTGTTAATTCTATTTAAGGTTTTTATGCGTTTTTTATAAAGGTTGTCAACGAGATTTTTAGAGTAATTAGCGTTATGTGTGATTTTTTTTAATGTAGTTGAGTTCAGCTATGAGTAATTTTTTATTTTAACATACGAGGATTGCGCGGTTAATGTAACAGTGGAGAGCAGAGTATTTATAGGAGCGGGGGTGTTACAGTTATTTATGATTTCTGAATTAGTGGTTGGTTTTCAGTAGATAGTGGTATCAAAAGAGTTATTTGGGTTTTTTATAATTTTAATGTCCAGAAAATTTAAAGTATGATTAGTTTCATTTTCCATAGTGAATTTATTTAATTTTGTTATCAAGAGTATTTAATTCAGTTAAGATGGTTATCAGGATTAATGGAATTTGGAATAATGACGAAGACGTCATCTACATAACGGGTCCAAAGTTTGCATTTGCTGATAATATTTTTAGCGGAATTTCTGAGGTGTCATAATTTTAATTCGGCGATAATGCCCGAAATGGGGAGGCCCATTGGGACCCCAAGTTTGCCAATAGATATTTTAGTTAAACGTAAAGTATGATTCATTTAGAAGGTTGTTGGCGCAAATTAGGATTTCACTGACTTTGTTGTTTCCATAAGTTTTGGTTATTTTGGTATTGATAATGTGGGTAATTTCCGGGATATCGATAGAGGGTTATAAGTCTTTAATGTCGAAACTGACCAATTTATCTTTATTGTTTAAGTTAATGTTACGGAGTTTGTTTAGAAAAGTTTCGTTGGAGTTTATTGAGAGATCGGAGGGAAGGAGAAGGAATTGATAGATGTTTTTCATGAATTTTTCTAAGTAATATGTGGGACCTTTGGATTTATTAACAATGTGACGGAGGGTCGAAGTTAAATGTCACTATATGAATCCCAGTGAAAAATTTCATACTTTCGTATATTTTGGGTTTCAATATGTATCTCTAATCATATGTAGTTTAAATAATTAAAAATAAATAAATAAAAATATTTTGTTAAAAGATATGATATGGATCCAAAATGGGAGACTTGGCACCTAACAAAGGTAGCATAGATGTAGAAAAATAGCAAAACGCTTTTAAATCAGTTTTCTTGGTCGCTGTTTGTTACAATTTAAGAAAGAACTTAAATATGGAGGGGGTATAGTGGAAGCAATTTTGCTGTACAATTTGAAAATTCTTGAGTTGCACTTTTAAATTCTTTCAAATTATTAAATTTTGTTGCCTCATTTATTCTTACTGAATCAACTTTTCTTCTGTTGTTTTACATGCAATATCGGGTAAAATATAATCAGCTAATAGAACATAAATTAAACTTACTTGAACTTCAAATGCTTCAATTATTTGCTCAAAAACATTCTCTTCTAATGGCTGTAAACCTAGAAAATTTAACATGATTGTGTTACATATGTATAATTAAATAATTCAATGCAAATATTTAAAGAAAAGTCTAAGTAAATATCTTACCAAAATCTTCCCGATCTTCATTAACTAAAGTCAACCATTGCATGTCTACATCATCCATATCATAACGGCATGTTCGCTCAGCTAAAGTGTTGGTATAGCTCATGACATGAAATTCAGGATTAAAAAAACTGTTGCGAGTGAATCGAATGAGCTTTTTGGGTCTAAATAGAAAAATAATATACACTGAATTAAGAATATGTTCTAATTCAGGTATTACAAAAAATAAAAAGAAAATGCAACAGAGAATCAAATATATGACAATGTGGTTTAAAAATTATATAATTTTAGGATTTCTGGTTCATACAAAAGCCAAATAAATTAAAAAAAAAAAAAGTTTATAATGATAGTATATATAAATAAATGTACACAAAACTAGTCAATACATATAAATATTCATACATATTTAAAATCTAGGAAACCCGTCAGTTTTCATACTTCCGGAGGCAGTACAGTTTTAATACAGGACCCCAATGACACCTTTTAAATTTTTGTCATCTTATTGGTGATGACTTTTTATTTATAAACATTATTTTTTATCTTCGCGTATTTTACTAATTACATAACTATCGTATTGTTTCAACAAAATTTAATCATAACTGGTCCACATTAGAGAAATATTATATAGATATTTGTTCTATGGTTTATTTGCTTTTTAAAGATTCAGTATGTACCACCAGTTTTTTTTTTTTTTTTTTCTTTTTAAAGATTCTTTTTCAGGAAAAAAAAAAAAAAAGGTGTCTTTTCTCCTTTTAAATAAGCATTTAAACGTAAAATTCCCATTTTCTTATTATATTTACAAAAAGGACCGATAAAACACAAGTAAGAAAGTAGATAACATGTAAATTAGCCTTATTTTTATACAATACCTATCAATTTTATGTATTTCACTTTTCCTCACAATTTTTGGAAAACAAGAATAAATTTAATAATTGTGAATTTTCTGTAATGTTAAAACAAAATTTTAAAAAATATATCATGTGATGAATGATCAGTAATGAATTTCCCCATAGGACAAATTACATAGGATTGGGTGATCAGAGAGAGAGATGAAGCCTTAATGAAAAATATCAATATAAATGAATGCATTGAATAAATAAAATTATATTAAATTGTATAGATAATACTTACAGTCTGAAAGTATATTCTCTACTTTTCTTCCTTAAAATTCTATAAGGAAAAAAAAAAGTATAATTAATAATATGAATTACAAAAATTTAATACCTAAAAGACTTAGAAATTAAAAAATGATTTCTGCTATTCTAATTGATTCATATGTAGTGTAGAAATATGAAAAATACCCTTTTTTTCTTTATTTTTTAATGCCCCCCCCCCCCAAAAAAAAAAAATAAAATAAAATAAAATAAAATAAAATAAAAATAAATAAAATAGTTTTTTAATTTAAACACAATTATGTACTTTTGAAACACAGTTTATATTTTATTTTTTTATCAATTATTTTTCTTAATTGATAATCATGTTTCTCATAAACACTTCAAAATTGTCTTGTAATTAATTTCGATTCATTTTTGTTTTAAAAAAAAATAAAAATAACTGTGTATAGTAGAAGTCTTTGGAATTGTCAGGACCAAGGCGATTCTGGATTTTCGGTCATGCCTAAAAATATCATATTTTGGTTTAAGTACTTGGATAATATGCAAATTCAAATAAAAAGTAATATATTACAATTTTTAAATATATTCTGTAAATTTTTTTTTTATCAACTTTAACAATAAATAAATAAAATTAAACTTGAAAAATAAAACAGATTTATTGAAATATTTGCCCACAAAAATTAGTACAGATTACAATAAAAGAAAATAAATAAGAAAAACATACCATTTTAAAAACATTTCCGTGATTTTTTTTTTTTTTTTAGTACTTTAGGTTTTTCAATTAAAAGTTTGAGCATAATTGAAATAGAATATAGAATTTAGCTCTCAATTAGATAAATTTTTAAGAATTGCTACTATTATCATAATCTTCTTCTCCCTTCTCTTTCAGACTTTGCAAATGCCAGTTTTGAAGATTAATAAGAAATAAAATACTTTTTCGGCACTTTATTTAGTTATATTTATATACTTAAAAATGCATTGCTTATATTTATACTCACCAATGCATTGCTTATATTTACTTTAAAGGGGAGGCATCTTGTTTTTTAGCATGTCACGAAGACATGATGAGAAATTTCAATTTCAATAAAAAGCTTCTAAAAAAATTATTTATTTACTTATTTTTACTTACATTTTTATTTTGTGCTTTTTAGTAACTAGATAAAAAGCTGTTTAAAAAACTCTTGAAAAATTATTAGGATACTGTGTACACAATGAAATGTTTTCTTTTATCAATTGACACCTTTTCTATTTATTATTTGCAAAAAATAACACCTTGGCCCGTCAAGGATCGAACACATGACTCTCGCATTATCAACATGACACTCTAACTAACTGAGCCATTAAGAGATACAATGAATGAATTGCTTACATTTTTTTTTTTTTTTTTTAATGGAAGCGTCTTATTTTTTAGCACAACAAAAAGCAGAATGACAAATCTAATTTCATATAATAGTAATATATAATATATATATACACATACATAAAGCTTCCCAAATATTTGTGTATTTTTTACTTAAAACTTTTCATTTTGTGCTTTTTTAATATCTAAAATATTTTGTGTTCTCTAATATAAAAAAAAAAAAAAGTTTCTTAATACACTTCAAAAATTCTTAGGATACTGTATAGTCAATTTTTTTTTTTCTTTTATCAATGGACACCTTTTCTACTTTAACAGAAATATGGTAATCTTAGTTTTTAACAAGTAATTCATGAATAGAGAGGAAATTATTTTTTATTATTTTATAAAAATATTTATGTAATATTTTTACAAGCTAAAAATATAAATATTTTATTTATTTTAATTACGCATTATTATTAATTATGACATATTTTTTTTTTGTAAAAATATTAACTAATAATTAAAAATTTAATTAATAATAATTTGTCAAAATATTAATTAATATTTTTAGAAATGAAAAAATTATTATTGTGCTTAATTTATTGATTTGATTTTTTTTTTCAAGTTTTAAAAAAATCTTATGTAAATAAAAACAATAACTTATTTAAACATTATTTATAAAATTTATTATGGTAAATATTATTTAAAAGAAATTTATATTTCATATGCTAGTAAATAACGAACAAAATGACACGTTATTTACTAGCACATGAAATTTTCTTCATTATTATCAATTTATTTTAAGAATATAGATACATTTTGACTGCTAGCAAATAATAAAAAAATATATTTTTTTAATATAGTTATTTTAAATATGTATTTTAAAATACATTAGAAAAATACATTCAGATCTAACATATTAAATTAAATATGTTGCAAAACAGAATTTAAAAACTAATAGCTAGCAAATAAATAATGTAATTGTAATTACCTCACATGTTAGGAAATAAATATGTAAAACAGCATGCAATAAAAGAATTAAAGTATATTTAAAACATGATATAAAATAAATAATAATGCATTTTTATCTTTTAAAAATATTTCAAAATTAATTTATTTCCCAACAAAGTTAAAAATGTAATAAATAAGTTCTCCTCTAGTTATGACGTAAAATAATCGAAATTTTTTCTCAGCATAATGTTAAACAATGGAGCAACTGGCACGAAAATGGAGGATTTCGTCAAAAAGCAGCATGCCAATGTTCAGTCTCTTTCTAATACAGGATCTCTATTGCATCTTGTAACAGATAGCTAGTTTACTATCCCCAGATAATACTTTTATGTGTATGCAACCATACAGCAGTCAAAAGAGAGGAAATGCATTTTAGTGTGCAGCCTGTATTTTGTTCAAATCTTAATGATATCAGAATGGGACCTTAACACATTTTGAATTTAGAAACTTTTCTTTCTTGAAGTTGATTAATAACATACTACTACTAGTATTATTGTAATTATATTTTAATCAATTTTAATTATGAAAATTTTCTACTGGAGCAGAGTTAAATAAAGCAATATATTATAAGCTAAAAAAAGTAATTTATCTCATAAATAATACATCATGAAGATAAAGTATTCCATCTATCTTTATGTAAAACATCCCCCCCCCCCCTAAAAAAAAAAAAAAATTCTGGGTGTGCCAATGCAAATAGCTTAATTCTTTTTCAAGATATGCTTATTACAGTTGTCATGTGACAAGTGGATAGGTTTTAGAGTATATCCTCAGACATTGTATGCTTTAAATTATTCATAAAAATTTATAGTAAAGAAAAAAATTTTAATTAGATAAGTTTCTATATATATTTTTATTAATAATCAGCCATTCATATTATGTAAAGATAATACAACATTTTTTACTGAACATATATGCACTTTAAGCTGTTTAATATACAATCAACACTTTCTTTCATATAAAAGCTCCTTAAATAAATTAATAAATACATATACATATAGTTTATAAAATAACAATTTAAAATTTAACATGAAAAAAAGAAAATGAAAAAAACTAATAATAAAAGAAGATTAAAAATATGACATGCCCATACGTGACGGTAGGTTCAGGCAAAGCATCAGGATTAACTGGAACCTGTACACCTTTTTCCCATTCAGATTTCCATGGATCTGTTATTAACAAATATTCATCTGGGTTAAGGATTTCACTATCAGGTAACTTCATAGCACTAATCAAATCTTTGCGGAACAGCTGAAATCATCATATTTAAGGAATTACAATCAAAATTGCCTAATCAATATAAACATTTAGTACATTTTTCTGTACTTTGTCCAATATATAACCTATACATACTAGTGATTAGGATTATCCATAATTTTGTTCAAAGAAAAATTTAACAAAAACAATCCATTAATTAAGTAGAGTAACACATTTACTAATTAAAATTCAAGTATATAATTGAAAAGAAAAGATGTTTTCTGTAATGGAGTTTTAATTAATGGCCTGAAAGTAGATATTGACATGAAAATGTTTGCATACATTTCCAATATTTAATTGCATAACTGTACACATAATTGAATAAATTTTAATGAATCATTAAATATATTTGAAAGAAAGTGCATTGCATAGTCAAGGAGTTTGCTATGGAGGCACAAGCATCCCCCCTCCTCCTCCTCCTCCTCTTCAGATACCTTGAAATAAAATAAATGG
This sequence comes from Salticus scenicus, assembly GCA_963930645.1. NCBI lineage: Eukaryota > Metazoa > Arthropoda > Arachnida > Araneae > Salticidae > Salticus > Salticus scenicus. Next base: position 75,537,359 of record OZ005655.1, on the reverse strand, counting down.
CCTAGATGGCCTTGTTTCCTACTGGCATAACATAAGAAAAGATGTGGAAATTAAAGAAATAGCAAAGTAGAAACTCATTAATAATGTGTTGGAGCTTCGGCTATGGTGGTAAACTTTACCTGGCTTTTCTCCCAGGCTGCATGAAGGCTATCAATTACCAAGAAATGCTAGAAACCCTTTTATTGGCCCAAGTTGCACTTTCCAGTAGGTCAATGGTTCAAAATTCAGGTTGAAAATCCTCATGGAGATTTTTTTTTTTTTTTTTTCTGGATAGTGGGGTGCACATTAGCAAAAGGCCTGCCAATGGGCTTTTCTCACCTGACATCAGAGGTCACATGATATCTGAAAAACAAACAGCAGACAAAGTCTTCTATATCTGTAGAGATTGCTGAAATAACATACTTTCTATTGTTATTTTTGATCAATCGTATTTAATCTGTGTTATTTTTTTATACGTCGTCATTTTTAATCCATTTTATATCATTATACATCATCTTTTGTTTGCTGCATACATTTACAATCATCATTTAGTTTATATTTGTTATTGATGTTCATGGAGAACATGTTAAATACTCTGACTTTTGGTACTTAAATCATTGACAGTGCAACATCGTACGGTGTAAAGCCATTTAGACCAGTAACTAAGTTAATTAATTTGTTGTAATCCCCCCACTCGCTACGCCCCTGACTACAACATACAAAAATCGATTCTTACAGGTAAAAAAAAAATAAGCACATAAAGTGTTTTTTAAAAATTATTAAATTTACAATTATTCTACTATTTACAAATGCACAATATTACTTTTATTTTATTTTATATTAAATATTAACACTTTTGTTCTTAAGAACAATATTTAATTGAATTCGATTTTATATTATTAAAACATCACGTGATTGAGCAGATGACGCTGGGAAGAGTCCATTCCCTTGATCTCAAAATGTGTGTGGTAGGTATCTGGGTAAGATTATATATATTATGCCAATAGCAGACATTTCAGTCTGTGGCAGAACTGAAGGCTGCCATCACATCGTTAAAGCCTGGGGTAATATTAATGATGCTACTGTGCTCGAGGAGTTGGTAAATGATATGCCACATTGTGCATTTAAAGTCATATATAAACTTGGTGGATTACTGTTAATGGGCTTTTCCCAGTGCCGTCTGTTCAATCACGTGCTACAAAATAACAACGAATCGAATTCTGAGATTCGAATTCAGTTAAATATTGTCCTTAAGAACAAAAATATTAATATAAAGGTAATATTGTGCATTTGTAAACAGTAGAATAATTGTATTTGTAAGTTTTATAATTAAAAAAAAAAACACTTTATATGTTTATTTATTCTCACATGTAAGAATCGATTTTTGTATGTTGTAATGTAACTGTTACATTAACTGATCTAGCAATAAATAACCTGTTCTTGTGGAATGTTCATGGATTATAATTTGAAATTAATTTAAAATGTTTTCAGTTAAATTTAATTGCATAAAGATGTTACAGCAAGTTAATTAACTTAGATACTGGCCGAAATGGCTTTACACTGTATGATGTTGCACTGTTAATGATTTAAGTTCCAAAAATCAGAGTACTTAACATGTTCTGCATCAACATTAATAAAAAATATAAACTATATAATGATTGTAAATGTATACAGCAAACAAAAGATAGTGAATAATGATATAAAATTGAATAAAAAATGATGATGTATAAAAAATAACACAGGTTAGATCATACTGATCAAAAATAAGAATAGAAAATGCATCATTTCAGCAATCGCTATAAATATAGAAGATTTTGTCAGCTCTTAGTTTAAAACAACTATGTCATGTGACATCTGACATCAGGTGGGAAAAGCCCATTGGCTGTTAACAGTACTAGTTTTATTTCAGGGGCATCCCCCCCCCCCTTCCTTGCCGAATTTATACATTACTATTTTTTTCCTGTCCAGTGCGGCAGGGAGTGAATTACTTCCTATAAATATATATTTGTATATAGACTTTCTAAATATATCTGTTTTGTACCCAATTATGACACACAACCATGGTGGCTCTATTTCAGTGGAACATACTGCAGTTCAGCCACAACAATGAATATATGCATTTAATTATCCCAGAAGTTTAAAAAGCTGAAATCACTTATTCAAGGCATAAATAGTTAAATATTTTAACAGTCCATCTTTTCAAGAATTTTTGATGATTTGACCAATATTCTATATTATATTATAAGTTTAGAAGACAATTAAAACAGATATTAGATTTTCAGTTTTTTTTCCCTATTATTATCATGGATGCACAATAATGTTTAAAATTAATAAATTAGCCATCTGCCACCTTTGAAAAGGGTAAAATTGCAATGTTATTTTCACTGTATTGTTTTTAAGAAAAAACTAAATCGGGGTGCAGGGTGTGAAATTTCCACTCGACAGCTCGCCATTGGCGAGTGAAAATTTTACTGTGGCGAGTAAAATTTCGGTCTAAATGTAAACAAAACTCTGGTGCTACAAAAAAAAAAAAAAAAAAAAAAAGTATATATATATCGATTTAAAAACGTAAAATCATGCTAATCATAGGTAAGGTGACCAGCCATCCTCTTCTTAAGAAGACAGTCTTCTTTTTTAACACTCTGCTCTCTTAAACGAAAAAAACATTACAGGACAATGTCCTCTTTTTATGTTTTTCGCCCTCTCTCCTCTTTTTAAAATTAAAAGGATTTAGTCCTTAATTTAAAAAATTTCGCAAACATGGGAAGATCAATCGGCTGTTGGCTGTATCGAGCGGTGAACACTGGCATTTTTCTACGTTAAGTTCATAAAAGAACAACTTTCTAATTAATTGTTAAAGCATATTATGATTTATGTCTATTCAGATTCTTCGAATCACAAAGAATTAAACGTATTCCCTATATTTGTGCGGTTCTTTGATCCAGAACACGGAATCACTATTGAAATTGTCATGAAATCATTAAGAAGGTGGTACTCCATTTGGTACGCGGTGGGTTCAAGTGTGTTCTCACTTTCGCATGAATAATATTCCTCATAAAAATAGGCCCACCAGTGACCAAGAAATTATGTCCTCGAAGCTGGTATACGTGAGATGCTGGGTTCGAAACCCTATCACGCGCGTTGGATTAGTCGTAAGGGGTTTTCGTTGGTTTTCACCGGAACTAGTGTAAATATGGGCTAGGACCTCTTAGGAAGACCTCACAGAGGACTCTCCTACTCAGGCCTAGAACCCTAGTGCCGACAATTGGCCTTAATGATAGCACTATCACCACCTCACAAAAATAGGCAAAAGTTAGTTGAATTCATTTTATATCCTCCTGGCAGAAATGCTCCCACAAAGAAACTGTTTTCTTCAATGAACAAAATGTAGACATGTAAAAAAAATCCCTTTATAACCTACTTTAAAAACTACTATTAACTACTAAGACGTTATACTTGTGAGAATTTTTATAAAATTTTGATAAAGAATGACTGCTCGTTAAAACAAATCGTTTCATCTGTCAAATATTAATTTTATTTTTTCATTTACAAATTTTATTTTTTCTTTTATGATTATGATTTTAATTAAAAAAAAAAAAAAAAAGTCTACCAACATTTTTTATGTAACTGCATGAAAGTAACACACAAAAAAAAGTTTTTGTCTATAGCAAAAATTAATAATTAAAAAAAAAAAAAAAAAAATCTATATTGTCCAGTAAACCCTATAAAAATTAGGGATTTTTCCTCTCGTATCCGTACATTATTAATTTAAATTAAGGTGTATTGATCCAAATTCATCATTTGAGATAAAAATGTTTCTATCACTTGTGAAAAGCAGATTTTGAATCAGTTTTTATAATCATTTTCATTCAATTTTGTGTCCCCTAAAATGATCTATTTTTCAATATCAAATGTCTTCTATTTTCTCTGTATCTTTATATATTAAAAAAAAGTTACTGTCACTGGCGTCAAATTTTTTTGTCTGCGACAGCATCTTCTAACGGAGGGCAGGGTCCTTCGCATCATGAGAGGTATCAAAGTGTTCCGAGTACTCCAAGAAAGACATTTCAGCCGATTAGAAATTTTTATCATTTTAATTAAAGAAGTTATTAACTAAAAACAACAAGTTTATGAAGGTACTCTATTTGCCATTTTGAAAAAAGTTTCTCCCAGTGACGTTGTTCTTCTGTCATGAAGTCAAATTAAAATATGATCCATGGTTGTATGTAGGTAGGTAGGTTGGTTGGATTTCACGTCGCACCAATACTGCACTTTGGGTAATTGGCGACAGTCTGGGATGCACTCCTAGAGACGTTCCGGAGGTATGTCATCACAATTTTGAACCTTCACGGAGGGGATCCCCCTCCGCTTTGGTGATCCCCAGAGGTATAGTGGGGATGGGAACATGGGACTTTGCGACCACGACAGATTTTATGTGCACCAGCCACCATTAGTGTACACGACGGTCTTTGGCCGGCTCAAGTATCGAACCGGCAATCTTCCAATTATGTGCTCAGCGCTTTACCGACTAAGGTACCGCGGCCCGAAGCCATGGATGTAAAAAACAAAGAAAATAAATATCAACTTTTTTTCTCTACTTTTAGAAAATTAATCTTCTTACATGGGAAAGTTAAAATATGATACATGGTTGAAGGTAGGTAGATAATTAAGTAGGTTGTGATTGACGTCGCACCATTACTGTGCTATGGATAATTGGCAACGGTCTGGGATGCATGTTTCAGAGACATGCCACAACAAAATTTTTTGTTCTACACGAAGGAAATAGCTTCCCAGCTTCGGTGGCCCCCAGATGTATAATTTTGATGGAAACATGGAGGATATTGGGGCCACGACATATTTTACGTGCACCAGCCATCATTAGTGCACACGACGGTCTTTGGTCGGCTCGAGAACCGAACACACAATCTTCCAATTACGAGCTCGGCGCTCTACCGACTGGGGTACGGTGGTCCAGATTTAAAGTTGTAAGAAATAAATAGAAAGGGTCATATACTAAAGCTGTAATGCAAAATGGTCTAGATATTATGATTTTCTTTCAATAAAAATATAGATATAGATATATATATATATATATATATATAAATATTATAGATGTCAATTCTACATTGAATATGAGGATTTCCATAATAATTTTCTGCTTTTGTCTAGTAATATGCACTATTAATATTCCTTTTCAGTGAAAGAAAGCAGCGAATAGGCGGGCAGAGTTTTGCATGTGTCAATAAGTAAAGTGAGTCGGGGTGGAGGCAAAGCCTACTTCGGGGGTTGGTGAGCGAAGCGAGCAGGGGGCAGATCCCCCTAGTCTTATAAAATAAAAGACATTGGGTAATTTCTCCTCTTTTTCCAATAAAAAATTCTAGTCACCTTATACGTAAAAAATATAGTAAGTTAATCATATTTTGTGGTGAGTAACTTTTCTTTTTTTTTTCTGCGAGTGTAATGTAAGTTGAAATTTCGGGCCCTTCTAAATTAATATATATTTCAACTTGAGATTAAAAACATATCTGTGTACATGATTATAATCCTTATAAGTACTATTTAAGGCCTTCAAACTTGAAAAACAAGCTAAAATTTCATAATCATAAAATTTTGAATTATAAGTGTATTGCGAGGAAAAGAACAACTCAGTGACCGGATATATCCATCAGTGACGGTCAGATGGTTAAGCAAAAATTAATCAGCATATATTTACCTCAGCTGGATCCTTATGTTGAAACCGGCTATTGTATATTTTAGAAGTGGGTCGCTCAGCATATTTTGAAGACAGGAAAGCTAAAAATATTCATTATAAATTATTTTAAAGTACACACACATATATATAATAGGATAGAAAAGAGGTAAGATTTAAATTAGTATTTTTATATTTTAAAGTATAACTTTTGTATTTTAAATTAATATTGCAAAATAACTTAAAGAAAATCTCGGATTAGTCAATGAACTACTTTTAATAACAGAAAAAACAAAACTGAATTTCATAATCGCGTTCATTCGAAAATGATGAGTGTAAAAAAATCTGGGTAAGGTGAAATGGAATAAACATGTCAATAAATTAAGTTTAATGAGCAACTTGCGCCAGAAAAATTCAATACAAGGATTAAATGAACGATGTTTAAAGAAATAAAAGATTTATGGCTTCAATTAGAGAATAACTGATGAAAATTGGCACTTGATTACTTATGTCAAATACAATACTCATAAATATTGCTTTTAATGAATTGGTGACTTGGCAAGTTTAGGCACCACCATATCTAGCATGTATGAAATCATTGGCCAATAAGACACAAAGAATCATTGCATAATTAAAGAGTATAACCAATAGGAAAAGGTAGGAGGAGATTGGTATTGTACCAAAAATACTACCGATGCTACATTTTTACTCAAACTTAAACATAGATTTTGAGATGGGGGTCACAAGGGCAAACAGTTTACACGTTGAAAATCACAATAGATTATGCTTTCTCGAATGAACATCATTTAATTGATTTCTATTACTACACTATTGGAATGATTTCTTAGTTAGTTTTTTTGTTACTGTTAGAGGTTGTAGAAATCTATTTCAAGTCTAACACTTGCTAAATGCACTTAGCAATATTAGGTTACCCAATCCACAGTGAATTTGTTGAAAATAAATAAGAATGTTACCTTCTGAAAAAATACAAATTCTCAGAAAATTTATACTTAAAATATGATAATCTACAATACATGTTTATAAATAATCAGTTAAAAAACATGAACTAAGAGTATTGAAAAGGAAAACAATTAGAATGTTAATTTTCAGTAAAAAGAACAAGTTTTGAGAGGTGAGTAGGACATGTTTTGCAAGCAGAAGAAGGTAAATTTTAGTTAAGTAGCATCTAGAGCTCTCATTTAATTTCAAAGGCAAGCAAGGTGCAGTGCTCTTCTTAACCCTTTAATGCATTTGCCAGTGTCTGGCAAGGGAGATCTTGTATCCTGCGTTATTTTATTTCTAATGCATGTCTGAGATCCGTTTTAGCAAAAATAGATAGGCTAGATTATAATTAAACCTACATACCATACATTGCACCAGTTTTCTTGTGTACAATTATTTTTATAAATAAATATAAGATGTAATCCTTTATATTTTCAGAATAATTATCTTTTAAAGAAATACACCTACGATGAATAAACAGCATGGTAGATTATCAATAATTTGCATGTTGATTACGATTTGTATCTGCAGATTATACAGTGGTGTGAATTATCTGATGAAATTTTTTCATCAGGGCAGAAAACAGCACCCCATGGATTATACAAAGGAAAATACGGTACTCATAGTAAGTTCTTTCTATGTACACTAAATCAGTATTATCTGTGGAGAGAAGCTCTCTGCTGACAATGAAGTTGCAGAAGAATTAGTTGAAGAATTTTCAACTAAAGTAGCTGAGGAAAATTTGACCCCAAACCAAATCTTTAATATGGATGAAACGGGCTTATTTTGGAGATGTCTCCCTAGAAAAACTTTTTTCAAACTAACCAGTGATGAAACAACTATTTCAGGTGTTAAAGAAGCAAAAGAAAGAGTTACTGTTCTCCTCTGCAGCAATGCTGCTGGAACATATAAGTGTAAACCACTTATAGTGGGTAAAAGTGCTAATCCCTGAGCACTGAAGGGATTAAAGTATCCGCCTGTGATATATAAAAGCAATAAGAGATTCTGGGTGACAAAAGATAGTTTCAGACTGTTTTTTTAACCATTTCACTAAAAAGGCTGAAACCTTTTGTAACAGTGTTGGATTGCTATTTGATTGCAAAATTTTGTTGATCTTTGATAATTGTGCTGCGTATCCAGGTCCCAAAGAGTTACAGTATAGCAACATTACAACCTATTTCTTGCCTCCTAATACTACTTCCTTGAACCTGATCAAGGAATTGTTAATAGTTTTAAATGCTTCTATAAATCAGAATTTTTGAAGAAAATCCTTGAAGCTGATCGTTCATTAAAATTGTCAGATTACAAAAAGCAATTTACTATTAAAGACTGCCTTTATTTGGTGACAGACTCTTGGAATAATGTATCCCAGTCCACCCTTATTAATGCATGGCATCATTTCAGGTCCAATTCTTTGTTTATAGATTCAGAAAATGACAATGAAAGCTTTTCTGGATTCCATCAAGATCCAATAAAAGTAAAGTTGAAGAACTGCTTACCTTTGTCAAAGAAGTGACAAAAAATGAAAATGTATTCGATGAAAATTCTGTTGTTAGTTGGATATTAAATTCAGAAGAACTTAAAAATCAATACCAAGTGACTGATGAAGAAATTGTAGATAGCATTTTAAATCCAGCCAAAGAGGAATCTAATTATGATAAAGAGGAAGATGATCAAGAAAATTCTACAAAAATTCAATTTGATGCAGGATTGTCATTAGGAGAAAAATACCTTTCTTTTTTTGAACAACAAAGCAGTGTAACTGAGCAAGAACTAATGATTATGTATAATCTATTAAAAAAAAACTCAAACAAGAACAATCTAAAATATTAAAGCAAACTGCAATTGATAAAATGTTTTCTAAAATGAAAAAATATTTTTTTATGAATTTTTATTATGTAATTTATTATATTATAATTTAAATATATCATTTTAATGTAATATAGAAATGTGTTACTCTTATTAGGTGAGAATTTTATTTTATTGAAAGTAAAACTTAGCACATCACTTTTCATGACCTGAAATCTGCAAAATCCTAAAATCCACACAAACTCTGGTCCCGAGCTGTGCGGATTTTTTGACTCTCTACTGTATTATATCAAGTTTTTACAATGACAAAATGGAGTTACATTTTTAGTTTACTTGAATGATGTCATTTAGTAATTATTAAAGCTATTAAAGACATTTTTTAGTTTTTGCCAGCTATAACCAGTTTCTGCCGGCAAAAAGCCAACCCTGATTTCAATTTTTATAAAAAATCCATTTCCAGGCCTGATTTTTTTTTTTTTTTTTTTTTTTAGATGGATCCTTTCTTTCAAACAACAGATAGAGGAGACAACATAATTTCACAAATGTTAGTATTCTGAACAAAACTTTTCACTAATAATTGTTTTAATTAATAATTATTCATTTTAATTAATAATTATTAATTTATAATAATTAATTTATAATAATTAATAATTATTAATTGTTTTAATTTCACTAATAATTGTTTTAATTAATTGTTTTAATGAAATCCGAAACAGACGAAATGAAGTGAAAAGAGGAAGCCAGAATGAAGCCGACGAAAACACAAACAACGATGAGAGTCACAAGTCACCTGAAGATGGGTGCGAATGCACCCGAAATGCATAGTGGAAATAAAAAGGACAAGTTTTAAGGTATAAACAAGTTTGATAAATATAATTATCGTCCTAAAATTAAGTTTATTGAAATTATAATTGTTTTATTTTTTAAAATTTATTGATATTTACCAGGTTCTTCATCCTCAGATCCACTATGCTTTCGTTTTCTTTTACTTGATGCTGTAAAATTATACTGAATTGTAATTATGCAGAAAATAATGAAATAAATAAATAAATAAAAGCAATATAAAAACTGATAAATTTAAGAATTATATGAGTAACATATAAAATGTATTTTATGTTATTTATTGCAATGAAAAAATAATTCATTTCTTTTTTCCTATAAATATTAAGTTTATACTGATTTAGTTTATTTATTTCATATAGGTATAATATTCTTAATCCTGTAATAATTCAATTTAGTTAATCCATATTATTTTAAAAGCAATTTAATGTTTGTATAGCAAAAATTGATGCTAATTCTGTTTATTGTTTAAATGAATTAATAAAGTCATAGATTCAACAAAAGATGGAGGTAGTTTAGTTAGTATACTTTTATTTCTGTGTAATTACCTGCTTCATTGTTTCAACAAACTACGTATTTTTCTGGCAGTTAAGTATATTTATGTCATTACATAAGTATACTTAATGACATTAACATACTTATTATACTCGTAATTAGAGATGTAAGGTGAGAATATTCTCTGAAGCTTCAAATTTGGAGAATAATCGAGAATATTCTTTTTTTCTTAAAATACATAAAAAAATTTTAATGTTTATGAATTAAATAAATTATAAAATTTATTCCGAATTATTCAGTTTGACAAGCTTAACTAGAAATTTCCTGCTATTCTTTTTACAATTCATAATTTTCCATCAGAGTATATTCTCTGATAAGTTCCACAACACAATTTTTCTAAACATTCATTAGAAGACAAAAAGCATTCAACAGCAAATAATGAATAATTTAATAGTATAGAAAGATTATTCATATTAAATTACAATTTTAATTTTTTTAATACTTAAAGATTCCTACTAACTTATAACTAAATTATCACTAAAACTTAAAAAGACTATTCTTTTCATATGTAAAGATTTTCGAAAAAACACTTGTGGGTTTACTTAAGAGATTTAATTCACATGATTCATATTTCTGTAACCCTTATTTTACATATAAACCATATGTTTATTATTTATTATATTTAATATTTTTAATTAATGAATAATTTAATGGTGAGTACATAAAGATTAATTTGCTTGGAAAAAAAAAAAAAAAAAAAAAAAAAAACTCAATCAAAAAAGTCTAGTTTAAAAATAAAATTTTAAAACTATGCTAGAAAGTTAGTGAATTTAAATTATAGAACATTCCATTAATAAAAATAAAACACAGGTTCTATTCATATCAAACCCACCAAAATAACAAAAAACTTTAAAATGAATTTTTATTTTGTAATTGGTTACTTGTTACACAAAATTTAGAATCAAAGTTAACAATCAGTTTCCATTTCTGATGAAAAATCAGTTAACTTAATGTCATCATTTGACACACAACTTATCCAGTTCTTTATCATCAACATTACTTTATAAACGCAACTGTTTTTGCCTTTTTCTTTGGCTTATAATAATTTAATGTAATAACCTAGTGACATACCTATGTTAATTTGTCACTGCTTTTTACAGGCAAACTATTAATAAGTATAAACCATTTTAAAGAAAAAACATAAATAATTAGACATTTTTTTCCTTAAATGTCACCTTTTAAAAATGTATTTAATGAAATCAAGAAAAAAAAAAAAAAATCTCATTTAATGATTTGTCACTTTATTATTTATTACAAGGGTTATCACTAGATAATTTATGAGATTTTTATCTCTTAGCCTTGGAGAATTCTTTTATTTATATATATATATACATACATATATATACACAGAACTAAATAAATTTTAATTATTTACTTAATTAACCTGATTATTTTATTAAAAAGCAAAATTTTAAAAAATTCTAATTTTGCACATAAATTAATACTTATACAGGGCACACATTTCAAAAATGCCTATTATTATAGCTTCTGTGAGTAATTTGAATATTCTCGTTTTTTCTCTTCTTTGTGAGAATATTCTCTATGTTGACTGCAAAGCTACAACAAAACTATTTAGTTAAGTACAAGTTAGTTTAGATATCATGCCCAGTAGCAGTACATATTTATGTTTTTAGTTCCTTAAATGGCATATTATTGATTAATGCACCAAGAAAAATTACTATTAGAAATTTGGGTTAGAAAGAACAGGCAATAAAGACAACATATACATGTTGACTGCAAAGCTACAACAAAACTTTTTAGTTAAGTACAAGTTATGTTGTATCTTGAAAGTCAATGTGGTGATTAACCAAAAGAGGTCAATATAAATATATGAATGAATACACAAGAAACTCAAAATGGAATGAAAAATATGTAAAATCTTTTAAGAATAATATGAGAAAATATTTGACATAATGATTTTTTTCCCCCTTAAACTTGTCTCACCTTTGCTTCCCCTTGACCGCTTTTTAGCTGATGATGCCATGATAACACAACTTTCAAAATATTTTACTACAAAGATAAAAGGAAAAAATAGAAACTGTTAGAAATAATGAAAAAAAAAAAACTAATTCACAATGATATTACACAAAATCACATCTTTCTAGTCAAAAATATATCAAATTCTGAATGATTTCTGATTATAGATTTATAGGTAAAAAAAGTACAAGCATTTAAAACACTCAAGTAAACATTATTAATTAAATATAGGACTTTAAATTAAAAATAATAAATAGATAATTATTTTTTATAACACATATATAATATTAAATTACAATCAAAAATAGTACAAGCATTTAAAACACTCAAGTAAACATTATTAACTAAATATAGGACTTTAAATGAAAAATAATAAATAGATAATTATTTTTTAAAACACATATATAATATTAAATTACAATCAAAATTTTAATTACATAAGTATTATACAAAACTTCTAAGAGTATAATATCGTAAAATTAATAAAAATGTAAGCATTTTAAATTAATTTTTTAATAATATGTCTTTACCATTAGAATATAGAACCTATAATATTAATATTTTATCAAAAACGCAAAATTTTTTTTCAAGTTTTTACTTTATAACGCCAAAGATTTTTCTTCAAATTTTATGAAACTTCCAGGGGAAAACATAACAACATATGCCTAGATCACTATACTATAGTTTAAAACAAATATATTTAATATTCAAAGAAATACGGTCAGTTTTAGTAAATAGTTTATTACTGTGCATGCACGGACTGTAGCAAAAAAACTTTGACACAGTTTAATAGTCAACTGTAAAGAGCATCTTATTAAAAAAAATCAAGTTGAATATCATAAAAATTCAGAGATATTGGTGAATAAATGAGCTGTTTTTTTATTGTTTTCTAAAAAGGTCTTGACAATAAAAGGTCATTCACAAATAAAAATTTGTATCAGAAATTTTTTTTTTTTTTTTTTTTTCAAGCAATTCATTTTTTTTTATAGGTATGTAGTACATACCTTTAAAGAAAAAGAATAATGAATCGCAAATATTACATTAAGTTACACTATGTAACAGTGTTTCCTGATGCAAATTTTCATTTGTGAATGACCCTTTATCTTAGAGACCTTTTTATAAAACAGCTCATTTAATCACGGATATCTCTATGAATTTTTTATGATATTCAACTGGATATTTATTTATAAAGTGCTCTAGACAGTTGAGTATTAAACTATATCAAAGGTATTTTGCTACAGTCTGTGCATGCACAGTAATAAATTATTTACTACAACTGTTTGTATTTCTTTGAATATTAAATTTTTTGTTTTAAACTATAGTATAAATAATAATTTAGACATATATTGTCATGTTTTCCGAAAGTTTCATGAAATTTAGAGAAAAACCTTTTCAGTTATAAAGTAAAAACTTGCAAAAAATTTTTGCATTTCTTAATAAAACGTTAATAACACTTTAAATATTTGAGCTATCCTCAAAAACTCTACACCTAGAACATATAAAAATAGAAAAACTGATTTATTGTAATAATAATTATATATATGGCATAATGGAAATGAGAATTACTGAACAATATGTTATGACCAACCATCTACAAAACCATATTACACTGCAGCACTAAAAATTTATTTATTTTTATTTCAGATTTCTTTAAAATTTAACATTTTAAACTCATTAGACATACATAATAGACAAATTTCCAAAAGAATGAAATCAATTAAAAAAAATAATAATAATTAATTAGAAACAGTAATATCCAACATTTCACTAAAAATATTCTGCTAAATAGTAAATATATAGCAAATAAACCTTTTTAATTTAAAAATACTTAATTTTGATCTACAGAGAATTTAATTAAGTAAACATTAGAAGATTGCGACAGAAATGAATTGTAATTTAAAAGGGAAAACTTAAAATATTAAAGATCTGAATACAGAAATTTTGTATCGACATTAATAATCTTCATAATTAGGCCTATTTACATTTAAAAAATATAATCTGTAATTTATTAACTATCAAATACGAATGCTTTGAAAATAAGAATAACCGTTTTACCTTAATACTTCAGATTTATTCGATTTCGACAAGCTAAATAACTCAGGACATAAACGGGATTTTCATGATCGACTGGGCATTCTGCATTGTTTACATACATACTATGCAAAATAACTCGTTCTTTTTATACAACTTCGAAGAACAAAACAGTTTTGATGTACTTATATATTATCTACCGATCAGACAATTTACCTGGTTCAATAATAAAAACAATATTTATTTTTAAAAATCGAACGATCAGGGATACACTTAATAACGGCACATAATTTCTTATAACAGAATATTTTTAGAAATTACGACTTTATATACCAAAATCTTACCTTAAAATACAATTAATAATGAATACATTATTACATAAATCTTGTAAAATATATATATGAGCCATTTTGGCTTGTAATTAAAGAGCAATTTAGTCTTTCTTTACAGTTCTATCAGACATGCAAACTTTCTTGCCGCCATTGTGAAATGCAGACATACAAACATACATGTCACGTGACAGTCCACGAGACAAATTTAGCATTTAACTTGCCGTTTCGTATTACAAAACATTAATGTTCTTATAAAAAATCACACAATCAATTACTTGAATTTTCGATAATATATAAAGATCAAGAGAAACTGGAATATTTTCTCCTTAATAGACGGCATTATTATTTGTCACATCAAAGAAAAAAAAATAAACAATCAATACTTGATTCCCAAACTAACAACACATGCCTCCATCGCAGGAGACACATGAAGCCAGATTCTTAAAGTTAAATAATTCCAAGAAGTTTTTTATGAAATGTGAAAAAAATATTTTTTTCCAGAATTCAGAAGAGACGCTATTGATATCATGATGTCAATAGTGCGAAATTTCGTGTGCTTGGTACAAGGGGAAGTATTTTCCATGATGATTTGACATTAGCTGTAGTTCCTACTAGTTTGTGCCGAGCAGACGAAATTTCAGACCAGTGACGTAAAACTTCGATAGCGTACAGAAAAACATATAAACTTTGCCTTATGTTACAAATCCTGGTTTCAAAATGTCACAATGCAACTCATAGAGTTCGCCCAATTCGCATTCGGCCCCTTATCCATCATTTCACCATGCTTTTTATCACTATTTGAAACAATAAAATATACATAAAATAAATTTTCCTACTCTTTCATCTCAAAAATTATATCTCTGGGGGTCACCGAAGTGGGAGAGAGCCATCCCTGCCGTAAAGGATAAAAATTGTGATTGCATGTCTCCGGACCATCTCTAGGGGGTGAGTCCCAGACCGTTGCCAATTACCGATTGCGCAGCACTAGTCGTGCGACGTAAAACACATCCAACCAACCAACCAACATACTCATTAATCGAAAAAGGTCTGTGCCCTTAGCGACAGTGCCTTTAGCGCAAAGCTATAAACCCGTGTCCTTGGCCCTTAGCGTAAATGTTATCCCCTCGGCAGCGTGCTTTTAGCGTAAATGCCTTTAGTATAAATCTGTAATAAGTTAAAATAAATAAATAATGAACTTTTAAACTTTCCTTCTCACACTATATCCAGACATAGGGTTGGCTATTTGGTTTCAGAAGTAAACTTTTGTAAAATTGAGGCGTTTAAAATTGAAGGAATGCCCTTTGTTGTCAAATTTATACAATGAAATACGAGGGTTGATCCAGAAATAAGGTTCCCACCAATGTTACAAATAGACAACATTTTTTATTCTCATAGCAATGTATATCGTTGGAAAGAAGACACTTTGCTCTATTTTTTGACATAATCGCCATCTTTTTCTCGCATTTTTGTAGACGGTGCTTCAATTTCTATATCCCAATGTCGTAGAACTCCGCCGCCAACTCGTTGAGGAAGCGTTTCACCTTGTCTTTGACTTCATCGTCGCTCCGGAAGCGTTGCCACTCAAGTGTTCCTTCAAATTCGGGAACAAGTGATAACACTGCTCGGCATAAAAATTGCCTCTGACACCATTTCAGCATATTCTTATGAAAAATGACCTCCTGAATCCGAATATGACACTCATTTTGCCCTATCATTCACCGTTTTTTAGGAATGGCCCCCTATTTATATCATATTTCGGTGATTTTTATGGCTATAAATTTGATTTTTAGGAGGGGGGATTATTTTAACCGTTAAATACCTTCTGAGAGGCTACAGAGTTGGAAAATTCTAAAACATGAACATTTACGACAAGTGAAAAATTTGGGGGGGGGGGATTTGCCACTGGAATTATGCATTAAATATCTTATATCTTTTTTAATCTGTTATTAATGCTATTTTTTAAACTTTTTATTTTTTTGGTTTTAGGTATTAAATTAATTATTTTTCATTCTTCAAATCAAATTCATGGTCATAAAATTATCGAACAGATAAAGAAATTTAGGGAGGGGGTGGTGTATCTAGAAAACGCTGGGTGACTGCGCAAAATGGGAGTCATATTCGAATTCAGGAAGGCATTTTACATAATAATCAGCAAGAATGTTATCAAATCTAGAAAAAAAAAATTGCAGAGCAGTGTAATCGCTAGGCGCGAGGTCCGGACTGTACGGTGAATGGGGCATGACAGTCCACCTAAAGTTTGTCAAAAGGTCCTGGGTTTGACGGGAGACGTGAGGTCGGGCGTTGTCGATAAGCAGCGTTACACCGGCTGTCAGTCGTCAACTGACGATCAATATCCACGGGTGCGTTCCTTTGGCGTGCAAAAAGCGTATTACGAAACGAATCTCGTACTTCGCGGGAGCAAGAATGGGCACCTCCATCTCGGACGGCTGCTGAGCCAAGACTGAATGACGCAGCGAAGCGTGGCTGGGATGAATCAAGATTGGGGGAACAGTCGCGCACAGCGATGTTGCAAGATTTCGCCTCGCACCTTCCCGAGCGGCTGGAGCTCTTTGGGAACCATATTTCTGGATCAACCCTCGTAATCTAGTGTGTCACTCACACAAATTTCTCTTAACCTGCATTTCAATACTATAAATATAGATTGCAGATTAAGTCGTAAAACCAATAAAGTAAAATAATAAAGTTCAATCTACTTTTAAAATAATCTAAAATAGGTTTGGGGCAGTTTTATTTAACGTATAATTCTATGGTACCGCCCCCTCAAACTACCCGTTCAATTATAGTGCCTAATTTATTTAGAAAATAAAACCTTTTTGTAAAAATATAGAATCGACTCCAAAAAGCAATTATTGTTCAAACAACTGAAAATAAAACACAATTGTAAGTTGCGCCTAAAAGCATGAAATAAATTCCTTCTCCAGGCAACATAAACTACAATTAATCATAACTTTTGCATTCGGCGTAAAATTAAATAAAAATTTATTATCTTTTTACAAATTAGTTCTTTGACCAATATAGCTACAAATGCTGTTATCTAGAATCTAAATTATCCATCTTCATAGTTTCTGTTATTATTTTATTATTGCATAGTTAATAACATTACATCCATTAGTAACACCTATATAGAACAATGAACATCCTTCAAATTCGGTATTCATGTTTTTACAAAGTTACTAATGTTTTCTTTTCAAACTCTGCACTGCTTTGATATCTGTCATCCTTAGTGGTTTTTGAATTTGGTGACCAAATCGTAATATGAAAATATACACATGAGATTTACATTTTCGTAATATATGTTGTATGAAATATTGATTTATATTCTTGATTGCTCTCTTAATATACTTTATTAAAATAACCATGATTTAAATAAAGAAATATATATTCCACTTATATATGCTGTTAATAATTATAAAAACAATAATAAAATATACTTTCAGCATATCACATAATTTGAATTATCTTTATTCCGACGTTTCGGTTAATATTCCATCATTAACCATCTTCAGGGAAATGGTGTTCAAAAACTATAAACATAAACAATTCAAGCCATTCCAGGAAACCAAAAAACAATTCACAAAGAAAATTAATAGGTGATTACATAAAATTATATAAAACATACTCTATATACATTTTAAAATGAGTTAAAAACACTTAAAAATCACATCATGACCATACAAGAAAAATAAAACACTTTAATAAAACTGAGTCAAAATATCAAACTGCAGGGTTGCCAGAACAAACAATAGCAGGGTTACCTTAAATTATTTTAAGTTTAAGAAAAAAAAGCCAAATTGAGGGGGGGGGGGGTTCATTTAAATCAAAATAGTTTTCAGTTATGTTTTGCAGAAGCCAAAGTGAGATGCATATTTTGAATAAAATATGATTTTTGTATGAATAAAGCTACCAATTTTTATTCAATTTTGAACCGACTTCAAAAGTTATGATTAATTGTAGTGTTTATGTTGTTTGGCGAAGCAATTTATTTCACACTTTAAGGTGCAATTTACAATTTTATTTTATTCTAAGTTGTATGAATAATAGTTGCTTTTTGGAGTCGGTTCTATTTTTTTCTTTTCAGTGAAAATGTGTTCTTATAGCAAAACATGAGAAGACGTTCGACCGCAGTTTCCCATTTCACAAACTTCAAGAAAAGTGACGGAAATCAAAAAATGGTATTTTCGAGTTTATATCACTGAAAATTATATGAAGTGCCCCAAAGTGAACAAAAAAGTTACATTTCCATCTCGTAAATTGTCCACCCGAGTGTAAGTTGTGTCGATTTTATTCTAGTCAATGCCTTATCTTTAAGTTGATTTTCTCAAGTACTGCATTTTTAATTTGTGTCACTTTCCTTGCCTTTATGCGATATGAGAAAAAAAAAGTATTTATTGAATCCATATAAATTAATTTAAAAAAAAAAAGTTTTGCTGACTAAATTTTTTTTATCTGTCCTGTCATTTTTTTCCTACTATATATTTTTGTGTGTGTAATTTAATGGCTACAGATTGTTTTTATTGTTTTTTCTCTGTTTATCCTTCTTTAGCCCTTTGTTTTGTTTTTGTTGTTTTCCCTTATGGCAACGGCGAAAAATGATGGAAGAACCCGTGCTGAAAACCGGGAGATTGCCCCGAGCCACTGAAAGGAACAAGCGCAAGTTAGCGCCTTTGAGTTTAAAAATAGGTTTTCTGAGCATTTGAGTTTAAAATTATGTTTTCTGAGCACAAAACTCCCTTGTAAATAACCCCTCCTAAGTTCATGAAATTATATTTAGCTTAGTGCTTCTGAGTCCATTCTGTTCCTCTCTTACATGTATTAGAACTAACGTACACTACTAATTTTTCTATAATAGATAAAACTCTGGGTATATTGGCCTCGTAACCTTAGTTTTTGATCGCTCCTTGTAGTTGGACTTTCATATTAATTGGTGCCAATAATATTTAAACCCATGTCTTGTGTCCCCTAATACTTTGATAACTATGTTGTAACTTCTGTGTGATGGTATTGCTTTAAACTTAATATGTGAGATAGGCAAATAAAATGTAAATGCATACAGCTGCTGTATTTCCTCCTCCCCCTCACACCAACATATTCTGTTCGAATTACAAAATTGCTTGCTTATATTGGATTCTCTACCGAAAAGTTGAAAATGCTCACAGGTTGTTTTTTTCTGTTATCAAGTTTCCGTATAGAAAGGAGACATATTCGCTAGTTTTCATTTTTCTTTTTCTATGATAGACAAAATGTTAAACATTTAAATTTAGTTAAATGTTATTTCTATAGAAGTTTTTTTAAACCCGACAAAAACGAAGGTTGTTATAATTTTGAAGCCTTTTTCTGTGTGTGAGTGTCTGTGACAGTGTAGCTCTCAAAGAAATGGCCCGATTTCAGTGCTTTTATTCTTACACTTATTATTATTGTTATTATTATTATAACGCCGATTTGAGAGGGGTGGTTGTTAACTATGTTTGGTGAAATCTGTCTGATAGAATTTTAAGAATAGTTATATATATCTAATATATAAAATTCTCGTGTCACAGTGTTTCTTACCATACTCCTCCAAAACGGCTTAACCTATTTTAATGAATTTTTGTGTGTACATTCGGTAGGTCTGCGAATAGGTTTTTATCTATAAATGAAAGTTGTAACTTAATTAGTTCTTTCTTAATTAATTTTTAACCAATTCTTTCACCAACTTTTCCACCTAGATGGCGTGAGTTGTCCGTAAACACGATGTCAGAGTTTATTTACTGTTCAAATGAAAAATGAATTTTTAACCGTATCTTACGAAGTGTTTAAAATATTTTTTCAAAGTTAATATTGAAAGTTAATAGTTTTTCAAAGTTAATATTGAAAGTTAATAGTTTTTCAAAGTTAATATTTGCGTTGTGGCTATAATAACCATCGTAACCGTATCTTACGAAGTGTTTAAAATATTTTTTCAAAGTTAATATTTTTAGAATCGTAAACACGATGTCAGAATTTATTTAGAGTTGAAAATACCAATGTGAATGCTCCTCCGGTGAATAACAACGATGAAATAACACTTTACCAAATTAGTCGGTACGTCAGCTCCAATGAAGCTGTTTGGCGTATCTTTGGTTTCCCAATTCATGAACGGGATCCAGCAGTTCTTCATTTAGCCGTCCATCTTGAAAATGGTCAGCGCGTATATTTCACGAGCGAGACAGCGATTAATCGTGCTATAAATCCACCAAAAACTACACTCACCGATTTTTTTGAATTGTGTAATCGTGCGGATGCTTTTGCACGGACATTACTCTATTCACAAGTACCACGCTTTTTCACATGGGTTCCAACAAAAAAATGGATGCCCCGCAAGCAAGGCACACCGATTGATACATGTCCCGGTTTATTCAAATCAAACACCTTGGGGCGAGTATTTACAGTCAATCCAAGGCAGACTGAGTACTTTTATCTTCGACTGTTATTGGTTAATGTCACCGGCCCTTTGTCATTTCAAGATTTACGTAAAGTGAATGGACAACAGTATCCAACGTATAAAGATGCATGCCTTGCACTCGGCTTGCTGGAAGACGACAACCAGTGGGAGTGTATGCTTGCTGAAGCAGGATTGAACTGTACAGCAAAACAAATTCGTCTACTATTTTCTATAGTGTTGACTACATGTTTCCCGACCCTAGCAGAGACATTATGGGATTATCACAAAGATTCAATGACTGATGATATATTTCATCAACATCGTTCACGGTGCAACGATCTAACGATAGTATTCAGTGACGCTATGTACAATGAAGCATTGATTGCTATTGAAGATCTTTGCATTATCATTGCCAACTTACCACTCAGTCATTTCGGTATGCATTCAACAAATCGAAATGCATCTGATTTAATAAACCCTGAATTGAATCGTGAACTACAATACAATACTGTAGAAATGGCGATTGTTGCTCGCAATGTCCCATTAATGAATGAAGAACAAAAAACCATTTACAACCGCATCATGCTCGCAGTTTCGGCAGGACAAGGTGGATTCTTTTTTTTTTTTTTTTTTGAATGCACCAGGTGGAACTGGCAAAACATTCCTTATTTCGCTAATTCTCGCCGAAATACGATCAAATAATGGCATCGCATTGGCTGTTGCATCATCTGGCATTGCGGCAACTTCATTGGATGGAGGCAGAATACCTCATTCATTATTTAAACTGCCACTAAATATTCAAAATAACCCAGACGCAGTGTGCAACATAAAAAAAAAAAAAACAATCGTCCATGGCCACAGTGCTGAAACAGTTTAAAATTCTTATCTGGGATGAATGCACTATGGCACACAAACATTCGCTTGAGGCGTTGAACAGGACATTGAAAGATATAAAAAACAACGGCAAACTATTTGGCGGCACTCTGTTACTCCTTTCAGGTAATTTAAGACAAACACTTCCCGTTATTCCGCGTTCAACATACGCTGATGAGATCAACGTGTGATTAAAATCATCGCCATTGTGGCGTAATGTTGAAAAAGTGCAACTGAAAGTAAATATGCGCGTTCAAATGCTTCAAGATCCATCCGCTGAAACATTCTTAAAACAACTGTTAGATATCGGCGATGGTAAAGTTACTACAGATGAAACTGGATGCATAAAATATACCGACCGATTTCTGCACAATCATTGATTCGCAAGATGCTCTTATTGACCAGATATTTCCCGATGTACACAGACGATACACAAATCATGAGTGTCTGGCAGAAAGAGCAATTTTAGCAGCAAAAAATGTGGACGTCAACGAATTGAATCTCAAGATACAACATTTGTTACCAGGAGACTTGGTGTCATACAAATCTAATGATACAGTTTGCGATGCCACCAAAGCTGTAAATTATCCAACAGAGTTTTTAAACTCATTGGATTTACCAGGCATGCCACCGCATAATTTACAACTGAAGGTTGGATCTCCGGTTATTTTGCTTCGTAATTTGAAAGCACCACGGTTGTGCAACGGCACGCGATTAGTCATTAAAAAATGGATGAAAAATGTTATCGAAGCCATCATTTTAAATGCCAAATTCCGAGGTGAAAATATATTACTACCGCGAATCCCTATTATATCCACAGATGTGCCAATTCAATTTAAACGCCCTCAATTTCCAATTAGATTGGCATTTGCAATGACTATCAATAAGTCTCAGGGCCAAACGATGTCAGTCTGTGGCTTAGATTTGAGCACATCATGTTTTTCACACGGACAATTATACGTGCCGTGCTCTCGAGTGGGCAAACCATCCAATTTGTTTGTATTGACGAAAGATAGGATAACAAAAAATATTGTACACTCTGTTGCATTAAGGGATTGATATTGTTTTTTAGTAATATTGTTATAAGTAGCGATATGTATATAATTTTAAAGAATCAATTTTAATAAATTAAAAAAATAAATGTTTCGTGTTTTGTTATTTTTATATTCCTTTACCGCTCACAGCGCTCCATACATCTTCCACTTATATACTACATCCTTACACACTTACAATAAGTTAGTTATTTTTTTCTAGCAAAATATTCTCTAGAAATAATTTATATGACAAAACAACGTTTGTCGGGTCAGCTAGTATACATATAATTCTTTTTTTCAGGCGAATTTGCACTGATATTTTAAAATTTGTGAGCTGTCAATCTTCCAACTTTCAGCCATTTTTAGGATTAGAATATAAAAAGCTGCTTAAAAAATCCAAGTTTTCTACTGATTTTAACACAAATTAAAAATTACTGTACATGTTAATTATGAGTTCACAAACCAAAAATCTCTAAATTCGATTGAAAATTTAAGATTTTTGATACAAATAATATTTAATTAAATTCATTGCCATGTACTGACATTTCACAATTAGCGAGTTGGCGTTCTACCAGGTGAAAATTACAGATTTCATAGAAAAATAATATTTAACTAAATTCAGGTTTTGGTTTCTGATAAAGCTAACTTTACACTTGGTTATTTTTTAATGATAACCAATGTATTGTTTGTTAATTTATTTAGCTTTTAATAGTATTAATATGACCCCATTTTGTCTCACGAGATAATTTCTACTTTTTCTCAAAGTAAATTGTATCATATTTAATATAGCCTCAAATCACTGTTTTTATTTAAAGATTGAATCTATTGTTTATGCAAATTTCTCCAAAAATCTACCCTCTCTTTACCCCTACCTGTATACTGGAAACCCTCGGAATTTCTGAAAACTGTAAAAAGCGTGTACATTATATTTAAGAGTTGCCTCGTTAGGTTAAAACTTTTGAGTTGAGGGCATAGGGTGGCCAACTTTAAAATTTCAAAAGGAAAGGGGTCTTTTGTTAGATCGTTAAAAATATCTTTTCAAAACAAACATTAAAAAAAGATTTGTCCTTTGCTTTTTTTTTTTTTTTTTTTTTTTTTAATTTATGACTGATTAACGTTTTGGACTGAAAGACACTTCCTCCACTCTGAATTTTGAGAACCCATGTAAAGGATGAGGTGCATAAGAGGGATTTTCGCCCCTGAGGAATTTCAAGTTCTTATTTTATTATATGAATTGTTAGACCGCTATAAATAAAAAACTAGCTGGAACCCGTCGAATTCGACGATCACTATATTGACCGCAATGTTTCAAAAATCGTCGCATCATTATTTAAATGTATTTCATGTTAAAACATCTAATATAATTTACGACATTTCACTTAAAAAAAGAAAGTCGGAAAAATGCTTATAAATAGAAATACTATATGTGACATCACTTTCTACAAAATACTGTCAATGTGACGTCAAACTGACTCCAAATAAACAGATGCTATTGCTATCTTATATTTTCTATTTCGTTTAATACTAAGACTATATGCTAGTTGACCTGTCCGGCGTTGCCAGGCCCATGATACCTTAAACGAACCATAAATTTGTATTATTTTACACCTTTAACTCGATTTTGTTTGAATTTCTGTTTTTAAATGAAAGCATCACGAAAAAAATAATCATCTGTAACAAAACAATTACCTCGAACCGAACGAAACTCTGCCTTGTGACCCCGGTTCTTGCGGCAGCGCATATAGGGGCCGCTAACAACATAAAAAAATCCCCCCAAATTAACCTAGAACCGAACGAACCCGCCCGGCAATGCCCGGGCCCGTGATAATAACCTTAAATGAACTTTAAATTTGTATGATTTTATATTTGTATGATTTTAATTCGATTTTATTTGAATTTCTATTTTTAAATAAAAGCATCTCGTAAAAAATAATCAGCTTGTGAAGTCGTTCCTTCACATATATTAATTTTAATTACAGCTTTAAATAAAGGCAATAAATAATTATTATATTTTCAATAAATTAAATAGCTAATAAAAATAGATAACGAAATTCTAAATTACTTTTATTTATTCGCTTTTGTCTATAACAAATATCTTAATTCTAATAATACTTTATCCCTTATGCTATTAATAAATCGTCTGAGAAAAAAAACATATTCCTTTTAAATGACATTTATAAGCTCTTCTAAATCATTTAATAAATAAAATATAAAAATAATATTATTTCCAGTCATAAGCCGTTGGATACATAATTACATTTTCATTCTTTTAAATTGCGTATGTTTATTTATTCGAAGCTAAATTAAGCAATACATTTCCGTTCTAATATCATTAAAGAGTAATTTATATTTTTTTTATCACGGGATGTGCAATAAATCCTAGTCTGAGTGTCTCCCTTAAATAACGGCCTTCTGGCGATAAAGTTTGGCATTGAGGATTGGCGTTAGTTCTTTAACGGTCGTGCTAAGTTCAAAATATTTACATTAAATTATTCTACAAACAAAGGAATATCTTTGGCTATAAATTTGGCACTTTTTCAAAATTCTTGGCGTAATTCAACAGTCTGATCTGAGTGGCAATAGAATCAACTTCAAGAATTCGCTCTACAATCTAGACGTAAGAACACGTAATCGCAAAGCCCTCTCTCTCTCTCATCTAACCCTCTGTATGTCTATTAGACTTAATAATAGATTTTTTAAAATACCTTTCATAAACAAACTTGTTTGATTTCCATGCTGCTTAATAAAGATGTTTGCTGCAAAATTAATAGTTTTTCTTCGTCACGGTCTACAGTTTATTTTTCCTTTAGTTATTGCGACTGCTTATTATACCTGGAGTTTGTTGCGGTCCCTTTTCCTATAGCTCAAATCTTCTTCGGAATCTTCTTGATAAACTTTGGTGCCAGACCTCTTCAGAGTGGTTACGAGATAAAAAGAGAGAGAGGGGCACTTGTTTAGATAAATTTACTAGCTAAAGAAACTATTTTATTTCTGTTGTTTCAAAGTTATACGGACTGACTTTCTTCAAAAAAATAAATCGGCTCCTTGGAGACAGATGTGTAGTTCACCTTATAGTGGATATTTAACAATCTGCTTAAAGTTCTATCTTATGTATGTACTATTTGATGTGTGAAATATTTCCTCGACGACAGCGGGATATGCAAGTATTCAATGAATGATCTTCCCATCGTGTTTTATTTTGACGCAATGGTTTCCCCGAACTATTGGAAGTTTCTTCGCTGCAATTTTTCATTGACTACCGGCGCTCGGCATTTTATCCCAAGTCAAAGTCGCTGGACCTCGTTTTCTATAAGCCGGGCCGGTGTTTCTCCTTCGTCCTCTCATACTGTGTGTTATGGAGGCTCACACTCTGAATGTTGCAAACTCGTGTTCATGTGGAGTGACGGAATGACTTCAATTTTTTTTTATTGTTCGTCTTTTAGACATTTTTCAAGTTATTAAAGGATTTGTGTTTACGGAACTGCTTTATATGCAATACACTCCGCGTCTTCTTCTTCTACTGTGGGCTATGGAGGCTCACTGTGTGTTTTTTAAACCACATTTAGGTAATGTCTTCATTTTTTTTAATTCGAATTTTTCAAGGTTTTTTTTTTTTTGGCAAGTTGTGTTTACATTCATGCTGAGACATTCCTGCATTCATACAGGGAAAATGCCGCATCTGTTTATGGACAGGATTTTGCGACTTAAGTATACGTTTTATTTCGGTACCTTCATAAACTCAAATTTTTGTTTATTCATACTGGACATGAAGCTAAAATGAAGGACTGGAAGTCTACAAACTTAGGAAGTTTTTAATTTTCCACGAACGTTCATTAAAAGAAATAATAATGGAAAATAATTATTTATTGATAATGAAAGATAATAAAAGAAATAAAACAAATAAATATATTTTTTTTTTTCACACCTATCTTTTATAGACTGACAGGTATGTCCAAACTATGGTAAGTGTTTTCCATATTTTTACTCTAAGTGTCCTTGTTAATACATAATTTCTCTTGGCACATTATTAATTAAAATTTTTAGATAATACAAACGACAAGGATACTTAGATATTTTCAAATCTCTGTACATAGTTTTCTGTTTGTATACATATGCTAATTTTTCAATCTTAAAGATAATGATTAAGAAAAAGAAATGTTTCATATATTTTTTTGCTAAATTCAAATGTTGTTTTGCTGGTAATTTTTATTAAATAGGTTTGGAATAAATTAATTTTGTATATCGTGTAAAAATAATTTTTCATTGATAATTTTGGTAATAATAATTATGAAATGGATCAATTAATATTCTAGAAGAAAACTAGGATATTCACATTTAGTGCAAATTTATTTTGAGATTTATGACATGAAGCACATATTATTTTCACAACTTAAATTTAATATTGAATTTGTTTGTTTATCACAGTGAATATACATGTGTTAAAATAATAATAATAATAATAATAATAATAATAAATAAATAAATAAATAAAAGGGAATTAAGTAATTACATAAAATGATGTAATGTTTACAAAATTTTAGCGAATCTTTATTTTTTTAATTCATTAACATCGCAATATTTATTATGTTTGAGGTGTTGAATTTTCCATGAGGTAAATTTCTTATCTTTTAATCAAATGCTTAATAAAATTCGTTATTGATTATTAATTGTATGTTTTATATATATATTTTATTGCAAAATAATTATCACTGTTTATTAATTGAATTTAATTAATATTTTTAATTTAAGAACTAAACTTGAAGTTATTTCATATGTTGGTGTTTTTCAGGCAGGTGGAAAATACACATACCTTTTTTTAGATACCTTTTCGAGATGTGTCGGCGAAAATTCGTTTTTGATATCAGTCGATATCTAGACACTTATTTCTCATCTTTTTACACACATATATTTTTTTTTTGTTCACTTATTTTAGCCTGCTTGGAACTGCCATTGCATAACAAATTAATAAATAAATAGAATAAATAGAGTGATAATTTCAGGTATTCCCATACTTTTGTTCCATAAACTTATGTTTTCATTACTTTTTAAGGTACTATTTAAAAAAAAATTTAGAAAATTTCATTGATTTTTGTTCTTTTCTCACATTTTTTTTAATGTTTTACAATTTATAATTTTCACACCTTTTGCATTGCATTATTGATATTCATGTTTTTTTAATTGTAAGGATAATGGGTTTATTATTTTTATCATGGTTATATTAAATCAAGGATAGTTATAGTTAGTTTCTTAAAATAAAGGTCTGTGTAATTTTGTGCATCACTGTGTTTTGGATGCTAGCTCCAATGCACAAGTGACTGGTTCGATGTTCAGCACCATGTTCCTTCATCTTGAATTCTTGGCCAAATTTTTTCTTGATGAGGGGGCCTGTGTTGTATGCCTTACCTTGCACGATTTTGCATTGAGTTACATAATATTTTGTGGTTACAATAATTCATTTACATAATATTTTTTACTATTTAAATTTTACATAAATTTAATATTATTTTACAGAATCGAATAGAATGGCTTGTAATTAGGGTATTTTTTCTCATTCTTTACTAATATTGTTTCTATAAAAAAATCTTTCTCACAACGCATAGGTACATACTCACGCACACAATGACAGAAGAAATAAATAAAATAAAATATTGAATAAGATATTAATTAATTGACTGTATCTCCAACAATTTTCTTTTTTAACACTATATGTATTCAGGACAATACGTAAATCCAGTACATAATATATTTTATGAATCTATACTGGCCGTATCTTGTTGCATGCAAGTGTCCTGAATAAAATTAACACACAATTTTCCAAATTTACATATTTCTTTTCTCATTTTTTTCGGATATTATGTACATTGACTTTCATGTAAACCTAACAAATTTGTTAGTCTTGAACATAAGGTTCAATGTTTTATTTATTATACTTACCAGGCATTCTTAAATAATCATGTACAATCACTTATACAGAAAGGGAATTGGTTGTATATCTTAGATACCTAAGCACATAAACATAATTTTATTCTAATATTATTTTTGGTTGTCGTATATTTTTCAAGTTTCAATTTTTTATAATAACATAACACAGTATTTTCTTTGCCCATTTTAACTACAATGTTACATTTTGACACAAATGTTTTAATTATTATTTTTTCTAATTTCATAAACGTTGAGAAATTTTATAACACATTATATATTTTTGTCAGTTAGATGTTATCGCTTAAATCCATGTACTCTTATGCTGGTCGTGAAATTTGACATCTAATGTAATTTTTCATTTCACACATTTTTTTTTCTTCTCCACATTCATTCAGTTCTGTTAGATGAAACCTATCATTATTTTCTAAAATTTTAACCCTTAATTACCTTTCATACGAAATTTATTTTATGTGCATAATAGTTTTATTTCGTTCATTTGCGTAAAAAAGAAAAGTTTAGGAGTAATCGAAATATGATTAAAAAGAAAAAGGGAAGACTGTTTAATTTTTTTTTCTCAAACAGAGATAAACATCTCGCCGTTTTCGCCTGAGTTTGTTTACGTTCAAATAATAATAGTGATATTTTTTTTTTTTTCATTCAGTTCAAATACGTTGATTGCAGAGAAGTTTTTTTTTTTTTTTTTGTTTTTTTACTGTACATATCATGCCATATTTTTATCGCATTTATTCACTGTTTCATGTTTGTTTATTGGTGTTTATGTCAGTATTTCTATCATATATATATAGGAATATTTCTCATTGCTAGCTAATAATTATGACAATACGTATATGGTAGGCTTACTTTAACATCGAATTGGGCCCACTGCTGAATAATTGCAGTTATTTTTTTTTTTTTTTAAAGATAAAAACATCTTTTGCACATGTGTGAACAGATTTATTTTACTGTTCTTTTTATCAGCTGATTTGGTGAAATTCTTTTTATTCACCTTTTTGAAGTGAGATTACACTTCTTGTACTCGAGTCTTTTTATTATTATTTTACTGAGCAATTTATAGCCTTTGAAGCTATTTCTTATATATCTATTTTATGCGCATTTTTAATTTTTGAGGCCTCAGCTCAGCTCAGCTCATCGCAGCTCATCTCAGTTCATATATGCTCAGTTCAGTAGATAATACTGTTATTTTAGTCATGACTTTTTTACTTTTACTTTGTGTTTATAATTTTCTGTGCACGTTAAATTTGCAATTTTTGCGCTTTCATCTGCGGCTATGGAAATTTATTTTGTGGCATTTTTTTTTAAATTTTTTTAAAAATTTAATGTTTGTTGGAACACTTACAGACATATACTAATTTTTTAATAATATAAATTATTTCACTTGATATTCACTTTTTACAATATTGCTTAAATATTTTGACATATCACCCATTTAGTTATATTTTTAATTTTCACATATACACATTTACCCTCTAAGCACAATTGTGTTGCTCTGGTTGTCAATATATTAATGACTTCTATAATCTACGGATTTTGACCATTATATTGGTTTCAACACTTGTAACTGTGTAGGGGATTTCACACTTTCACAACAATTTTTGAAGGTTATGTTTTATTGGCTTTCATATACACTTATAATTCATTAACACATGTTCTATAAATACTTCGGGTGACAAAAATAAATAATGAAAATAATAATAAATAAAAAAGATATTGATATAAAATTACTTGCTAAATTTTAAATAAATAACATGAGGATGTATGTGACTTTTGGAAATATTTGGATTGTATATTTTTCCTAATTATATTTTCATTGGTTGTCAAAGTTTCGTTTGATACTATGCGTGAACACATCACCTCTTTCACAAGATGCATTTTTAACAAATTCACACTATTTTTTTTATCTCATTTGAATAACATGATCAGTTATTTTAACGTTTGCAAACACTTTATAATTAATAATTCTCACACACACACACACCAAAAAGAATATATATTTTTTTTTCTCCCTATGTTTCTACATGTGTTCCTGTATATGTTTTCTTTTGGGTCAGAAATTTATTGTATTATTGGCTGGTTTCTCAGTTTGTCAGTCATAATGCAAATTTATCCAATAGTATTCAATTGTCTTTCACATGTATGGTTTTCCATGCTTTTCTACGTTATTCTCAAACTTGGCCTCACAACCCAATGTTTGACACACACACACACTCACAAAATTTTATCTGACCTATTTAGTTGCTATTTCATTGGTTCACATGTGGAGATAATTACATTTTCTTTTATTAAATTTTCAGAGGAATTTTTTTTGTACAAAAAAAAACTAGTTACAATAATAATACACACATACATAAAAGTAAATAATTTTTTGTTAGCTTGCAGTAAATTCTGTTATGTTTTTAGAGCCTGTTTTATTTTTCAAATACATACAAAAGTGAAATTTCCGTACATAGTCTGTACGTTTTAAAATTTTTATTTTTATAAAAAAAAAAAAAAGTTTTTTTTTCTTGGTTAAAGAGTAAAATTCTTGCAGAAAATTTTCTGTCAGTTTAAATTAAATATTTAATTATTTAAAATTTCTTAATTAAAATAATTCCTTTTTGGAAGGTTTGCACCACAGATGTATTTTATATGGCCGTGAAATCATCTGTGCGTTGTAAGAAGTAGTCTGTGCAGAAGTATGTGGCTGGTTCACTCTTCCTTTTTTTTTTTTTTTTTAAAGACTATTTCTTACTGAGCAGTATTATGGAATAATCTGTGTAACATACAGTATACCTTTTAAAAAAGATATTGAATATTAATTGGGCTCGATAAAATAATAGTTCAACTGTAATTATAAAAACAATAGTGTATTTAGATTTTTTTTTGCTGTTTTCGACAATTTTTATGAGTTATATTCTTATCACCTATTTCAGGTCTACTCAGATTTTATGCATTAAAGTTAAAATTTTATTGAGATCATTTTTTTTGAGAAATTCAAATGCTAATTCATTTATTAAAAATTTTGTTCAGGAAAAGGAAATTATTTCATACGAGTAAATTTTAATTTTTTTTTTTTGACCAACACAAGCTATTGAAATAAAGTTGGTTCATAATTTGATGCAAAACAAAATAAATTAGGAGGCATAAAATAAATAAGAGTTAAAATAAAATAAAATAAAATAAAACAATTTTCTTGAACTCTTACATGTGCGCTTTTATTCTGACATAGGGCTAGATTTTTTTTTACACATTTTTACACATACAAGGGACATTTCATTATGTCACTTTGCAGAATGCTGGTTGTCATTTTTGCACAACATGAAGCCTCTTCTGCTTTTCACATATTGTTCAGTACGCTATGTTCAGTTAGGCATCACAAAACCATCATATCTGTCATAGCTATTGTTCTATTATACACTCTCTGGCTCACTTTGTTAGAATTTAATTTTTCACGTGTACGATAATGTTTTTTTCAGTCAAAAATGATTGATTTTTTTTTTTTTTTTCATATTAATGCAATATGAAATTTTTTTTGAAAATTAACAAAATAAAAAAAATAATTTGTTTTTCATACTTCTTATTACTGATTTCCTTTTCCTTAGTATCAACCATACATACATTGTAATGAATAATTATTTTTAATATTTTACACATTTTATATATCATATTTATATAAATTATTGATTATGTGATTTGTTTCAGAATATCACTCTAGCATCACGATGATTGAATATGTCTCATTGTTCCATAACTGTCATTATTATTATTGATTTTTCAAATTTATTGTTATATGCCACAATTTTTTTTTATTGTTTAACAAAAGGTTACTTTACATTTCTCACAATTGGATGCAGATTTTTTTTGGAATTGTATTATGCTGTTGTGAAGGTGAGAGAGAGCGTTCCATATTTTTACAATTTTCGTCCATTTTGACGATTCATTTTTTTTCCCTCGTCGCTGGGGAGAAATATGTGAAGTCGTTCCTTCACATATATTAATTTTAATTACAGCTTTAAATAAAGGCAATAAATAATTATTATATTTTCAATAAATTAAATAGCTAATAAAAATAGATAACGAAATTCTAAATTACTTTTATTTATTCGCTTTTGTCTATAACAAATATCTTAATTCTAATAATACTTTATCCCTTATGCTATTAATAAATCGTCTGAGAAAAAAAACATATTCCTTTTAAATGACATTTATAAGCTCTTCTAAATCATTTAATAAATAAAATATAAAAATAATATTATTTCCAGTCATAAGCCGTTGGATACATAATTACATTTTCATTCTTTTAAATTGCGTATGTTTATTTATTCGAAGCTAAATTAAGCAATACATTTCCGTTCTAATATCATTAAAGAGTAATTTATATTTTTTTTATCACGGGATGTGCAATAAATCCTAGTCTGAGTGTCTCCCTTAAATAACGGCCTTCTGGCGATAAAGTTTGGCATTGAGGATTGGCGTTAGTTCTTTAACGGTCGTGCTAAGTTCAAAATATTTACATTAAATTATTCTACAAACAAAGGAATATCTTTGGCTATAAATTTGGCACTTTTTCAAAATTCTTGGCGTAATTCAACAGTCTGATCTGAGTGGCAATAGAATCAACTTCAAGAATTCGCTCTACAATCTAGACGTAAGAACACGTAATCGCAAAGCCCTCTCTCTCTCTCATCTAACCCTCTGTATGTCTATTAGACTTAATAATAGATTTTTTAAAATACCTTTCATAAACAAACTTGTTTGATTTCCATGCTGCTTAATAAAGATGTTTGCTGCAAAATTAATAGTTTTTCTTCGTCACGGTCTACAGTTTATTTTTCCTTTAGTTATTGCGACTGCTTATTATACCTGGAGTTTGTTGCGGTCCCTTTTCCTATAGCTCAAATCTTCTTCGGAATCTGCTTTATACAGCTGTAACAACAACAAAAAAAAAATTACCTCGAACCGAACGAAACTCTGCCTTGTGACCCCGGTGCCTGCGGCAGCGCATACCCGGGCAGCTAATACCATGAAAAATTTCAAAAAATAACCTGGAATGGAACGAACCCGCCCAGCATTGCCCAGGCACATGATAATAACCTTAAATGCACCTTAAATTTGTATGGTTTTATATCTTTAACTCGATTTTGTTTGAATTTCTATTTTTAAATGAAAACATCACAAAAAAAAAAAAAATAATAATAATCATCTGTAACAAAAATAATTGCCTCAAACAGAACGGAACTCGGGTTCGTGACCCAGTGCCTGCGGCACGTATATGCAGGCCGCTAACAACATGAAAAAATTCTCAAAAATTAACCTTGAACCGGACGAATCTCTGATTCGTGTTACCGCTGCCTGTGGCTGTGGCACCGTATAGCAGGCATGCTACGTGCTGCAAAATCCACTTTCCTCCACTAGGGAGCGCAGTATGTTGTATACGAACATCACTAATCGCCTTGAATTCCCAAGACCTTTCAAATAAGGTGTCACATGGTGGTGTCAACTGCAGAATTATTTAATTGCACTTTCCACCACCAGGGGGCACAGCGTGTTCTATACGAACAACACCAACGGTCAGGAAATATCAAGACCTTTAAAATAAGTTGTAACATGATAGGGTCTACTGCAAAATCACCTAGTTCATTTTTAACCACCAGGGGCGCACTATATTGTGTACACACATCCTCAATCAACAGGAAATTTCAAGACCTTTATCAACAATCGCCTTGAATTTCAAGACCTTTATCAACAATCGCCTTGAATTTCCAAGACCTTTCAAATAAGGTGTCACATGGTGGTGTCAACTGCAAAATCCTTTAGTTGCACTTTCCACCACCAGGGGTCACAGTGTGTTATGTACGAACATCACCAACGGTCAGGAAATACCAAGACCTTTAAAATAAGGTGCAACATGATAAGGCCTACAACAATTTCACCTAGTTCCATTTTTCACCACCAGGGGACGCCCTATATTGTATACAAACAACCCTAATCAACAGGAAATTTCAAGACCTTTAAAATGAGGTGCTACATGTGTGGGTCTTGAACGGATTTCCCTCTCAAACTAATTTCCCCCCTTTCCACCCCTCCTCCCTTCAAATCTACTTTCCCCCTTTTCCCCGCCTTTAAAATTGAAAATTCCAAAATCGGAGATATTGATTTTTTAGTATTCGAGTCTAGTCCCCCCCATGTACAATTTCTTCGCCGTGAAGTAATTTGGAACTGAGTTATGCTCGCCAACGTGTGTTTAACCTCTGCCCCCCCACCCCCCACAGGGGGGGACCGTTCGACTTTTTTTATTTTTCTCTTTTCATAACATATCTACAGACCGAGACCTTTTATTAGACACCTCAACCAAATTCTTACACCTAGCCGTTCTCTCAATTTAGTGGAGACAGACAAAAACACGTTTCAAATTAATATATAGATGATGCGAATTAACTCTAGAATTTCAGTATAACTACTCTGAAATATCACACAAGAATGTTAATGCGTAGGCCTCTCCCAGTCATTGTTGGCGTAATGTTAAACATAATTTCTGCCTGTAGGCATTATTGTTGAAAATATATCATTTCAGAACAAGATTTTTCTGTATTTATGTTTACAAATGAATATAGATTTTAACTATTCTATTTCTAATCTTATGGTGTGTGAAGAAACTTTCAAGTTTAAATATACTATTATGGGAAATTGTATTTCTCAGTTATTAACTTTCCTTCTGTTGTGTGACGTCACTGCTACGTAGTCATGACGAGATTACTTTGTCACTGTATGCGCGCGCACCTGCAGTGCACCTGTTTCTTAGTCGGCGTCGAGCTGCTGTGAGATGCAGACGGTATCTCCGCTCCTAAAATATATGTATGTTTAGTGGTTATGTATTGTCCCTTTTGTTATTTAATAAATGTTATTAATGTCATCATGGTCTGTAGCCGTTTCCTTATATTTATGGGGGCTTGACCGATCCGGAAATTTGTACCCCTAGCACATAAAGCCGTTACTTCTGTTTTCTAAAACAGTAGCGTGAAGACGAACGTTTCATTTATTTTTTTAATAAAACGACAAGACGTATTATTCTATATTCGATAAGATGTCTCGCTGATATTTAATAGACGTTCTTCTATACTTTCATCACCTACTGGATATTTCTTACGAAGCTCATTTTTTTTTTCTGCATTTCAAGTGTTCTTCAGTTACAATTCTTTTAATCTGCTGGACGTTACATACGATTTTCAATACAAGACAAAAGCATTCTAAGTCATATTATTTATATTTTGCTATTTTTATCTACAAATAAATACAAGTGCGACGTGAAATGTCAACTTCATGCCGATGATTTGGAATGTATCAGTATTAGTGCTACTTTCTTCGTGCTCGACGTACTCTTGTTCTTAAAGTGCTTCATACTATGTTTAATTAAATAATACAAATGTCGCTGCGTGGGACTGCCCTTAATCCAGGTAGGCGCATGCATTTTTATTTCTCTTTACATGATAAAAAAAAAAATTCATTTGTAACATTCTGTTTAATTTTTAATTGAAACTCATTTATTGCCGTTTTATGCCAGTTTAAAAATTATTTATTTGTTCATTTTTGTATAAATAAAGAATTTTCTTCCCCCCATATTTAATTATTTTCCCTCAATAAAGAAATATTCTGTTCCCCAATATTCCCAATACTTATTTATTGTTCCTAAATATATATATATATTCTGGTTTTAAAACATTTTTTTTTTTCAATATTTACTTAAAAAAAAAAAAGAAAGATCATTTTTTTTTATTTACTTCGGTTTCCTTATTTTATTTTTCTTGCATCCTAAAAATGGCCCTTAAATTCGGTGACCTCCCGTTGGTTGCCAACTCGCTTAAATATTGTA
Organism: Salticus scenicus; assembly: GCA_963930645.1. Classification (NCBI taxonomy): domain Eukaryota; kingdom Metazoa; phylum Arthropoda; class Arachnida; order Araneae; family Salticidae; genus Salticus; species Salticus scenicus. Next base: position 75,501,028 of record OZ005655.1, on the reverse strand, counting down.
AAACAAACACTATAAAATTACTTAACACGCTGTTAGGATACCCAACTTTTGATCATCAATCGCGTAAACGTATGAGAAATTTTAGCGGTTTTACTGCCGAGTGCCGATTTCGACATTAACAAACATCAGGAAAATATTTTAAAAACATTTACTTTATCTGATTTTATATCAATCGCTAATGCCGTACACTTAGAACCAGTCGCCAGTAAGGAAAATTTGTGTAAAGAAATTTTTAATGCACTTACTGATAAACCGCTGAAGGCGTCCTGGCGTCATCTGCGCATGGGTGAAAAAGGCTGTTCCATTTATAAAATAGGAATGTCCGTAGTACCTAGGGATGTGTTTGTTTATGGGTATGAAAAAATTATAAACTCACTGATTGCATTTCTTTTCCTTCTTTGAACTGATTCTTGAATATCTGGTTATATAAATATTTTACGATTAATTAAAAGAAAGAAAAACTGATAATATTATAAAGGGATAGTTTTAGATTTCAATATAAATATTACTTAATTAAAAATAAAAATAAAAGCTTTGTCAGTATTTTGAAACTTTTGAAGTGTGTAACACTCACTTAAAAATTGTCAATTATTATTTACGAACTAGTATATAACCCCGTCAAAGATGACGGAATGTGAAATCAATTAAGGTAGTGAATCAACGAATGCTTTGCTAGCTTTGCTGGTCACTATATTTAAAGGGTACTAATGTGCAAGTTGTACCTGACGGGACTAATGTGAAAGTTATACATCACTGGACTAATGTGCAAGTTGCACCGAACGAACAAACTATTTAAAATCGGATATTGCTTTAAATATTTGACACTTTCATTTTGGTATTTATTATCAAAATTCTTGAAGAAATAATTAAAATTTTTCAAACAGTAACTTCTTCTTCTAAGGCTTCTTTATCGCAAAATTTAATGACATTATGTTGAATACGCTTCGATTCACTACGGAGAGGTTTAATCCGAGAACTCGTACCAGATGTATGATCCATTTGTTCCAATATAAACAAACTGTTATACAGAAAGAAATAAAAGATAACAAAGCAGGAGTATTAATGCTTCTACACATAACAGAAGAAACAAGAATAATAGAAAAATTTCCCCTCTCTCTTCCTTCTTCCTTTGCTGTGTCTCCCAGCGAGTGAGTGGAATCGTCCTGGCACTTTGCCAACCAGGGATCAATCGTCAGTGGCCGGACAGTACTAATTTATCTGAGTTTCAGAAAACATTAAACACTAGTTTTTTGTCAGACGAAGACGATCTCAGTGTAAATAATCATTCTGTTGAAACCCCTTCTCCACTACTTCGGTTTTCGAATCTCAAACCGAAACTTTTCCTTCGGAAGTTCCAAATCGTTCTCCGAATGAAACTAGAGACGCGATGTCGGATTTGAGTAATCACTTCTGGTTTCTTCTCCGAACACCTGGCTAGTATGTGCAGAACTTTTTCTGGTAATGATTCTTATCCTATACGTAATTTTTTTAATGACATAGAGGAATAATTTTGTTTATTTCCGAGTCTTACTGATCAACAAAACTTATTTTTGCTAAACGATTAATTACCGGTTCTGCTAAAACATTTTTATTTTCGCAATGAAATTTTAATACTTATGAGTCATTTAAAGCCGCGTTAATTTCTGAATTTTTGGATACCATACCGTCCATTGAGATACATAAACAACTAGGAAACAGAAAAACGCGTCCTAACGAAACTGCTATGCAATATTTTTTAGCGATGCGCGAAATTGCTAGTCGTGGTAATGCCGTTATTGACGATTCTTCAGTTATTCAGTACACCATTCAAGGTATACAGGGCAACTGCTCTGAAAAAATTCTTTGTGGAGCAAAATCTTTTGCAGAATTTAAAGAAAAACTACGTACTTATGAAACTGCTCTTAATACAATAAACTTAAATCAACGAAATTCAGTTATTTATAAACAAACATATGACAGTCGAAAACGTAGTACTGGTCACACACAACCAGCTTTCACTCGCGAATCCAAATTTAATATTGGTCCGGCATCTCAAAATAAATTACGTTGTTTCAGTCGTAACGATATTGGTCACTTATCTAAATTTTGTTCTAACCGTTCTCGTGGCCCTAGGTGCCTTGCATGTGGTCTTTTTGGACACAAGTCCACCGATTGCCGTTGAACCGCTGCAAATGAAGGACCTCCCTCCAGAGATAGAGTTAACACTGTACATGAATTGCATGCTTCCCATATGTGTAAACAAGTTACAATTAGTGGTAATGAATTAACTGGTTTGGTTGATACTGGTAGTCACTTAACTCTTTTGAAACATTCCGCATGGATAAAAATAGGTTCCCCACCGTTGTCAAAAATTAATAAATCCTTAACTGGTTTTGGCTTTGCGCGTATACATGTTATCGGTACTTTTAATTCTTTTATTACTATAGACGATCAGGAGTTTTCCGCAACGATTTCAGTTGTACCCGACGTGTCCACATTTTATGACCTTATACAACCCAAATTAAAAAAAAATAGAATACTTGTCACTTTTCAAAATTAAATTTAATCTAGCAAAAAATAAGTACAAAATAGACATTTAAATGAACGTGTAACCTTTCTTAGGCTTTAAGTATACATAGCATTTGATATACACTTAATTCAAATTAATACTAAACTGAATTATCAAAAAGCTTACAGTGATGATGGTTTATATAGAGTCAAAATATTAGAATATTAAAACAAAAATAATAAATAAAAAATCTGGTGTGAAACAACCACACGACTTCCATTACCCACTATTACACATATTATATGCATTTTTGAGAGATAATGCGATCAGAAAACATAAAAGTGAACTAAAGAGAAAATCGTTAGAGCCGTTTTTGAGATACCAACTTAAAAAAAAAAAAAAAAAAAAAAATCAATTATTGACCGGAAAACAATAATTACATACAAAAGGATATTTAAAAGTGATTTAATATGGCGAGTTTGAAAAAAATCGGTACAGCTGTTTTTAAAGGAACGCCCTTGGGAGACCTGAAATTGAGCTATTTATACAGGACGCCTATCAATTTTCCTGAACTAACCAACTATATCATTCGAAAGGACATCTAATAGAGTGTTTATGTAGCAAATTTGAAGAAAATCGTTAAAGCCGTTTTTGAGATACGGACTTACGGACCCACTTCCGGTTTTCGATGTTCCACTTCCGGTTAAAATCAATTATTGACAGGAAAACAATAATTACATACAAAAGCATATTTAAAAGTGAGTTAAAATGGCGAGTTTGAAAAAAATCCGTACAACCGTTTTTAAAGGAACGCCTTTGCGAGGACTGAAATTGAGCTATTTATAAGGGACGCCTATCAATTTTCCTGAACCAACCATCTATATCATTCGAAAGGACATCTAATAGAGTGTTTATATAGCAAGTTTGAAGAAAATCGTTAGAGCCGTTTTTGAGATACGGACTTACGGTCCCACTTCCGGTTTCCGATGTCCCACTTCCGGTTTTTCAATTTTCACCAAAATTTGGAAATTTCATCTGTAGACCAGTCGTATTTCAAATCTAAAGTTTCGTAGCTCTATCTTTATTAGTTTCTGTGCTATAATAGCCAGAAGATTCTCCACATACACACACACACACACACACACACACACACACATACACACTGACCAATTGCCAAAAACCACTTTTTTGGACTCAGGGGACCTTAAAACGTGTAAATCAGGTGAAAACCCGATATCGAATTTTCAGACCGAATACAATACTTCCATTACCTACGGTAGTAGGATAATGGAAGTAATAAAATAAAATAGATAAAATTTCAAAGAAAACAATATTAATACTTAGTCGCGTCACCTTTTGCTAGAATCACAGCTCTGATCCTTTCAGGCATGGATTCCACCAGCTGTTTACATTCATCGTTACTGATACTGTTCCATGCACTCTTTAGTGCAGCAATGAGTCCAATTTTGTTGGTTAGAACTAGGTCCTGAACCTTTTTCTTTAGATGATGCCACAAATTCTCGATCGGATTTAGATCCGGAGAGTTACTTGGCCAGTTTAATACAGAAATTCCTCTTTCTGTTAGCCATTTACGAGTCAATTTCGAAGTATGACACGAAGCGGAATCTTGTTGAAAGATAAATGCGTCTTTGCATAAATCCTCAGAGGAGGGTATCATGTAGTGTTCCAGTATATCTTGATACACTTCGGAATTTACACGTGGTTTAAAAATACATAATTGTCCTTTTCCAGAAGCACTCATGCATCCCCATACCATGACGGATGTCGCAAATTTGACGAAAGGCCTTATACAAGATTTTTCAAAAGCTTCATCTTTTAAACGCCTAACTCGAACACCCCCTTTGTCAACAGATATTTGAAATAACGATTCATCACTGAATAAAACATTTTCCCAGTCTTGTTGCCCCCAGAAGAGCTTTTCTTTGCACCAGAGGAGTAGTGCACATCTCTGTTTTATGTTCAGCTTGGGCTTTACTTTAGGGACCCGCGATTGAAACTCCAATTTGGCAATTTATGCAATCGCCTAAGCGTAGTTGACTTTGACACGGCAACTCCAGATTCTTTCCAACACTCATTGTAATAAGAAACACTTTTAAAGCGATTATTTTGGACGATTTATTTTAATTTGCGTTCATCTCTGGCAGTCGTTACAAGCTTTCTACCACATTTACCCCGTTTATTTTTTAGTTGGCCGCTTCTTCTATATTCCTTTAAAACCTTCGAAACCGTAGACTGCGAAACCTTCACTTGATCCGAGATAAACTGTTGCTTTTTACCTGCTTTAAACAATGATACAATACACGTTTTCGTTGTTTCCGAAACATCACGTTGACGACCCATTTTAAGCGAAAGAGTAACTTAACGGCCCTTTTCACTCACCGTCGCCGGATGCCCGAACCAATGTTATTCTATGGGAAAAATTTTCTTTACAAATAATTTATTAACTAATACATATTTTTAAATTCTGTTTTTACGTTCAGAAAATTCCCAACTGTTAAATTGACGGACCGTTTTTAAAAATTTATTTTTTTAATTTTTAAAATTTTATTTTGAAATTGCAAAATGAAAAAATTTCACATATTGAAAATTCGTATTTTGCAGCTTCAAAATAAAATATAAAAAATTAAAAAAGTAGTTTTTTAAAAAAGGTCCGTCAATTTAACAGCTGGGAATATTCAGAATGTGAAAACAGAATTTAAAAATATGTATTAGTTAATAAGTTATTTGTAAAGAAAAATTTCCCATTGAATAACATTAGCTTCGGCTTCCAGCCGCGGTGAGTGAAGAGGGCCCTTAAGATCTCTCAAACGCCAAGCTTTATACTTGTCGCAATCTATCGGTTTACAGATATGCAAATTTTCCTCTGCTTTTTAAATTTATCTATTGAATTAGTTGATTATTCTAATTTTATGACCCATATAAAAAGTCAACATAATTTTTAAATGTGTTAAAGACTCTTAAATTATTAAAATAATATCTGTATAGTTGTTGAAAATTGTTTTGCCAATTCCTGAGTAACATACGTCACTTTTTTAATTTACATACGTTCGTTTTACACGACGCATTGCCAAGTTTTGTTCAGAAAATACTGTTATTCTATTATTTTGAATCTGGGTTGTAGTTGGATATGACGTCATCCAACAAGTCAACATTAGCACTTCACCCACCGGTGTTACTTTTTCTAGTTTTTCACAACAAAATGAGTGTACCGCAGATCCAAATTTTATCATGACGATCACTGACGATAATCCCAAATTTGATATTGGTCCTAATGTTTCACGACATATTCGTAACGACATTGACAAACTGTTGTCGGCCTATAAACCTAATAAAATCAAAACTGCGAACATTGAACTTAACATCACTTTAACTGACGATACACCTATTTTTCACTCACCCTGACGTCTACCCTTTACCGAGCGAGACATTGTAGACGCACAAGTCTTTGAATGGCTTAAAAATGGTATTATCGAACCAGTGTCCTCCCCATATGCCAGCCAAGTGGTAGTCATTCGTAAAAAAGATGGTAAACACAGAGTTTGCATCGATTTCAGGAAGCTCAATCGTAAGTTAGCTAAGGATCACTACCCCCTCCCCTAATTGATGATATTTTAAATCGACTTCAACATGCCAAAATTTTTAGTACGATAGACCTACGTAATGGATTTTTTCATGTACCCGTAAACAAACACAGCCCTTTCACTAGTTTTGTAACCCATAACGGTCAATTCCAATTCCGCTACATGCCTTTCGGACTTAGCTCCTGCCCTTCAGTCTTCATGAGATATATAAACGCTGTTTTTAGAGACCTGATTGCTGCCGGCTTAGTACTTCCTTATATGGATGACCTTGTAATTCCCGCGTGTAACGAACTTGAGGCCGTAGAGCGTCTAAAAACTGTTCTCCAAACAGCTAGCGAGTACGGACTTGACATAAATTTTAACAAATGCCAATTTTTACATACCAAAATAGATTTCCTCGGTCACATAATAGAAAATGGTAAACTTTTGCCATCCCTTTCCAAAACTAAAGCTGTTTTAAATTACCCAGACCTTAAAAATGTTAAGGACGTACGTAGATTTCTCGGCCTTACTGGATATTTTAAGAAATTTATCCCGCATTTTTCTACCATTGCAAAACCCTTAAGTGATCTTCTGCGTAAGGACACCCCTTTTCAATTTCAAGAGGAACAAAAAGCCGCATTTCAAAAATTAAAATACTTACTTTACCAAGAACCAGTTCTCAATATTTTAAATCAAAATTCCCCTACTGAGGTATATACAGATGCGTCTATAGATGGCTTGGGGGCAGTCCTGTTGCAGAAAAACATCAACGATAATAAATTCCACCCTGTCTTTTATTTTTCGAAGAAAACATCTGATAACGAAAGAAAATATACCAGCTTTGAACTTGAAGTCCTCGCTGTGGTAGAAGCCCTCAAAAAGTTTAGAATCTACCTCCTGGGAACAAACTTTAAGATAATTACAGACTGTGACGCGTTCGTAAAGGCACTTAATAAAAAAGAAATAAATTTCTCGCATTGCACGATAGGCTCTGTACCTTCAAGAATTCCACTACACTATTGAGCATCGCACAGGTTCCCGCATGGCGCATGTGGACGCTCTAAGTCGAGCTCTACAATGTTTCATCATCCAAGATAGCCTTCATGTAAAGCTTTTGAAAGCTCAGCAATCTGATGAAGAAGTTCAGGCATTATAAACGCTTCTGCAGTCCACACCTCATGATAATTACACTACAAAAAACAACCTCCTCTATAAAACAGTCAACGGTATCGATTTACTCGTCGTCCCTAAAGACTTGCAGAATAGCATTATTAAAGAAGCACACGAGCGTGGACATTTTGCAGCACTCCGTACCCAAGAGTTAATAAATAAAGATTTTTATATTCCTCACCTCAAAGACAAAATCGAAAGTTGCATCAAAAATTGTATAAAGTGCATAGTGTACAATCGAAAACGAGGTAAACAAGATAGTTTTCTCCACCGAATTGATAAAGACGATGCACCCCTGCACACATACCATATTGATCACCTTGGTCCTCTAGCTTCTACATCAAAAAAAATATAAAAATATTATAGTTGTTGTTGATGCGTTCTCCAAGTTTACCTGGCTGTACCCCACCAAATCTACAGACGCCGCAAAAGTTATCAGCAGACTAGAAAGCCAACGATCAATCTTCGGAAACCCCGCTATAATTATCGCAGATCGAGGTCCAGCATTCACTTCTACTGCATTTAAAGACTATTGCCACGACCAAAATATCACTCACATAGCAATTACAGCAGGTTTACCAAGATCGAATGGTCAGGTTGAAAATAAAAATTCCACTATCATCGCAGTATTGTCAAAATTATCATCTGACAATCCCGAAAAGTGGTTTTCCCATATGTGCCTGCTCTCCAACAAATCCTCAACTCGACATTTCAAAGGAGTATAAAGACGACACCCTTCGAATTATTATTTGGTACCAAGATGAAAAATTATTATTTGGTACCAAGATGATATCAAGATCCTGGAGCTTCTCAACGACGAATCTACTAAGACCCGCTGTACACTGACGAGACATGAGACAAAGTTTGAAGCGACATGCGACACACGCATGTTCTAAATAGTTTTCAGGAGATGAAGTTGTATTTAAAGCATGCGTGTGTCGCACGTCGCTTCAAACTTTGTCTCATGTCTTGTCAGTGTATAGCGGGTCTAACACATTCTAGAGGCAACGTGAAAAGCGACCTATCGACGCAAAAAAAAAAAAAAAAAAAAAAAAAAAAAAACAGATTCAAACAGTGCAAGAAGAAAATCGCAGACAATATAACCTTCGAAGACGACCAGCTGCTAAATTCCAACTCAACGATTTAGTCGCAGTTAAACGCACCCAGTTCGGGCCAGGCCTAAAACTAAAACAGAAATTTTTAGGTCCATATAAGATGACCAAACTTAAACCAAACGACACATATGACGGCGTCAAATGCGACTTCGTAGAAGGCCCATTCAAGACCAGCACATGTGCTGAATTCCTGAAACCCTGGAGCGACACCTTTCAGACACTTAATTGACATATTTCTTCAAAACTTTCTATTTTTTTTTTTTTTTTTTTTTTTTTTTAAGAACTCTTACGTGGACATTTTTGTGTGCAAAATTAAACTTTTTATTTTTATTTTTTTTAAATCATATGTTGAACTCGAACTTGCCAAAATAAGAAAAACTGAAAAATTTTCATGAACTATTTTTTTTTTCATGAACATTCTATACAGTGCCTGCCACATTTTCTTTCTTTTGGTGAAAATTATCTACCTATTTCCCCCCCCCCTCCCCACTTTTTGCTAGTATGTTATTACCATCTTATCTTATTTTATTTTAGTATTTTGATGATTCAGGTTTTGCCTGTAATAATTGCACAAATTTTCATTTGGTAATGTATACATTTTTTTTTTTTTTTTTTTTTTTTTTTTTTGTTAATGCAGCTGTATTATTACTGTATCTATACTTCTATTATTTAGTAATGTATATTGTTTGTTTTTATTTTTATTTCTTTTGTTTTTGTTTAATTTAATTTTTTTTTCTCTTGTGTTTGATAACCTTCAGGCGAGGCCATGATGGCCGATGTGGGAAATTGTATTTCTCAGTTATTAACTTTCCTTCTGTTGTGTGGCGTCATTGCTACGTAGTTATGACGAGATTACTTTATCACTGTATGCGCGCGCACCTGCTGCGCACCTGTTTCCAGGATTGCCAACTTGGGGACTTAGCCCCTAAATTTAGGGACTTTTTTGGCCGATGGGGACTTTTTTGGGGGCTAAATATTTTTAGGGGCTTTTTTGGGGACTTTCAAAATTATGTTGAGGTCTTTTGAAGACTTTTCAAAATTTTGCTGATTTTATTTTTTTCTGTGGTTTACTTTCCCTGCAATAATTAAATACCTACTTTTTATATTTATTGAATCATTTCTTATAGATGGAGCGTGGACAGTGTAATCTGTTTTCGTCTGCTAGGAACAGAAACATCATCACATCCTTTAAGTGAGATTTCTCGAACAAGTCTCATTTTAAGGATTTCTAGATTTTTTTAAGCTGATTTTTTTTTTTTTTCTTTCCCATAGTGACATATCGTGATATTTCCTTCAGACAACGTCTTTACCAGTTTTTATGTATCACCTTGCCTTGAATGAATGTACAAAGAGTTTTGCTTTTATCTAAATATATAAAGCTAATTGCTTGTCATTGTATCTGTCCAGATATTTAGTCCGAATTATTAGATTTTGCCAGAAATTGGTGCACTTATTAATCAGGACAAAATCTAGCTAACATCGTATTTTTTAGTTCAATCGGATAACTGTCACAAAAGATATTTTAAAAAAGAAAGCTTTAAAAATATTAAAAAGACCAAAAAAAAAAAAAGGTGATTGGAAAAAGAAATAAATTAATATAGATATATTTCTTTTTATGCAGAAAAAAAAATGAAGATTTTTTTTTTTTTTTAATGAATAAAATTGAGAAAAATTGTTTTAAAGCAATGGAATAGCTTTAATACAGCATTCCTCGGTGAAATTTAAATTTCTCACTGAAGTAGCTCGCACGTTTTTGCAAATTTTTACAAATGCAATTACGATGGCCCTATAGTTCATCCGCAGAATCCGGAGCTGCGGATAATCGGGAGTGTACTGAAATTATTTTTAATGATGACCTTTCGTTGAGTACTAAACTCAAGATGCCGACATTCTGAGAACACCGGCTGTAATAAAGAGTCCCGCGACTTACGGATCATAGACCTTATATAGATAGACCACGCATCAACCCTCATTATCTGTCCGCGACATGAGCTAGCTTCCCCAACTAAATTATCACGTGATCCGGACCTAGAGAGAGAGACGAGAATGAATATTATGTTATTTTTCCATAGGAAAGAAAGTAGTTTTGGGTTTTTTAATTTCTGTATTGTGCACATAGACATACTTTTCATTTAAGCCTTAAGATTTACACATCGTTGGAAAGCTAAAATGGTCATAGATTAATTATAAAAAAGTTTCTTTTGTGTGAAACTATTTTGAAGGGGAGAATTTTTTGTTTGAATTCTTACAAAAATAAGTGCTTTCTTATGGAAGAATCTCCCTCAAGTCCCTGTCACGTGACATACGGCGAAGATCGCAAAAGATGAAGGTATCAGATTACACCCTCATGTTGAAGACATTCACTATAATGGGTAGTCCTATTGGTGGCGTAGTCTATCTATATAAGGTCTATGTTACAGATCGTCCGACAGGGCGCAAATAATTGAAGCCCCTTTGCCCCCCCTTGGAGGCAAAAGCAAGACTCAGTGGAGGAAAGCAAGATTAAATGGAGGCAGCTCAATGGAGTCAGTAGATACAAGACTTCGAGTCTTGTTTTTGCCTCGAAAGTTAGCACATGTTTTTTGCATCTGAAGAAGAAAGGCCACGTCCTTACGAAACTGGTAATGCTTATATCAATATCATAGTGTGTGAAGAAGTTTCTAAGCTTATTTTTTTATTGTACACCAGTTCTTTAATTTATTACCAAGAACAATGCTTTCTATATCATATATATAATGTAAGAGAAAAGTAAAATGAGAGAGAGAGACAGAAAACAGAAGTTTTATCTTTAATTTAAAAGAAAATTTGCCTCTTGAAATTTAGTCGTCGTGTCGACCAGGCAATTGGGATTTTTCAGAACCTGGTTTAAAAAGCTTAAAAGTTCAGAGCCACGTATATGTCCTTGTAAACGAACGATTTGTACAATCCTCATAAAAAGTTTCGTGTAGCATCTCCAGGAACAACTTTAGTATATCCCCACAACGATATTTGGCGATTTTTTGTTGGCGATTATGGCTAAATCCTAAATCTAAAAATCATAATTTAAATCGTAAATCATAAAATCATAAATCCAAAATAAACAACATATAGGCTGCCATATTATATCGCAAACAGTCCAGAACGACATCGTTATCGTTCAAAACGGCGCCAAAGAAAAATCGTCAAATTCAGCTGTGGAGATATACTAAAGTTATACCCATCTCCATATTATACACATTTGGAAAACTGAATTTGGACTTCCTGATAATACGAGTATTTGTTCTTCAGTTATGATGATAAAAGACACACGCACACACACATGTCAATCTGTAAAAACCCAATTTTCGTATTCAGGAGACCACAAAATGTGTAAATATAAGAAAAAATAAAATTTGAAAAATCAGACTTAAAAACAATATTTTATCATGTATGGGTAAGAAAAAATAAAAATTAGTGTATAATCTTTCCACCTTCGTATTGTTACCGTAATTTGAAACAAAATTCTTTAATTGTTACAATGTATGTACGAAAATATTTCAAACAATGTACATTGTTTGTTGTTTTAAACAATGTAACAAAAATCTGAAACGTAACTACATTGTTTAAGTTAAACAATATGCATACATATTTATTTCACTGTGTTTCAAAAGAATTAGTTTATCCATTTTGTATGACAAAAGTATTATCTTAATTTAAATAAGCCTCAATCACTTTTTATATACGACGTCGATATTTTTCAATTTTAATTTTCATGATGGAAAAAAGTTTGAATTTTATATCTGAACTGAAAAAACTTCGCAAAAATCAAAAAATATCTAAAGATGTATACCACAAAGAAATAACGGATGTTTTCAGAAAAACTTTGAATTTTAAGTTCACTGAAGTAATTGGGCAAGGATCAGTCTCTACAGTTTTACGAGTATGGAATGAAGAGGGTGGCAAAGGATTGGCAATGAAAATGGTGTTGAGTGAAGACATGGGTCCTAAAGAAAAAGAATGGGGGCAATTAAACAACAAAAATGTCCTACCTCTGTTGGATACCGCTGATTTTTCAGTATTTGGTTTGACATGGTTTATATCTAAGCGTGTTGATTTAACATTAGAAGATGCGCTGAAGAAAAAAGTAATCTTTGATGAACCTATTAACTTTAAGCTTGCAGTTTCGTGGATAAAAGAAATAACATCGGCTCTTGATTACCTACATACAAAGAAATTGAGTTTTCTGAATTTGAAACTGAGCAATGTAATGATTTGCAGCGATAAAAGTGTTCAACTTTTTGGATTTCATCGCATGAGTGGGATTGAAAAATACACAACTGAGTATGTATTTTTGGATAGCAAACTTTTACAATTCCATATGCAGGTTCCCCAGCGGCGACTAAAAAGCAACTATTTGCTACTAAAATCAACCCCAGGCTACTATGGCAACTATTTTTGTGTAAAAGTGGCTTAAAAGCTACTATTTTCAGTTCAGGTAGCACTATTTTCAGGAAAATGGGGACTATTTTGAATAAAAAATTGTTACCTGTTATTTTTTCTGCCCCTTCACTGCATTTTTACTTCTATTACCCAACAAATTAGGTAATGGGAGTACTTATTGTATTCGGTCGAAAAATTCGATTTCCAGTTTTAATCTGATTTACATGTTTTAAGTTCTCCTGTGCCCAAAAAAGTGGGTTTTGGCAATTGGTGTGTGTATGTGCACTGTAAAAAATATGTCCTATTTGCTTCCAGAAATACTCTGTAATTTAAGAAAATACGCGTAATTTACGAAAAAATTACGTTGTCAGAACGTATTTTCTCAAATTACAGAGAATTTCTGGCAGCAAATAAGACATTTTTTTTTACAGTGGGGAGAGGGGGAGAGATCTGATGACTACCATATCTCCGAAACTAATAAATATAGAACGATTAAACTTTAGAATTGAGGCAAGTCTGGTGTACAGATGATTTTTTTTTTTTTTTTTACTCTAAGACTACTATTTGGATCGGAGTGGCTACTATTTTGGCTGCATTGCAAAAAATATGTCCTATTTGCTGCCAGAAATTCTCTGTAATTTGAGAAAATACGTTCTGACAACGTAATTTTTTCGTGAATCACGCGTATTTTCTCAAATCACAGAGAATTTCTGGCAGCAAATAGGACCTATTTTTTACAGTGTACTATTTCATTCAGAATAGCTACTACTTTGGCTACTATTTCAAACATTAAAGGCTACTAAAGCAACTATTTTTGATTGTCTTTCATGCTGGGAACCCTGCATATGGTTGTTTATTTATTACTCTTTTTAAGATTAAGTATAGAAGAAAGTACTGGATTTGTAAAAAGTTTTGACTTCCAGTTTTCGGCGTATTTACACTTTTTGAGATGTTCTGAATACGGTTTGACCATATTTTAAAAATATTCATCTGTATGAGTATCTTAATGTGTGTAACAAAATTTTTATGTCAGCTCTAGATGAAGAATTAATGAACATAATTTAATGAAAACGAAAGTTATATTTAGAATACATTAATGGGTGCTCATCAACTTTTGGAGTATATTGTTCAACAAGTGCCGCTATCTTCCAGTTCTATCATGATCTTTAACATGGCAGTATAGGACAAAATTTCGTAAAAATGGACAAGATATAGATTAAAGAAAAAAAAAAAAAAAAAAAAAAAAAAAAAAAAAAACACTCATTTTAAAACTGAAAATTTTTGTTTGTAATAGTCAACTAGGATAAAGTTTTTGTGTACAGTCGGTAACAAAAGTCTCCGAACACTAGCAAAAATTCCTATGTAAAAAAAAAGTGCACTTAATACAGTTTTGTTAAATAAATCCTTGTCGAATGCTATTTTTAGACTGACTAAGAACAGGATTCGACTAGGATTTATTTAATAAAACTGTATTAAGTGCACTTTTTTTTTACATAGGAATTTTTGCTGGTGTTCGGAGACTTTTATTACCGACTGTACATGTAGCAGCACTTTTCTTCCAATTAAATATTTAAGATAAAATTAACTCATCATCTTATGTACGACAAAAGGATTAATTAGTCTAAAAAAATAAATGTCTCTTACACGTTAACTCTATTTTATGAATGTTTTTTAAATTTAAATATTATAGTACAGTCGTTAACAAAAGTATCCGAACACTAGCAAAAATTCCTACATAAAAAAGTAGAGTTAATACTGTTTTGTTAAATAAATCCTTGTCGAATCATGTTATTAGCCAGCCTATGAATTAGATTCGACAAGGATTTATTTAACAAAACAGTATTAACTCTGCTTTTTTTTATATAGGAATTTTTGCTAGTGTTCGGATACTTTTGTTATCGACTGTGTATAATAGTTATAGCCAATTTATAACATATATTTAGCAAATTCAAATCTTAAAATCGAACTCAGCTTGTATAATTAATTAATTATTTTACTTTACTTTATTGAAGATTTATTACTTTTTCCTATATTCATTAAAAATGTATTGGATTCATTAAAATTTTTAACTTCCTGTGTTTTCGATAGATTTACACATTTTGAGATTCCTGTGCATAACTGAACCATATTTAGAAAATGTCCATCTGTCTGTGTGTGATCAAAATTTTGTGGCAGTGCTAGATTACGAATTAATTCACAGAATTTCATAAAAATTTATATTTAATTGCAGTTTAACATAAATTGGTCCTTGTTAACTATTTGTGCATATCGCTGCTCAACATATGCACCTGTTATGCTGCAATTTCCTCCATTTACAAAAAGGCTGTATTTCAAATTTTATAGTGTATAATTGCATAAATTTTGATACGTAAGTAGTCCAATAAGAAAAAAAAATCCCTTTTCGGCAAGCTTAAAGGCAAAGGCAGACGTTAATGTTACCAAAGGAAAGAAATATTACATATGCATAACACATATAGTTAGCCAATGGCTTTATTCCCACACATTGCATTATTTACGTCGCTATTCTGATTTTAAGAAATTTAATTATCAACTACTACTATTCATTCTACTTAAAATTTTAGTCTAGATTTATTGGTCAGTAAATGATTCAATTTTTTAAAATCCAAGCTCATAATCATTCAACAAATAGAAGCCATAAAGATATACAATTTGGTGACAAAACTTGCGACTTAGCAATGAAATTTGATTTGGCGGCAAAATTTGGTAGTTGATGACGAAATTTTTGACTTGGTGACGAAATGCGTTATTTGATGACAAACTTTGGCGAGCTTGGCGTGCGTAGAGACTTGGTATGCGTCTTGCTTAAATAATATATTGGTTTTCTTTCTCCTTTAGATATGAAATGCCCGAAGGATTCTTGCCCCCTGAATGTTATTCAGCTGAGGATCGTAAGCGTCCAGTGAAAGAAAAAGGATTTGATATGTGGTGTTTAAGCATGATTTCAATTGAAGTTTTCACTGGCAATTATCTGTCAAGAAATATTCCAGATGAAGTGTGCTGCTGGAGCGATATTATATATCCGCTACTCTTTAAAATTTTGAAAGTAAGAAAAAACATGTATATATTGTTGTTATTTTAGGACGTTTGTGTTTACATACAGTTTAAAATTGTAGTTTTAATTCGATTCACAGTTGATAAAAATACACACATAGAGAGAGAAAGGGTAAAAAGAAAAACCTAACACATTTTAAACTTTAATATAAAATGAAGTACAGTCGGTAGCAAAATTATTGAAGAACTAGCAATAACTGGTAAATGATGTGCACCTAATACTTCTTTGTTAAGTAAACATTTTAGTCTTTATGCTGTGTATAAAAAATTAAGTTGATGGTAAAAATTAGCGATCAAATTAAAACAAAATATGAAAAATGGGGATGTGCACTTCAATAATTTTGCTGCCGACTGCAATTGACATATGAGAATGCGTATTACAATATTTCTTATGATTAAAAGTTTTGTGTAGCAAATAAAAAAGTTTGTTCCAAATTATGTTCATAGATGGCGTTGTAGCTCGAAAACAACAGAGAAAACATCAAAAATACAACAAAAGCAATAAAAGATAATTTTTTTATATTTTGAAATATTCACTAGAATAATTTCAACATATGGACCTCTTAGAGCTCGAGAAACACCCAAACGGTAATTCAGTTCAAGCCCTGCATTAGTAGACTTGACTTGCTGGATTTCTGTATACCAGTAAATTTTTACAGAAATATCCACTTACAGTGCAGCCACATATCCTAAAACTAGCAGTGAGGACGCCTCCAAAATGTTGGAGGGATGCCAGCTTGACCGGCAGTTTGAAATTTGGAAAACATCCAGTAATTCCGCACTCTGTGTTATTGCTCATTTTCTCTGAGTCAGATGGCTGTCACCTCTATTTTAGCATTGGACTCGTTGAGTTAGCATTTGCGCAGATGCTTCCATGGTTTCATAAAAGTGGTCGAAGAATAACCTTTTAGCGAAATTCTGTGATTAAGTAAGTCACGGAAAACTTTAAAAGAATAGTGGCATAAATTTGCCGGAATGGTTGACAGCTCTGGATTCGATCGCATTTATTGGTGAAGAACTGGATTCATGTATTATTATTGTGTGTGCAATTATATGGAAAGAATATAAAAATCTGCAAAAAATCCATGTTCAAATTAGTGCTTTGAGTCACCTATTCTTTCCGTTAATTAATATGTTTTGTATTTTTTTTTTCAATATTATATATCGGACATTAGTCTTTTTAATTATGATATGCATGCTTGTACATAAATTATTAAATATAATAGTATGCATAACTGCATGAAAAAAAAAAAAAAAAAAAAAAAAATACAGCAATGGATAATTAAATTTGATACTCTTTCTACATTTTATATATTAAATATAATAGTATGCATAACTGCATGAAAAAAAAAAAAAAAAAATACAGCAATGGATAATTAAATTTGATACTCTTTCTACATTTTATATATTAAATATAATAGTATGCATAACTGCATGAAAAAAAAAAAAAAAAAAAACAATACAGCAATGGATAATTAAATTTGATACTCTTTCTACATTTTATATATATATAATGTAAAATCTAAAAATGAATACAGGCGAAAAACGTAAAATTGAAAGTCGACAAAAAATATTAATAAACCAAAAAACATTGAGGACATCGTCAGGGGAGCAGGGAAGCAGAGATGTTTTAAGAGTTACTAGCAAATAATAATAATAATAACAATAATAATTAAAAAAAAAATAGTCTAATGATGATTTTTTCCAGTGCCTAATGACGAATTTTAGGCTTCGAAAAGATAATATTATTGCGTTGGCCACACGGGATAAGCTGCAAAAAAAGTCAAGTTAAAAATTAACAGTAGATGAAAGTACATCACCCAAGAACGGATCCATAAGGCAGTATATTAGTTCAGGTAAATTTATTGATTATTCCAAAGAAGCTAATTTGTTGCGTGACCATAGATGGAATAACAGTATGTAGCGGGGAAAACCATACCAGGCACAAGGCCGGGCCCAAAGCCCCAATCTTTCTTGAGCTACTGCATGATCGTAAGTCAGTAAGTAAGTGAGCTCCAAAACTGGAGTATAAAAATGATATTCCATTTGGCGTTAATTTTATAGACACCAAGTTCAAAGTTTAAGATAGAGAATGGTTGCGGCACGTTACGAATTTTTTTTTTTTATCATTTTTGAAAAGGCGACTAGTACCTTATTGACCATTGTTAGTGAATGTGGGCATGATTTCGTCAAGATTTTAATTCCTGGGAAATAAACAGCTAAGCAAATATTTTATCTAGCTGATGATGTAAATTAGGCGACAAGAGGGCACTTGATTTACATTTCGATGACAGATTTAAAGAAACCGAATTAATTATTTCCTGGTGTCACAAAACAAAAGGATAGAAATAAGTCAAAACATATACTTTCCACCGTGAAAAGAATTTTCATTGCGTTAGGATTGCTAAGTGAATACTAGGAATTAATCAAAGAATTTGTTTCAGTTACATTGAAAAAGGTATAAAAGGGAAGACATAAAAATTAGAAAACGTATATTGTAAATTTATTATTTATAGGTTAAAAACAGTTATACCGTAATATTTTAAATAGTTGTGTAATATTAAATAATTTTATTTATAACTTTATTTATTTAGAGAATTTACCTATCTTTTAAAGATAAAACAAATTTTAAAATATGTAATAATCTACATCACAGTAGCTTAAATCCCTATATCTTACCAAAAGAAAGAAACCCAACCAGTTTAGAAAATAAAAATTAAAAATTGAATACAAAGGAATTGTTTTTAAGTATACACCATAATTTCTATAAGTATCAAAACCTATAAAATGATTTAATTATTAATATATATATATATATATATATATATATAGTTGTATTTATTTTTATTATTTTATTTATTTTTGTTTTTAACCTTACTAATTATATTCCCTAATATATATATATATATATATATACATATTCGGGAGCACAGCCTCTCAGTCACAGGTGGGGTTATTAATGAAATAATATTTATAACGTCACAATGTTTTGGGGGGACAAGTGTAATAGTTTTTGCTTTAATAATTTATCTTTTTATTTATTTATTTATTTTTAGAAAAAGAACTTCAATCAAGAATGCCGATTGTCTTTCCCGAACTGCAGCATAAAAAATAAGACGTTGAAGATAGCAAGAAATTTCTGCAGAGCTTGCTTAAGACTTGCCCCTGAATCAAGGCCACCAACTTCAGTTTTGTTAAATCATAAACTTTTTGAAAACGATGGATCACTGGCGGGAAAGGAGTGGATATGGGAAAAGCTGTTCAAATCAAAACCTATGAGAGAAAAATGTAGAAAAAACAATCCAATTCCAGCAAATACCAATCGAAACACTAAAGTCAATCGAGCTGATGTCCACGAAATTAACATAGAAAATGTTGAAATTCCTGAATGCATACTTCCATTTTTAGAAAAAACTGAATCTCTTGTTCAAAGTCCATCATGTTCTAAAGCCATTCAAGTTGATAACTATGAGATTAGTATGGAAAAGGATGCAATGCTTCAATACAAACTACCATGTTTACAAAAAACTGAATCATCAGATCAAAGTCAATCAATAAGTTCTAAAACCAGTCAAGGTGATATCTCTGAGATTAGCATGAAAAATGATGAAATTACCCAATATCCAGTTCTAGTTTTAGAAGAAAGTGAATCTGCTGATGAAATTCTATGTTTACAAAAAACTGAATATGCAGATCAAAGTCAGTCAGTAAGTTCTAAAACCAGTCAAGATGATATCTCTGAGATTAGCATGAAAAATGATGAAATTACCCAATATCCAGTTCCACCTTCAGAAGAAACTGAATCTTCAGATGAAGTATTTTGTAATAATTTAAATTTTTCGTCACTACAAGAAATGTTCGCTCAAACAATGGTAAAGCATCGCCAACAGAATTTAATATGTAAAGTGTTACACACAGAAACCGTTATAAAATCCATGAGACATTATGTTGAATATGAAAGAAAATGTAAACCTGAAGCAGTGAAATTCAAAAATATTGATTCTACGAAAGCCTTACCCAGAATGGACAGTATTGGCTACAAAATTGCATCGAAATTTTTTTATTATTTCATCTAATTAAGGCGTTGTATAGCTTAGATAACGCCATAAAATACTGTTATTTAGATCATTTCAGGAAAAATCGTGAACTATATAGTTAATAAAAAGCAACTTTACATGACTGTCGTTTACTTATTGCAACTAATTTAATCAATTATATATCATTTTAAAAGCAATTTTCTAACAAATGAAGAAATAATTATGAAGAAAATTTAATGACAATAAAAACAAACGTATTACAATGTGAAAGCATTTAAAATATAAAACATATGAGATAATACGTAAAATAATAAACAAAACATAAATTTAGACAATTCGATCTTTTTCAGTTCCTTATCAGTACAGATGATTGGCAAATGATCGGCCATAGAGACCAAATTTTCCCCTGATTTTGAAAGTATTAAAATTGTTTTAATTGTTCTGACTACAGTCGGTAACAAAAGTGTCCGAACACTAGCAAAAATTCCTGTCTAAAAAAAGTACACTTCATACGGTTTTGTTAAATAAATCCTTATCGAATCATGGTCTTACAATGACTAAGTACAGGATTCGACAAGGATTTATTTAACAAAACCGTATGAAGTGTACTTTTTTTACATAGGAATTTTTGCTAGTGTTCGGACACTTTTGTTACCGACTGTACGCTGAGCCGGTAGAGTATGTTGCACTATTTTAAGTTGTTCATTTTTTTTTGTCTGTACTGATAAAGAGCTAAAAAAGCTCGAAACGTTTAATTTTATGTTTTGTGTAATATTTCATGCATTATCTCATACGTTTTATATTTTAAATGCTTTTAAGTTATAATAAGTCTAAATTTTATTGTAATTAAGTTTTCTTAAAATTTTAATTGATGATTCAAATGATTTTAAAATTCTTTAAATACTTTTTATATTTGCAACAATAACACTTTAACACATTGTTTGACGGTCACGTGCAATTACGTTTTTTTTTTTTTTTTCTCAAGAAAAATTAACGCCGCCAATAGGCGTTTGACTAAAATAATACTTTACTTTAAAATATGATTTTGCGTATTCCATGTTAAGTGGATATATGAGTTTCGAAGGCTTAAAAAAAAATCATATTTTCTCTTATTTTTTTAAATATAAGATGTTTTATTCAAAATTTTGAGCCTATAAAAGAGACTAAACAATATTTTATAAAATTTTCATTAAATGTTTTGGAAAATTCAATCAGTAAGTCTTGTTTTTCGGAGACCGTTCATAAAAACGGTGTATACGATTTCTCAAAAATTAATGTAGTAATCTTATTAAAACTTTGAACACGTCTTCAAAATAAAATTGGTTAGTGCTTAAACGAATTATTTTCTTTTTTTAATAATCGGTTGCAACTAATTTTACAAGGCTATACGTGGGGTGGTAGAATGCACCGGAAATTGTACTATATACTCTTACCAGACAAATGTCGTCATTTTTTCTTATTAAATTATTGAGCTTATTCCGCGTGTGTAAATATTGTCCATTTATAAATATTATTTTTTATCTCCATGTATATCGTAATTGGACCACGTTAAAGAAATATTATATAGATAAGTAGAAAGCATCACACGTTCAATATTTTTGGTTAATTACTATTCTCATTTTTAACTTTTTAGTTCACTTTGTCATTTAACGTGCGTTTTCTTACTTTTTTGAATTATAATTTACTTTTTTTTTTGTTAGTAGTTTTAATTCATTTGATTTGTTATTATTTCATAGTAGTACTTTGTTTTTAGTTCCCTTTTAAGAGTTTTATTATTATTATTATTATTTGATAGTTTTTCGAAATGCCCGGAAAACGCAAATCTAATCTTTCCAACAGAAATAATAAAGCTCGGGCTATAAAAGTAGCTAGAAGTCAAGAGACGACTCCTCAAGCGGAGCTTAGAAGAATTGAGCAAGCAGAGCGACAGGCTATTTCTAGATCAGCTGAAAAACCGAAGTATTCAGAAATGAGACGAACACAGCACGCTGAATATTTGGCAACCCAGCGCGCTTCTGAAACTCTGGAGCAATCACAACTGAGGCGGCAACAGCACGCTGAATATTTGGCAACCCAACGCGCTTCTGAAACTCTAGAGCAATCACAACTGAGGCGGCAACAGCACGCTGAATATTTAACAACCCAACGCGCTGCTGAAACTCTGGAGCAATCACAACTGAGGCGGCAACAACACGCTGAATATTTGGCAACCCAACGTGTTAATGAATCTCTTGAAGAGGCAGAAAATCGACGGCGAGCCATTGCTGAGCGGAAGGTACAGCGACGGCAAACGTTTACAAGAAAAACGTGGTCCATATTTGATAAAGCTTCGTTTGAATATGATTCAACTCTTGACTACGCCAGCCACGGGCTTATCAAAATGGAGAGGATAAGTAAAGAGTGTAAATTTTGCAGGGCATTTAAATGGAAGGAAGAAACTGCAGGAATGTGTTGTTCTGGAGGAAAAGTTTCCGTTCCTTTAATAGAGGAACCGGTGGAGCCTTTAAAACATTTATTTTCTTACGAGACAGTGGAATCACGGCGTTTTCTGAATAATATTAGAAAATACAATTTATGTTTCCATATGACATCTTTTGGTGCTGACAGAGTGATCGCAATGCCAGGATTTTCACCAACTTTTACCATTCAAGGTCAAGTGTATAATAGAATTGGGTCTCTACTGCCTACTTCGAACACGCAGCCAGAGTTCTTACAGGTCTATTTCATGGTCGACGAGGAAGCCGCAACTGAGCGACGGTCAAGGCTAATTACAGGAGTTTATAAGGAGACGGTCCGTAAAATACAACGAGTACTGCACGACAATAACGCCTTAGTTAGGGAATTTAAAACGGCACTTGACAACATGCCCGATGAAAGCTGTAAGTTAGTAGTCCACCCCGACAGAGTGCCGCGCGGACAACACGAGTGACGCTACAATGCTCCAACTAGCAACGAAATAGCAGTCGTGATTGCAGGCAGCGAGCAGACCACAGCAAAAGAAATTGTTCTACGAACACGTGACGGCACGCTTTCTAGAATCGCCGACACGCACCGGTTCTACGATGCTTTAGAGTACCCACTCATATTTTGGAAAGGGCAGGAGGGATACCACTTTGACATCCAATTAATTAATCCAGCTACTAGCCGTCCAGTATCAAACAAAAAGGTATCCTGCATGGACTTTTACGCGTTCCATATGATGTTCCGGCGAAATCATTTTAATTTACTACTGCGATGTAGGCAACTTTTGAACCAATTTCTTGTGGATATGTATGTCAAAATAGAAAGTGAGCGCTTGAGATACATAGCGCTTAATCAGACAAGACTGCGAGCAGAGAGCTACGTACATTTACAGGACGCCATAAGAACCGATGGAAATGTCGACACCAACAATTTAGGGAAAATAGTAATCCTTCCCTCACCTTTTGTAAACAGCCCGAGATACCTTCACGAGTACACACAGGACGTATTTGCGTACGTTCGCAACTACGGGCGACCAGACCTATTTATTACGTTCACGTGCAACCCTGCCTGGACAGAAATAACTGAAGCGCTCATGCCTGGCCAGACGGCAAACGACAGACATGATCTCATAGCTAGAGTGTTCAGTATAAAGGTCCATAAATTAGTAGCTCTACTTACTAAAGGCCAAATATATGGAGAGGCTCAATGCTTTTTGTACTCGATTGAGTGGCAAAAACGTGGATTGCCCCACGTACATTTGTTGCTGTGGCTTAAAGAAAAAATATGTCTCACCCAAATTGACGACATTATTAGTGCCGAGATCTCTGACCCGAGTACGGATAAAAAGTTACATGAAATTATTGTAAAAAACATGATTCACGGACCCTGCGGAGTAGAAAACCAATTGTCTCCTTGCATGAAGGACGGAAAGTGCCCAAAAAAGTATCCCCGGGCACTATTGAAGGATACGCAGACAAATAACAATGGATATCCCCTATACAGGCGGAGAGCACCCGATCATAGTGGTAGGACTACTAAAATTAAAATTCGTGGCGGTCCTGTGGAAGTTGAAGTGGACAATAGTTGGATTGTGTCGTATTCGCCCCTGTTGTCTAAAATATTTAATGCACATTTAAATGTTGAATATTGCAGTTCTGTGCAAGCGATTAAATACATTTGCAAATATATTTGCAAAGGAAATGACCAAGCTGTTTTTAGTGTCCAACAATATAACGCCGGTATTACCCTCAGAGATGAAGTGCAAACATTTAGGGCAGGTAGATACGTCAGCAGCAACGAAGCAGCATGGAGGATCTTGGGCTTACCGCTGCACGAGAGACACCCCGCTGTCACCCACCTGGCAATTCACTTACCCAATGGCGAGCGAGTATACTTCACTGAGCAGAATTTCCTAGACAGAGTGGCTACACCTCCGAAAACAACACTGACTGCATTCTTCGAACTCTGCGAAAATGACAACTTTGCCAAAACCCTGCTCTACTCTGATGTACCACGGTACTATACGTGGAATGCATCTAGGAAGGAATGGAAGCGTCGTGTACAGGGAACACCGGTTGAAAACTGGCCAGGTGTGAAGGCAGGAGACGCATTGGGTCGGATATATACTGTGCACGCCAGCAACTTTGAATGTTTTTGCTTGCGAATGTTGCTGAATCAGGTGCGGGGCCCGACAAGTTTCCAGAGGCTTAAAACCGTAGACAGTTAAGAGCGAGTAACGTTTAGGGAAGCATGTGAGGCTCGCGGACTATTAGAAAATGACAACCAGTGGGACGCAACTATGGCGGAAGCCGTCCTTTGTCGCTCAGCAGCCAAAGTTAGGGACCTGTTTGCGATTTTAGTGAGCACCTGCGGACTATCAAACCCGCTCCAGCTGTGGGATAAACACAAGGACGCTTTATCAGAAGATATTGCATATAGGCTGGATGGCACTCACAATGATCTAATCATTAACGAAGCTTTAGTATGATTGAAGATAAAATGATTTCCATATCTGGAAAATGTCTTGCTGATTTCGGCCTACCCACACCTCAGAGAAGAGGGGAATTGTCAAGCGATGTTGTAACGGAGCTAAACTACGATATCGCGGTTTTAGAAGCGCAGGTCAATGAAATGGTACCACGATTACTTCCTGAGCAGCGTCAAGTCTATGAAACGATTTTGTGCCGAGTAAATAGTGGAGAGGAGGGATTATTCTTTCTTGATGCACCAGGGGGTACGGGTAAGACATTTGTGCTGAATCTTCTGCTTGCCCAAATCCGCAAGGACCGCAATATAGCTCTGGCTGTAGCTTCTTCGGGCATTGCTGCAACTTTGCTTAACGGTGGCCGAACTGCACATTCCATTTTCAAATTGCCGCTTAATCTTGCAAGCGAAGATACCCCAACATGCAACATCACCAAAAACAGCGGACGGGGAGTCCTTTTGCAACAGTGCAAGTTGATAGTATGGGACGAGTGCACAATGTCGCAGAAGCATGCAATAGAGGCCTTGAACCGCAGCCTGCAGAACATCCGCGGCAACCATACGTTGATGGGCGGCGTTGTCGTTTTGCTCGCAGGCGACTTTAGATAGACACTACCAGTTATTGAGAAGGGCACACCGGCGGATGAAATAAACGCATGTCTCAAGGCGTCGCCACTCTGGTATAAGATTGAAAAGCTCCATCTTACATGCAACATGCACGTTCGACTGTACAACGACCAAGAATCAGGTGTCTTTGCAAATAAACTTTTGAAAATTGGTGAGGGTTGTCTAGAAACGGACGCAGATGGGAAAATTCAATTTTTCGAAGAATATTCCCATCCAGTAGCTACAGAAGATGAACTTATCATGCAAGTCTTCCCCAATTTGGATGTTAATATAAATAATGATGAATGGTTGTGTGAGAGGGCAGTGCTATCGCCTAAGAACGAGTAGGTCAATAAAATAAACAAAAGAATTTTAGACATCACCGCCGGCAATTCAAAGTTATACACATCCATAGACACTGTGATGTCTGATGACGATAGTACTGCCTACCCCGTTGAATTTCTCAATTCTCTGGAGTTAACGGGAGTACCGTCCCATATGTTGGAGCTTAAAGTTGGCGTTCCAGCTATGCTGATGATGCACCCAGACTGTGCAACGGCACTAGGCTTCGTATCACAGAGCTGAGTATTAATATTATAAAATGTACCATTATTACAGGAACTGCTAAAGGAGACAGCGTTTTGATTCCCCGCATACCTATTATTCCCAACAACTTGCCATTTCATTTCAAGAGATTGCAATTTCCATTGAAATTGGCTTTTACAATGACGATCAACAAGTCCCAGGGCCAAACCTTAAAAGTGACAGGCATTCATTTAGGAACTCCATGCTTCTCACACGGTCAATTATATGTTGGTTGTTCACGTGTTTCAAGTGCCCAGAACTTGCATGTGTTGACGGAAAATAATAAGTCATTTAATGTTGTATACAGATCGGTATTAAAATGAAAATAAATTGTATATTTTTCCCGTAGATCTTTCAATGAGTTACAAATTTTTTTGAGTATACTTTATCAGACTCTGTTTTGCACAGCACCACAATGTTAAGGTTTCATTACATTGCATATTATGATCAAACCGTCAGTTCCCACACATACACATCAAAATTTCTACGTGAACGAAGTCGCGTGTAACAGCTAGTGTATTTATATATATATCACCTGTTCCGTATTTTTTTTGATTTACTGCGCATATTTTTAATTCTCAATTTGTGTGCTTTACTTCCCTTTCGCACTCGTACCCCACATTCTCGTTTTCAACTGGACTGTATTATACGTACAGTTGGCTGCAAAATTATTCGAGCACTAGCCAGTAATTCCTATATTTAAAAAGTACACTTAAGACTGTTTTGCTAAGTAAATCCTTGTCGAATCATGTTCTTAGACTGATTAAGAACATGACTCGACAAGGATTTATTTAATAAAGTTGTATTAAGTGTACTTTTTTTTGGCAAGGATTATTGCTAGTGCTCGAATAATTTTGCAGCCGACTGTATAATCATAAATATTATTTTACACTAGCAGGCTTTACCCGCTTCTCTGATCACTATATTTAAATGAATAATAATAATAATAATAATAATAATAATAATAAAATCAATATTTTACTTCCTTATACAAAGTATAATAAGGAAGTATTGTAATCCCGATTTGCGAAATGGATTTTGTATTTCACATTGCTCGAAAACGAATGATCACTGAATGTTCCCAATTTATACGTGTGACTGTCATGATGTCTAGTTGTACACCTGCAAGTGTCGTCTTAACACGAGCTCTCGTTTTAGAAATATAAGCGACTTTACATGATTTTTCGTGACGTCTGTATGTGTGTGTGTCTGTCTGTATGTGCGTATGTCGCATAACTCAAAAACCGTTGGACGTAGAAAGTTGCGAACTGGTACATAGGTTTGTTATAACATCTAGTGGTGCACCTCCCTTTCTAGACTTTGTATGATTTTCCGTTTATTTAGGAAAATTAGGTTCCTAATGACCAAAAATACAAAGGTTTTGGCCATAATGTATCAAAAAACGGTAATAACTCAAAAACGGTTCGGACAAATCTTGCAATCGATTTGTAACTGACTTCCCAAATAGCTAGATATTTGAAACTTTCTGAAAAGCTCAAAACACGTTGACAATATATTTTTAAAATATTTTTAGCCAACTGTTTCGGATACTTGCTGCCTTCAGCAGCGTTTATATGATTCAACAGAAAAATTATTTAACTAACTTCTCGACTAGCTAGACATTTGAAACTTTCAGAATAGTTCAAAACATGGTGAAAATGCATTTTTTTAAATACTTTTAGCCAACAGTTTCGGATCCCTGATGCCTTCGGCAGCGTTACCTGGACAAATCTTGCACTCATTTTTTAACTAACGTCCTGACTAGCTAGACATTTGAAACTTTCAGAAAAGCTCAGAACATTGTGACAATGCATTTTTTAAATATTTTTAGCAAATTGTTTCGGGCCAATGCTGCCTTCGGCAGCGTTTATATGGTTCAACAGAAAATTTATTTAATTAACTTCCCGACTAGCTAGACATTTGAAACCTTAAGAATAGTTCAGAATACGGTAAAAATGCATTTTTTAAATATTTTTAGCCAACTGCTTCGGATCCCTGCTGCTTTAGGCAGCATTTCCTGTACAAATCTTGCAATCGATTTTTAACTAACTTCCCGACTAGCTAAACATTTGAAACTTTCAGAAAACCCCAGAACACGGTGATAATGCATTTTTTAAATATTTTTAGCAATCTGTCTTGGGTTCAATGACAATGCTTTTTAACATTATGTATATATTTCTAAAGGTATATAAGGAAGTCATGTGGTGCCCACATCAGATTTTTTTTATACCGTTCTACAAATTAAAACTGAAAAGAAAATACATTGAAATTGCTTAAAATTCGCTTCGGGCCCTCGCTGACTTCGACAGAGACTTCTTCACCGCAACGTCTTGGTACTGGATAATTTAATTTAATTTAATTTATAGAAATGTCAATAATGCAGGAAAAACTGCATTACTCATTTTCTTTTTGATAATAAACTGAACGGAAAACGCATAAAATTTTACATGGAGATATTTTGTATAATTAGACCAATTAAAAAAAGTGCTTTTCCTTTTTTCCCCACTCACATTAGAAAAATATTTAAAATAAATTTGAGAAAAATTGTGCAAGCACATTGAAATAGCTTGGACATCTTGGCGAAATTTGAAATTTGGCACTGAAGTAACTCGGACATTTCTCGCCAAAATGTTTACTTTTGTATTTGCGATAACCATATCAACTCATAAAATACAATTGAGAAAAATTGTGCAAAAACTTTGAAACAGCTTGGACCACTTGGTGGAATTTGAAATTTGGCATTGAAGTAGCTCGGACGTTTCTCGCCAAAATGTTTACTTATGCATTTGCGATATCCGTATCAACTCATCGCCGAAATGACAACAAAATTATAAATTATTATAAGATTACAAAAAAGCAAAGGAAAGAAACTTTTTATATATAATGTTTTTCAATTTTCTGTTGAATCTTATAGCTATAGAACTACATTAGCACTTTCAGTGATGGATCACGGGCGCAGAATTCATACCGGTATTTGTTTAAGAATTTTCTCTAACTATAATATCGTTGATTTAAGAAGTAGAAATTTTTCTTATATTGATAGTGGTATGAATTCTGCGCCCGTGTTCCATCCCTACACTTTATCAATAAAAGGAAATTTTAAAGCGATAATGACGTCAATTTTTGTGAGATGAATAATTTAATTTAGTTTCAATTTTTCAATATTTACGTTTAACTAAATGTATTTGTTTTTATGTCGAAAAAAATGAACTCTTTTTTTTTTTTTTGGGGGGGGGGGACTTAAATTATAGCTAACATTTATTTTCATATTTTAATTAATTAAAAGAAAACTTTGCAACGTAATATGTTTAATAACTTGATGTATATAATGTCCACACAAAAAAGAGCTCTTTTAAAAAGTATAAATCTATGCAGTATCCTTAAAAAAAAAAAAAAATATATATATATATATCATCAGTTTTTACTAAAAAAAAAAAAAAAATATATCATCAGTTTTTACTAAAAAAAAAACATGGCCAACGTTCATCACCAAAGTAGTTAAATCTAGACCAATCAAAAATAGGAGTTGTCCGCCCGGAAGTGTTCCCGGCAAACTCTTTGCTTTATTTATAAGATTTGTTAAGATTATATGACAGCATCCGATATATGTATGCTTCAGTTACTTGAAATTAAGTATTTAAGATAAAATAGGTTTACTGCTTCATATGCGTAACTTGACATCTTACATTGGGGGAGGGACAAAAATTTTCAAACTATATGAAATGAACCCCGAACGATGATGTTTGAAATTATATGTGTAATGATTTTTAATGTAATGTGTGATTTTTTTTTTATTTGGTCATGATTTTAATCTATTTCATTTTAAATTTAAATATCGAATTACTTTACTAATATCTAACTAAAATACCTTAATTTAAAAATTTCTTCTATCAAACTAAAATGAATAAGTTAATAAACTATTTCTGCATTTTTATTTTCACATGTTTTTTTAGAATTAAACGGAGTTATTAGTATGTCTTTAGATTTCTCCATACATACAGAAAGATTTTTCACGCCTCTACAAGCGTATTTCGCATGTTTAAAACAAAAGCTCGCCATAAAATATTAATATGTTTCTCAATCAAAGTTTGGGGGGGGGGGGGAAACTTGCATTTTTAGATTGTTGGAAGCAGATTCACAAAAACTGAAAACAGTTTTCTTGACTTTTTGAGCTAAAAATTTAGGGACTTTTTTAGGGGATTTTCACAAAAGATTTAGGGACTTTTAGGGGATTTTCAACTTGAATTTAGGGGCTTAAGTTTTTTGGAGTTGGCAACCCTGCCTGTTTCTTAGTTAGTCGACGTCGAGCTGTTGTGAGATGCAGACGGTATCTCCGCTCGTAAAATATATGTATGTTTAGTGGTTATGTATTGTTCCTTTTGTTATTTAATAAATGTTATTAATGTCATCATGATCTGTAGCCGTTTCCCTATACTATTTCTAATCAAATATTTGTATCCATTGTACAGCCGGGGGAAAAAAAACGCAACATCAGCTGTAATTTCGTTATTAATTGACGCAGGAACATCTAATAGACCTAATTCAACAGGAAATTAAATGCACTTTCTGAAAATGTTGTCGAATTTTGAATTAGGGGTCATCTACATATTGAAATGAGCGCCAACTTTGATTTTTTTTAATAGCAACACCCAATTTTGACTTCATATTCGAATTTCTGAGAGTCTGGCAGTGCGGAAAAGCATACTGCTTGTATACTTTATCTTTAGTATTTATAGAGTTATAATCAAAAATGTGATAGGGGTTATCAGTAAATGTAGAAAAATAAAATTAAGATCCTATAAGAAACAGATAAAATTTTAATGTTTCACACCAGAAATCTTTCAGGTAAAAAAGAATTATAAAAATTAATGACTTAACTAACAAAGTTAACTTAACTGACTTAACAAAGTTAATAAATTAACTTTGTTATTTTTTAAGATTTGATTCGTTATCTCATGCAAAACTTTATAAGAGACGGCCCCCTAAACCACTCCAAAAGAAAGATTTATTTATATCTCGAAAACTAATGACTGGAATGAGCTGCAAATTTGCATACCCATATTTTTCAGCATTAGGATTCATTTTATGTAAAAATTCATATAGGTCATAATTCATAATTTTTATGAATATGAATTTATTAATATTTTTCAGAATTAAAAATATTTTTCAGAATCAAAAGTAATGATGGATTATGTTTGGGTTTCTTCCCTGTATCTTGTAAAAGAAAAATTATATCGTTCGTGTTATTTTTTGGGAAGATATTAATAAAAGTTTGAAATATGAATTTAACATTAGCACCTTCAAACTTTGTACGCTTAGAACTCTGCGAAAAAATAAGTGAAATATACAACCAATATACTTTTTCGCGTTGTCGCGATCCCAGGAATTCAAATATAAAATAAAAATGGGGCATTACCATTGAAAAAAATCAAAGTTGGTCCGCATTTTAATATGTAGACGACCCCAAATTCAAAATTTCAGTTCATTTTCTGACACTACTCACAATACTCCGTCGAATGACACCTATTACATTTTTCTACATTGATTAGTAATGAAGTTAAGCTGAGTGTTGCGTTTTTTTTTTTTCTACGACTGTACATTAATTGTAGAAAGACGAATATTGGGTATATTCTTAAAAATTATTGTAGCATACAGATTGCAAAAGAAACGTCGTTGGCTGAGTTGCTCCGAATGTTGTAGATTCGACTGAAAGTGCCGGGTTCGATCCCTGGTCGCACCCGTCGATCTAACCGTTCAGAGTTTTCCGTGGTTCTCCGAAACTCGCGTAAATACGCGTTAGGAGGACCCATTGGAAAGGCTCTCACGGAGGTTATTTCACCCAAAGGACCCTATCGTAGTCAATCGGCCTTAACCCAATAATTAACCAACCAACGCAGATTCGATTTTCCGCAATGGAAAACTTCAAGATTTGAACTGCATAGATAAAAAAAATACTTAAATATTTTTTAAAGAATATTTAGTGTAACAAAAGGAAAATTTAAATAGAATTTGATTAAATAGCTGCCATTTCAACAATAACATTTCTTTCAAACCAGTGAGAAGTAGTAGTGTACGCAATGTTTTCACTGTAATGAATGTTAAGTTTTGCTTTCAATTTTAACTTTTTTATATGAGCGCGGTGAAGTAACACTTTTATATTTATGTATAATTTACATTATAGTGTACTTCATAAGATATTTCAATAAGAAAGTGTTGCTTCTTTGCGCTCATATAAAAAAAAAAAAAAAAAAATAGGTCAAGTCTTAAAATTGGAGAATTTTGGCGAAAAATGCAAAATTGTGTACCTTTGGACCCCTGGGAAACAAACAATTACTGGAATGATATAAATAATATTGATTGAAATATAAAATATACACGTTCTAAAATAATTAAATGCAAAAATTTCACACCTGCGATCAATCTGATATTTTCCTCAATTTCAAGGTCGAAAACCCCTCTTATGGACCCTCATCCTTTCAGAACACTGTAAAATATATGTTCAATAAATTCGAGGGTGACTTTATTTGGAAGGGGGGGGGTTCGGACTTGGATCACAGTGGAGCCAGTTTTGGGCAGGCAACTTTGAAATTTCAAATGGGGTGGTTTGTTTTTTGTTTGCTCGTTGGAAAGATTTTTTTCAACACAAATAAAAAAAAAAAAAAAAAAAAAAAAGTTTCGTCCTACAATGCTTTTTAAAGCAGTTATGGCTGATTAAGATTTTAAAATACAATTTTTGAAAAAAAAAAAAAAAAAAAAAAACCATTCCATTATATTGTTTTACTACTTATATTAACCTAAAAAATGTTTAACACTCGCTTTCCCAAGATCAAGGCTTTACTGCAGAAAAATTGCTTTCAGCTGCCGCTTGGCACGTTTGGCGAAAATCACCAGCATCGCGCCTTTTTGTATCGTTTAGAACAAATCGTCATGCAAGATTCCGCTGGTTATGTTTGCCATCTCTGGCGAATTAGCGCATTTTTAGAATGAAGTGGGCTTAACTAAATTTCAACTACAAAATGGGGTCAAAATGACTCCACCTTGGGAAAGCAAGGGTTAAATTATTTTTCACTAGCAGGCTTTGCCCGCTTCGCTGGTCACTATATTAAAATGATTTCTTTTTAATTGAATAATTGAAACGTTTAAGTAAATATTTTTCGATTGGCGGCAATTTTCGCCACAGCTTTAGTATGGAATCTCCTCATTGATATTAAATATTTTATTTAGCTTCTCGAATCTATACAACAAAAACTATTACTAAAACGAATATTCTCGAAAACAGTCCAATAGTAAAGCGTATTCTTCGACTATTCTGGAAACAGTTGAAGCTGTTACTCATATAGCAAAATTCACTATTCGATGAATGTTCTGGTATATTCTGAAAAACAGTCACTTGTTCCACAGGAGTAAAGCAAATAACATCAAATACTCCGGAACATAAATCTTCGCAATCTCAAGAAAAATGTTCATTCGCTTAGAGCTCAATCCTTAAAGTGTAATCAATCAGAATAGGTCCCTGAATAACTCTGATTCGCAGTGAATACATACTCTCTCGCATAAATCAACTCACTCCTATTTATAACTTTTTGCGATGATTCCATCGAGAATCCCATCCCCGATGATTCCATCGAGTCGGAAAGCTCGAGATCTGTGCTCCCGTGTGTCGGAGATCTTTGAAACTTGAGGAATTCTTAAGTACCATTTTTCATCAAACTTGGTTTCCCTCTAACCAAATTTGGTCACCCACTCACCAAGTTTGTCGCCAAGGCTGACGCAACTGAAAGTGAATGAATGAACTGCCCTTTTATTTTCACTTCACCTGTAAAACTGCTTTCATTGCAACCGCGCTAATAATGCGGGGCAAATAACTAATCCCTAATAACAATATGCTATGAGCACTATTTCTGCCGCATTTTAGATAACTAATGATTTTATGGTTATATATATTTCAACATTAAACGTATTCTTATTCTAATTTTTAGTGCTAGAGGCCTATTTCAGTCGGTACAGTTGTCGAATTTTTATAATACACTCTTGGTTAGTGCTAAGGGCCTATTTCAGTCGGTTTATTGAATGGGGATTTATTGAATGAAGTCCCCCCAAGGCCCAACTTTGACATGAGTCCCCCCCCCAGGCCCAACTTTGACATGAGTCCCCCCCAAGGTACCCCTATTTCAGTCGGTACAGCGTTGTCGAATTTTTATACGTCACTCTTAATTAGTGCTAAGGGCCTATTTCAGTCGGTTTATTGAATGGGCATTTATTGAATGAAGTCCCCCCAAGGCACAACTTTGACATGAGTTCCCCCCAGGCCTAACTTTGACATGAGTCCCCCCCCAAGGTACCCCTATTTCAGTCGGTACAGCATTGTCGAATTTTTATACGTCACTCTTAATTAGTGCTAAGGGCCTATTTCAGTCGGTTAATTGAATGGGCATTTATTGAATGAAGTCCCCCCAAGGCACAACTTTGACATGAGTCCCCCCCCAAGGTACCCCTATTTCAGTCGGTACATCGTTGTCGAATTTTTATACGTCACTCTTAATTAGTGCTAAGGGCCTATTTCAGTCGGTTTATTGAATGGGCATTTATTGAATGAAGTCCCCCCAAGGCACAACTTTGACATGAGTCCCCCCCAAGGTACCCCTATTTCAGTCGGTACATCGTTGTCGAATTTTTATACGTCACTCTTAATTAGTGCTAAGGGCCTATTTCAGTCGGTTTATTGAATGGGCATTTATTGAATGAAGTCCCCGCAAGGCCCAACTTTGACATGAGTTCCCCCCCCAGGCCCAACTTTGACATGAGTCCCCCCCAAGGTACCCCTATTTCAGTCGGTACAGCGTTGTCGAATTTTTATACGTCACTCTTAATTAGTGCTAAGGGCCTATTTCAGTCGGTTAATAGAATGGGCATTTATTGAATGAAGTCCCCCCAAGGCACAACTTTGACATGAGTCCCCCCCCAAGGTACCCCTATTTCAGTCGGTACATCGTTGTCGAATTTTTATACGTCACTCTTAATTAGTGCTAAGGGCCTATTTCAGTCGGTTTATTGAATGGGCATTTATGGAATGAAGTCCCCCCAAGGCCCAACTTTGACATGAGTTCCCCCCCAGGCCCAACTTTGACATGAGTCCCCCCCAAGGTACCCCTATTTCAGTCGGTACAGCGTTGTCGAATTTTTATACGTCACTCTTAATTAGTGCTAAGGGCCTATTTCAGTCGGTTTATTGAATGGGCATTTATTGAATGAAGTCCCCCCAAGGCACAACTTTGACATGAGTCCCCCCCCAGGCCCAACTTTGACATGAGTCCCCCCCCAGGCCCAACTTTGACATGAGTCCCCCGCAAGGTACCCCTATTTCAGTCGGTACAGCGTAGTCGAATTTTTATACGTCACTCTTAATTAGTGCTAAGGGCCTATTTCAGTCGGTTTATTGAATGGGGATTTATTGAATGAAGTCCCCCAAGGCACAACTTTGACATGAGTCCCCCCCCCCAAGCACAACTTTGACATGAGTTCCCCCCAAGGTACCCCTATTTCAGTCGGTACAGCGTTGTCGGATTTTTATACGTCACTATTAATAGTGCTAAGGGCCTATTTCAGTCGGTTTATTGAATGGGGATTTATTGAATGAAGTCCCCCAAGGCACAACTTTGACATGAGTCGCCCCCGAGGCCCAACTTTGACATGAGTCCCCCCAGGCCCAACTTTGACATGAGTCCCTCCCAAGGCCCAACTTTGACATGAGTCCCCCCCCCCAGGCCCAACTTTGACATGAGTCCCCCCAAGGCCCAACTTTGACATGAGTCCCCCCCAAGGTACAACTTTGACATGAATCCCCCCCCCAAGGCACACCTTTGACATGAGTCCCCCCCAAGGCACACCTCCCCCTCATTGGGAAAAAGAGAAAAAACGTTGTTTTGCGGCTATAAGACAGTTTGGACTTCCAACGTTATTTGTTACAATATCTGCAGCTGAAACATATTGGTTTGATTTGATGAAAACGTTATCATGGAATTTAGATCGTCACGAATTAACTAAAGAAGGATTTGTCGATATTAACAAGTTTAGCAGTTGGTCTCTGTTACTAAATTAAAATCTGTCAATGTCAGATTTTCATGTTTTAAATAATGAAATAATGTCGTGTCTGTATAATTTTTTTATTTATTTATTTAAGTATTAATTTAAATTAAACAAATATTTCTTCCGGACAGCGTGCAGGTACAGTCACACACAGTAGCTCGTATATTTGTATTATAAATTAGCGTAGTGATTGGTATATAAAAAAATCCCTTTTCGGCAAGCTTAAAGGCAAAGGTAGATTCCTTTACGTTAATGTTACAAAAGTAAAGAAATATTACACATGCATTAACACATACTTAGTCAATGGCTTTGTTCTCACACATTGCATTATTTACGTCGCTATTCTGTTTTTAAGAAATTTAATTATCAACTGCTACTATTCATTCTACTTAAAATTTTAGGCTAGATTTATTGGTCAGTAAATGATTCAATTTTTTAAAATCCAAATTCATAATCATTCAACAAATAGAAGCCATAATGATATACAATTTGGTGACAATACTTGCGACTTAGCAATGAAATTTGTGATTTGGCGGCAAAATTTGATAGTTAGCGACGAAATTCGTTATTTGATGACAAAATTTGGCGATCTTGGCGATGAAAAATGGCAGCTTTGACGTCATTATGTTTTCTTCCCACACAGAAACTTCATATCTCTTCACAAACTTCAGGGGTCTTGTTTCCACAAGATAAAAAATCATAGGAAGCTGTAACGCATTACTCTCAATTTCAATCGTAAATTTAAATTCTTGCGTAAACCGGCGTTCTGAACTATTCACCACAAACGATATTTTTACCAAGACTAATGTATTATTTTAATTTAACATTTTCAAATGATTAAATAAAGTTGTTTACCATGGTTTTTATATTTTCAGTGATCTTTTTTTATTATCGTTTGCATGTGACGTAAGCATTAGATTATAAATTTAAGCTATAGAAAAAGTCGGCTTCATCACAATTGACGAAAAATCACTTTTTAACTTGTAACTTTTAAGCAATTGAAGTTATCGAAAAAGTTTAAATACAAAAGTTGTTCTTTAGGGTAAGGCGGTAATTCGCCTGATTTGAAGTATTTTCCTATTTTCAATATTAAAGAAATTATGGACAAATG
The DNA here is from genome assembly GCA_963930645.1 of Salticus scenicus. NCBI lineage: Eukaryota > Metazoa > Arthropoda > Arachnida > Araneae > Salticidae > Salticus > Salticus scenicus. Next base: position 75,463,829 of record OZ005655.1, on the reverse strand, counting down.
AAAATCTCCACTCCCCACCATTTCCACCCCCTTTGAGCTGGATGCCTCATCTACGAACTCGACCGAGATTTTTACTGTCCTGACAACATATCCCAAGCTGGCTAAATGTAAATAAAAATTACTCCAGTTATCGTGTTCACAACTTAACATGGGAAAAAGCGTTATACATATGAAGTGGGTTGCTTAACACTCAGTTATGTAATGGCGTGTCGGCGTATTTTGAATTAATGACTCCAATGTAGAAAAATAAACTATTTATTAACATAACGAGGAACTATCTACAAGCGAACACACTTCTCTCGTTCGAACATGGCAGAATCCAAAACTACTTTTTACAGAGAGAAAAGTTGTAGTGCTTTTCGTGCGCTTGCAGCGCCATCTCATAAAATGCACCAGGGAGGATAGATAGAACACCATAGAGTATCCCCCCAGTGAACAAGGTGAACGATAAAATGCAAAAGTTCAATACAATAAATGCTTGATACAGTATAATATGTAATAGTAACATAGTAAGTAATGCAAAATAGAAATACAATGAACAATATATAATATTAAAAAGTGTAAGATAATATATATACAAAACTATATTACATATTCAGTCACCAAATGTTTTGGGAAAGTGACTTTACGTCCAGAGCGTGTAGTACGTGTTTTGTTGACAGGAGTCGGCTCTGGTGGTATTTCGAATGATTTGTTGACAGGCGTTGGCTCAGATGGTTCTTGGTTAGGAACAGAATTATTTGTCACAACAGTATCTGACCATCTATAGGCGGGTTTCACGCGATCTATAGAAACTGTTGTGTTTTTACCATTTATATCAATGACAAAATTTTTATTATCTCTGTTTATGACAAGGTGAGGTCCAGTATACGGCGGTGTTAATGGACGAGTTACTTTGTCTGATCTTAAAAATACATGTGTACAATTCGACAATGCAGGATTTACGAAAACACTAGGACTGCTATGTAAGGAAGTAGCAGTTGGATTAAGTGTCTGCATTGTTTGTACCAAGTTGGAAACATAATTGGGATCAATCGTTTGGTCAATTTGTTTTTTATCAGTAATAAGATCAGAGGGTAATCGTAAAGTGGTACCATATACTAATTGTGCAGGTGTTGCATTAATGTCATTTTTAAGAGCTGAGCGCAAACCTAGTAAAACAATTGGAAGGGTTTCAGTCCATTTAGTGTGATTATGTGCCTTAAGAGCATCTTTTAAATGTCTATGATAGCGTTCTAAAATTCCATTTGACTGGGGATGGTATGCCGAAGTCCGAATGCGCTTACAGCCTAAGATATGCATAAGTTCTCGAAATAGAGTAGATTCAAAATTACGACCTTGATCTGTGGTGATAGTGACTGGGCATCCGAATCTAGAGATCCAACCATGCAATAAGGCACGAGCGGTTGTTTCCGCAGTCATATCAGGGGTCGGAATTACCTCGGGCCATCTGGTAAATCTGTCAATGATTGTTAAACAATACTGATTTCCATCTGATGGGGGAAGAGGGCCAATGAAATCTAAATGAATATGGGCAAAACGGGCATCCGGTAGGGCAAATGTTCCAACTGGTGACTTGGTGTGCTTTGTTATTTTGGCTCTTTGGCAATTAACACAACTGCGAACCATAGATTTGATATCTTTATGCATGCCAGGCCATACGAATCTTTTAGCAATTAAATTTATGGAGGCTGACATACCTGGATGTGAAAGGAAATGCAAATTTTCAAAAACTAATTTTCGCAAACTTTGTGGAACAAATGGACGGGGATGTTTTTGAGATGTGTCGCAATATAGGTCAATATCCTCAAGGGGAAAATAGTGTTTTTCTAATTGTAAGGATGTGGTATTGGATTGCAAAAGTTTTTGAAGTTCTTGATCAGTTGATTGTGCAGAAGCAAATTCTTTAAAATCAAGTACAGTTGGGGAAATTTGATTGATCTCTATGCGAGATAATGCATCGGCTACATGATTTTCAGAACCTTTCATATATCGGATATCGGTAGAAAATTGGGATATATAATCGAGATGACGTAGCTGTCGAGGACTGCACTTTTCAGGATTTTGTTTGAAAGCGTATATTAAGGGTTTCTGATCAGTGTAAATGAAAAAGTTTCTACCTTCTAGTAAGTGACGAAATTTCTTTATAGAGGAATATATGGCGTAAAGTTCACGGTCATATGTCGACCAATTCTTTTGAGACTTACTTAATTTGCCAGAATAAAATGCTATAGGTTCCCATTGATTATCAGACATTTGCATGACAGAGCCACCAACAGCGACGTTTGATGCATCTACCCATAAGCTTAATTGGGCACCAGGAATAGGATGTTTTAGAAGCGTTGCATGAGAAATTGCTTCTTTTGATTTCGTAAATGCAAAATTTGCTTCGTCGTTCCATTCTAATTGCTCCATTGAGATTTTGGCATTGGAACGCGGATGTTTCCTTTTATTTTTGTGCCCTTCGAGGAATTTAACGAGGGGTGCTAAAATATCAGCAGCTCTGGGAATGAATCGTCTGTAAAAATTAAATATACCTAAATATCTACGAAGTTGAGTAATAGTTGTAGGTCTTGGAAATTTTAAAATGGCTTCAACACGGTCAGAAGTTGGTGAAAGACCATCTTTTGACACTGTAAAACCTAAAAATTCCAAAGTGGGAACACCAAATATGCATTTTGAGGGCTTAATTGTAAGGCCGTAATGATCAAGTCTGGAAAATAGTGCTCTGAGATGTTCAATATGTTCTTCGAGGGATTTGGATGCAATTAAAATATCGTCTATAAATGGATAAACACCTTTTAAATTTCTTGTAACTTCATCAATAAATCTCTGAAATGTGCTGGAAGCATTGCACAAACCAAACTGCATCCGAGTGCTCTCGAAGAGTCCGAAAGGTGTACATATGGCAGTTTTGTGAACATCCTCGGGAGCAATCGGAATTTGATGAAAAGCTTTAACTAAATCAATACGTGAAAAAATTGTGGTTCCGTGAAGTTCACTAGTAAAATCAGCAATGTTGGGGATGGGATATTTATCCTTTTTAGTGTGAGCATTTAGTGCTCTGTAATCTCCAACAGGTCGCCAGTCATCGCTGTTTTTCTTTGGAACCATATGCAAAGGTGAAGCATAATTGCTGTTGGATGGACGCATGTGTCCCAAATCCAACATATGCTGAAATTCCATTTTTGCAATTTTTAAACGGTCGGGGGCCAGACGACGTGGTTTAGCGTATACCGGTGGGCCAAAAGTTTCGATATGATGCATAACAGAATGTTTCACAATTTGGTTTGGGCTAGGAGATTTACTGATGTTAGGAAATTCACTTAAAAGATTAGAAAAAATATCATTACTTATGATAGATTTCACTGAATATATATCAGAATTATGTACAACACAATGAGAATTTAAGCTTGTGACATTATCAAATAAAGAACGTTTTCTAAGATCTGGCTTTAAATTAAAGTAATGTAAAAAATCAGCACCTAAAATAGGGGTTGAAACATTACAAACATAAAAAGGGTAAACAAACTGTTTTCTTAGACCAAGATCAATAGATAATAATTTACGTTTATATACATTAATTAAAGTACCATTAGCTGCAACAAATTTTTGAATTGGAATAGACATTTTGTCTATTTTTGATGCTGGAATTAATGAACAGTCACTTCCTGTGTCCACTAAAAATTTTAGATTGCTTCTTTTATCTCGTACAAAAAGGCGACGAGAAGTGGAAGGCGAGGCGTATGTCGCCGCTACTCCTTGCCGTAGTCGTTTCCCGCGGAAAAAGTACAGGGAGGTACGCACTTTTTAGCTTTAGAGCTAAATTTCTGATGATACCAGCAAAATTCTTTATTAACTTTTGGGCTTTTGTGCCGAAAATTGGATCGAGATAGTGAACGAGAATGACTTCTGGAACGTCGCAATGAAGCCACTTCTTCTCTTAAAAGTTTTAATTCTTTTAAAAGTTCGGAATCAGCACTCGAAGAATTAGTTGTACTAACAGCACCTACCTGTGGTGGAGATACATCCAAAATTTTATCAGCTATTTCGGCAGCTTTAATGGGTGTAAGGTCTTGCACTGATGCTAAAATAAATTGCGCATTTGAAGGCAGTTGTTGCAAGAATAGTTCGAGCAAAAGAGTGTCGGATACCTTATGGTTTTCAGCTCTTCTCTGCATGACGCGAAGTAGTTCTGACGGTTTTCTATCCCCTAGTTGTTCACCAGCTAATAATCGGCGAATTTCCTGCGATTTTGTTTCACCACAACGTTGAATTATTTCGTCCTTTAAGTTTTTGAATGGATCGGAATTATCAGGTGAAATTATTACGTCACGCACAGTCATTGCAATTTCTGGAGGTAAATTCGCAACACAATAGTTATATTTTGTTCTAGAATCCGTTATTGGTTTCGGCACAGCTAGTTGAAATGTTGATTCTACCATCGTGAACCACAGGGCCGGGTCCGTAGGGATGAATGCAGGGATTTTCACTGCAGCTGTTTCATTCACTGCAGCTGTTTCATTCATGTTGAAAACAGAAACGAAAACACTTATAATCCAAAAATAAGAACAGTTTATCCGGGTCACCACTGAAGTGGGTTGCTTAACACTCAGTTATGTAATGGCGTGTCGGCGTATTTTGAATTAATGACTCCAATGTAGAAAAATAAACTATTTATTAACATAACGAGGAACTATCTACAAGCGAACACACTTCTCTCGTTCGAACATGGCAGAATCCAAAACAACTTTTTACAGAGAGAAAAGTTGTAGTGCTTTTCGTGCGCTTGCAGCGCCATCTCATAAAATGCACCAGGGAGGATAGATAGAACACCATACATATATATGTATACCTATATATATATATATATATTGTTGCGTACTTGGGGGTTCGTGAGTTGTCTGAGAATGAAAGGCCAAACGTACAAAAATTCAGTAATTTATTCACAGAAAGTTCCAGAAAAATACAGGTCAATAAACCAATTATCAGCTTCAATTCAAGCAGTAACCACAGCTTAAACAACAGCTGTCAATAGCAAATCCACAGTACAAACTGTATAGTAATAACACATAAGGCAAGTCTCTCTCAAAGAGGCTTAAGAGCAATACAAGCACTAGCGAAGCTGGCTGAAGACTGAACTGAACTGACTGCCCTTGGCGAGGAAGCGCTCCTTATATGCTGTTCCATGGAGCCCAGATTTTTCGAGAAAACTCTAGAAAGTGGTCAACCAATCAACTTACAGCTTCCATATTTGGTATATCCCATATAAGGATTTTCTCGCCAAGGTCGCCAAAAAAAATCGCCAAGGTGGGAAAAAGTCGCCAAATTTGGCGCCAAATCCATTACTTGCATTACTGGGGCTTTTTAATGCGTTTTTAAGGGAAAATAAGGCTATTTCAACGCTAAAACGACTAGAAATGCACAAAATTAGCACTTTATCAACTTACTAAGCCTCTTTGAAAGAATTTATACAAAAATAAACACAATTATTTACAATTTCGTAACACTGCCCCCCTCCCAAGGACTGCACGTCCCGGGCAGTGCAACCCTTGGTCAAGAGGCGAAACTAAACAAATTTACACAATCTAAAACACAAAAACTAAGTTGCATATAACGATAAAATAGAAATACAAATCAAGTGAGAAATATTTACAAAATTCACAAATATGTTCAAATATTTATATACAAATATTTACAAAATTCACAAATATGTACAAATATTTATATACAAATATTTACATTACGCATGCGCAAATTTTACCAGTATTTACATTTTTAAATTTTAATATTACCGTTAATTGTGGTACTTGGCTAGCCTGTTATAGTGCACCACCTTCGGTTTTGATGAAGGTGTTTTAGTGATCCGCACCACTACATCATTCAGCCTTTTTAAGACTGTGTACGGTCCGTCCCAGTTGCACTGTAACTTGGGAGAGAGTCCTTTGCGTCGAACAGGACTCCACAACCAGACCTTCTCTCCTTCCTGGAACTCATGTTTTGTAGACTTTAGATCGTACCTTGTCTTCATTTTCTCCGTTGCCATGTTAATCCGCTCCCGAGCAAAGTTGTGTACGTCCTCAAATCGTGCCTGGAGATCTTGGATGTACTCCTCGGGCGATGAAGGCGCATCGGGTGGACAACCAAACAGGAGATCACAAGGGAGACGAAGTTCACGTCCGAACAGCATCTGGGCTGGAGTATAGCCGGTGGTTTCATGGACAGCACTTCGATAAGCCAGCAGGGACAATGGCAACTTCAAGTCCCAATCTTGCTGGTTCCTTGATACTAGAAGTGAGAGGTTATTCAGGATGGTACGATTGAACCTCTCGACCATGCCGTCCGACTGGGGATGTAAGGGTGTAGTCCGGGTTTTGTCTATGCCGAGTAGTTGACACAGTCCTTTGAAAACATCAGAGGTAAAGTTCCTACCTTGGTCGGTATGAAGTTGTAGGGGCGTGCCGTACCTTGACACCCATTGCTGCACTAGGACCTCTGCGACCGTGCATGCCTCTTGATTGGGAATGGGATATGCCTCAGGCCACTTGGTGAAATAGTCCATCACGACGAGGATGTATTTATTTCCACTGGAGGTCCGTGGCAAAGGACCCAAGATGTCGATTGCAATCCGTTCAAATGGTGCTCCCACGTTATACCGTTGCAATCTTCCTCGACTTCGTTTCTGCGGGCCTTTACGTGCCGCACAAGCATCACAGGATTTACACCATTTCTCCACATCCTCCTTTGCCTTGCACCAGTAGAAGCGTTCCCGAACTTTCTGCAGAGTCTTCATTACCCCAAAATGGCCTCCGGTAGAGCTACTATGCAGTTGTTCTAAAACAGCTGGAATTTTTGATCTTGGTAATAAAATCTGCCATCTGAAGCTTTTCCCATCATCAGATTCCCACTTTCTGTATAATACGCCGTTTCTGATATGAAGAGAGTCCCAAAGTGCCCAATAACTTTTCGTAATGGGACTAAATCTGGAAATATCCTGCCAGATAGGTCTGTTGCTGGTCGTCTCCTTCAGCTGTAATATTGGCTTTATGTCAGGATCTTCCAGCTGGGATTTTCTAAGTTCTTCGTCACTCCATGGATCGGGATCTTGATCTGATGGTGTTGAGACAGTAACTTGGCAGGCAAACGGATTTATCGGCAGGTATTTCTGTTCAGCTCTAGAGCAATACTTGCAGCTTTCCGAGCAGGGCTTCCGGGACAAGGCATCTGCATTACCATGTAGAGTCCCTTTACGATGACGTATCTCGAAGTCATATTCCTGCAGGCGTTGTATCCACCTGGCAATCTGTCCTTCCGGGTTCTTGAACTGGAGCAACCACGTTAAAGATGCATGGTCAGTACGGAGCAGGAATCTTCTGCCATAGAGGTAATGATGGAAATGTTCTATGGCTTTTACGATGGCGAGTAGCTCTTTCCTGGTGGTACAATAATTTCTCTCCGGTTTAGACAGGCATTTACTCCAATAGGCAATGACATGTTCTTGACCATCAATTTCCTGCGACAGAACAGCACCGACACTCTCATGGCTGGCATCTGTATCAAGTATAAACTGTCTGTCGGGCTGTGGATACGTCAAAATAGGCGATGATGTTAAGGCCTCTTTAAGTCGCTGGAATGCTTTTTCACATTCATCTGTCCACAGGAACTTCTGTTTGGCTTCCGTCAGCTTGTGGAGTGGTCTGGCAATATTTGAGAAACCCTTGACAAACTTCCTGTAGTAAGTGCATAACCCCAGGAAACTTCGTAGTTGGTGTACATTTTCAGGGCGACTCCAGTTCTCGACTGCAGAGACCTTCTCAGGATCAGTTCTCACACCTTCGGCAGAGATGATATGGCCGAGGTAGCTCACTTCACGACGGAACAAGTTACACTTCCCTGGATTCAATTTGAGGTTAGCCATTCTGAGTTTCTCCAGCACCTTTCGGATGTTTCGCAGATGGTCTTCAAAGGTGCGCCCCACAATGATAATATCATCCAAATACACCAAACAGGCTTCATAGGAAAGTCCTTTTAGCACTGTCTCCATCAGGCGTTCGAAGGTGGCAGGAGCATTACATAATCCGAACGGCATAACTTTAAATTGCCACAGTCCTTGTCCCGTGGTGAATGCAGTCTTCTCACGATCATCAGGATGTAATTCTACTTGCCAGTAACCGCTCTTCAGATCCAACGTCGAGAACCATTTATTGCCAGCAAGTGTGTCTAATGTGTCGTCAATTCTGGGAAGAGGGTAACTGTCTTTCTTCGTGATGTCATTCAAACGACGATAATCCACACAAAATCTTGTTGAACCATCCTTTTTCCGCACCAGTACTATGGGAGAGGCCCAAGGACTCGTTGATGGCTCGATGACATCATTATGCTGCATTTCACTTAGAAGTTCAGTGACCTCTTCCTGTTTAGCAAAGGGAAGTCTTCTTGGATGTTGTTTGATTGGAGGATGATTTCCTGTATCAATTCTGTGCTGGGTGATGTTCGTTCTCCCGACGTCTTCAGGTGTTCGAGAAAAAAGGTCTTTAAATTCTTGGAGTAGCTTCTCCGCAGCACATCTCTGTTCCTTTCCTAACTCTGCATTCTTGAGTAATTCCGTTATTAATTGTTCAGAAGACTTGGATTCAGTTGATTGCGTGGGGCGGTTGATGCATGTAACAGGAGTGCAGGTTGCTAACACCTCATCCTTCTTCACTGTCCGGACCTTATCGCTGATGTTTGCGACTCTCACAGGAATAGTACTCTTGGAGAGATCCACCAGAGATGAAGCCACCAGAACTCCTCTTGGGCTATTGTCTATATTCGGATATTCGATCAGTCCATAGCGGAATAATTGCTTGGTAGGAGGGGTTCCTGAAACTATTGTCTCTGTGTGTGGGGGGATGGAAACTTCCAACTTGGCTGTTATCTGGCAAATTTGCTGAATGTCTTGATTTTCAGTATTGAACACAGCTATGTCTTCCGAACTCGAATGCAGTTCATTATTCTTGAAGTCCAATTTGAAATTAAATTTTCTTAGGAAATCAATTCCAATGATTAGAGGATCTCTTATGTCAGCCACATATGCCATATGATGGTAACTGGCATTTCCAAAAGTGATGGTCAAGTTCATTTTTCCATATATTTTGATTTCGTCTCCGGTCACAGTCTGGAGTTTAACGCAGGGCGGCGTCCAGATGATCTTCTCTTTTAGTTCTTGAGCCAAATCCGCTCTAATGATGGTCACATTGGCTCCTGTATCCAGAATCATCCGGCAGGTGGCGTTGTTGACTTGGCCATAGACGTGAAGTCCATTATCGCCGCCACTCATCGATGAAACATGAAATACTGTAAATTGGGGCTCTTTAATTTTAGGCAACCTCCGCCCCGCGAGATGGCCTCCTCTTAGTTTCCCTGTAGTGATGGTGAAGACGGGTGATTTCCTATAGTTGGTCGTACAGGGCAGTTCCTCTTCACGTGACCATCCCCTCCACAGCCCCAGCACTTTATCTTCCGGTCCCTTATTTCCTTGTTATTCTCCAGGCTGCGCAATCTCTTTAAGATCTCTTCGATACTTCTCTTCATTTCAATTTCACCAGCAGGCGTATCGTTTAAGGAGACTGCTCTTATGGTATGGCGGTCTTTCCGGGAGGCTTGTTGGGCTGCCTCTATCCTAAGTGCATAGCCTAAAGCTGATTCTACGTCTCTGATGTTGGAGAGTCTCAGCGCTTTTTGAATTTCTGGATCCCGAACAGAATCGATAAAGTACTGAAGAGCTAAGTCGTTTCGAGTGTCAGCTTGACAGTCTGAGAATGCTAGGTGTGACAACCTCTGAATGTCCGCTGCCAGCTCTTGCAAACTTTCGCCCGTTTTCTGGTAACGGGACTTTAGCTGGAGGCGACTATAGTCCTTAGAACACTTCTCTCCGAACCGTAGCTCCAGTGCTCTAGTCAAGGCCTCGAAGTCGTTCCTTTCTTCTTTAGTAACATTTCTCAGTATTTCGGCTGCATCTCCCCGTAATGCTGCTGCTAAGTGGACTGACTTGGCGGTAGAGTCCCAGCCGTTAGCTTCAGCTACGATGGAAAACTGCGTTTTATATACATGCCATGAGGAACTGCCGTCGTAGGTGGAAAGCTTAATAAATTCCTGATTCTGGATTCTTCTCTCTTTCTTTTCAGTTTCCTGGGGCAGGGATTCTAACTTTTCTTCCACTTTTCTCTCCAGATCTTCTTCTATTCTCTTCAGTTTACCTTCTATCTCTGAAAACCTTCCTTTCAGCTCTTGATCAAAGCTTTCTTTAACTTTCTCCTCGAAACTCCGTTCTATTTTCGTAACACTCTCTTCAACCTTCATAACATTTTCTGCTATCTTCATAGCTTTCTCTTCAAAACTTTCTTCTATTTTCAAAACTTTCTCCTCAAAATTTTCTTCTATCTTTATAACTTTCTCTTCAAAATTTTCCTCTATCTTTATAACTTTTTCTTCTATTCCATCCATTCTATTTTCCATCACTGTTAATTTACCCTCGATTGATTCTTTCACCGTTGAAAGCTCTCTCTTCATCTCATCTCGGTTAGATTTAATTTCTTCGGTCAAACTGGCTTCCATCTTTTCCTGAACTGCTTTCATTTCCTTCATTTCTTCAGTCAAGCCGTCTTTCAATTCTTTCTGTCCGGCTTTCATTTCATTCATCTCGTGACTCAGGCTATCTTTCATCTCTCTTTGCGATGCTTCCATACTTTCTTTCATCTCTCTTTGCGATGCTTCCATACTTTCTTTCATCTCTCTTTGTCCTTCCTTCATTTCATTCATCTGGGTAGCTAAGCTTTCTAGAAGTTTCTTCATCTGTTCCTCCATAGCTCTAGTTATAACCATTCACAGACAAACCCCACTCCTGACACCAGAAATGTTGCGTACTTGGGGGTTCGTGAGTTGTCTGAGAATGAAAGGCCAAACGTACAAAAATTCAGTAATTTATTCACAGAAAGTTCCAGAAAAATACAGGTCAATAAACCAATTATCAGCTTCAATTCAAGCAGTAACCACAGCTTAAACAACAGCTGTCAATAGCAAATCCACAGTACAAACTGTATAGTAATAACACATAAGGCAAGTCTCTCTCAAAGAGGCTTAAGAGCAATACAAGCACTAGCGAAGCTGGCTGAAGACTGAACTGAACTGACTGCCCTTGGCGAGGAAGCGCTCCTTATATGCTGTTCCATGGAGCCCAGATTTTTCGAGAAAACTCTAGAAAGTGGTCAACCAATCAACTTACAGCTTCCATATTTGGTATATCCCATATAAGGATTTTCTCGCCAAGGTCGCCAAAAAAAATCGCCAAGGTGGGAAAAAGTCGCCAAATTTGGCGCCAAATCCATTACTTGCATTACTGGGGCTTTTTAATGCGTTTTTAAGGGAAAATAAGGCTATTTCAACGCTAAAACGACTAGAAATGCACAAAATTAGCACTTTATCAACTTACTAAGCCTCTTTGAAAGAATTTATACAAAAATAAACACAATTATTTACAATTTCGTAACACTATATATATATATATATATATATATATATATATAAACTTTTGAACGGAGGGTGGTTTTGGGTTGTAGGGGTCATGATCGGTGAAGATATGAAGAAATTTTCCAGAAGTCGTGTCATGAGAACCATTGCAATAGGTAGATCTCCTATAAGGAATCTACCTAAAAAATAAATAAATACGATGTAAACATTACCGTGCTACACAACTTTATTTAATCTCTCTCTTCGCGGCTTTTAAATTTTTGACACCATATTAGTGATGATTTTTTTCTTTAATATAATTTCTTGTATAAAAGGGAGAATCGAATCGTATTTTGGTGATACTTTTATCGGATATCTTTTCGCTAATTTGTATGAATTCTTTATATTCTGTTTATATTTTTAACGGTTTTTAGGCTGAAAATAGTGCTTGAAATAAATTTTCTATTTTTAAAACTACATCCCCCCCCCCCTATAAAATTATCTATTCAAAGAAAAATAGATCATTTATGTGACTACTATTTCGGTTTAATTTTTTTAAATTGCTATTTCTAAATTAAACGTCTTGGCGAAAAACATTCGGTTTATTTCAACGCCAAAATTTAAAAATCGCCCATTATGATCTATAAATAAAACTGATAAAATAAATTTATAGTTCATAGAGTTTATTGTAGTAAAGAAACGCTACGCAGTCAAATGTGACGTCATGGATATTTTTTTTTTTTAAATAACAACTTGACAGTAAAAATCTACAATAGTTAAAGGAAAAAAATAAATTATACAGACACGACATTATTTCATTATTTAAAACATGAAAATCTGACATTGACAGATTTTAATTTAGTGCCAGAGGCCTACTGCTAAACTTGTTATTATCGACAAATTCTTCTTTAGTTAATTCGTGACGATCTAAATTCCATGATAAAGTTTTCATTAAATCAAACCAATGTGTTTCAGCTGCAGATACTGTAACAAATAACGTTGGAAGTCCAAACTGTCTTATAGCCGCAAAACAACGTTTTTTCTCTTTTTCCCAATGAGGGGGAGGTGTGCCTTGGGGGGGACTCATGTCAAAGTTGGGCCTGGGGGGGGACTCATGTCAAAGTTGTACCTTGGAGGGGGACTCATGTCAAAGTTGGGCCTGGGGGGGACTCATGTCAAGGTTGTGCCTTGGGGGGACTTCATTCAATAAATCCCCATTCAATAAACCGACTGAAATAGGCCCTTAGCACTATTAAGAGTGACGTATAAGAATTCGACAACGCTGGGCCTTGGGGGGGACTCATGTCAAAGTTGTACCTTGGGGGGGACTCATGTCAAAGTTGGGCCTGGGGGGGACTCATGTCAAAGTTGTGCCTTGGGGGGGACTTCATTCAATAAATCCCCATTCAATAAACCGACTGAAATAGGCCCTTAGCACTATTAAGAGTGACGTATAAAAATTCGACAACGCTGTACCGACTGAAATAGGCCTCTAGCACTAAAAATAGAACAACATATAATAGTACCATAAACTATATTAACATTTTATCAATGTGTATAAAATTTTCAAAATGATACTGAATGTAAACGTATTTTCTTTCCTGACGAAAAAAAAAAAAAAAAAAAAAACGAACTCGTAAATGTTTTTTGCCAACAATTAAATTAAGGATAAATTTTTAATGACTGTTTTTGCAGCTATTATGAAATTAATATTTTCATATTGTAATTAATTAAAAGGAAACAAATCAAAAATTCGAAAATCGGGCTTTGAGGTGCACAAGGACCCTTCGGAGGGACCTTCATGTCGAAACACGTGACTGTCCGCGCTACCGTCTTTGCGCTACGCTGTCCACACACACACAAACATTGCCTTATATATATATAAGATTTTCTAATTTATTTTCCTCGTTTTAAGTGAACGTACTTTTTTTTCTATTCTGTCGAAAAAAAAAATTGGCAACGATTAAATTATGGATAAAATTAAAATGGTTAATTTATCAGAAATTCGAAGGTTATCATTTTCACATTTTAATTAATTAAAAGAAAGCTAATCAAAAATTCGAAAATCGGGCTTCGAGGTGCATCAGGAGAGGTCATTACGAACCTCCATGCAAATTTGTGTAGCTCAGCCATCAGCCGTTTTCCTAAAAAGCTCTGGAAATACATACACAATGACACACACACACACATACACAAACATCTTATTTTATTATATGTATAGATTCATATCTTGGCAGTAATAAAGCCATCGTATGAAACCATTTCTGCCTCAAGTAATTCAGAAGAGATCTTTTGACAGCATGTCGAAATTCGTTGCTTCAGTTCTTCAAAATAGAATCTAGTTGCTTCCTCTATACCCCAAGTAGCACAGCAATATTGTCCCAGTACCGCCCAATATCGACGAGCATCGATGGAGATCGCCTTTTTTTTTCGTTTACCAGTCTTGTCTGATATTACTATAATCTTGTGTTTTCTAAAAAGTTCAACAATTGGTTTTAAATTTAAGTTTCGTTTTAATTTTTGATAAATAGAGGACAGAAAACTATTTTAGAAACATTTTAAAATACGAGTACAATAAATCGCTATACACTGTAATTAGTTCGGTTAGCATGATGTTAAAAAAAAAAAAAAAATGTGTCATGCAACACTGGGCGATTCGATGAAATCCGATATTGGCCAATATAACAGTGCTACTTGTGACACTGTGGATTTCAAGTTTTCCCATTTGGAGACGGAACTGGAGAACTAGGCAGTTTTTCTAAAAATAACTTATATTGAACAGAGCTTTTTAATATGAACTTACTCAATCCACCTTTCCTATTTGAAATTTCAAAATTTCTCTCTGTATTCCGAATTCTATTTTTTAAACTCAAACCAGAGCATTCTCAAACTCAACGAGCACGTTATCTTTTTTTTTTTTTCTTTTTCGGTTTTCGGAAATTCCGACATATACTTGAAATATAAGGAGAAAGTAAGACTTCCGGTGAAACCATTAACATTTCAATTAATTTAAAAAAATCTGTCAAACAGATTTTCATCAAACATATATAAAAACTAGCTGGTTTTGCCCACTTCGCTGGACATTATACGAAAATGAGTTGTCAAAATCCCATATCATTATTAATAACCTAAATTCTCGCTCGCAACGTGAGGAGCCCCGGTCCCCACTGCCTTCGGCAGCAACTTACCCGCTTATTTACTTACCTTCTCCAGCAGGTAAGTTCGAAGTCTTACGTAATCCCACCAAAGTACATAATGCGTACACTTAATCAACATCCACACACCGAAATTCGCCATTCTAAGATAATTTAAAGTGAATTCAAACGGGAAAACATGTTTTTGCACAGATTTATTGCCCACCGACCCCGATGGGGTAAGGGAGGGGAATTTCGTAAAATCCCGTTACAATAAGAGTCGGATACATATAAACAACTTACGCACCAAATTTCGTGAACGCAGATCCCATAGATTTTTTAAGAAAAATTTAGCGGTAAAATGGTGGTCTCGGATTTGCTCCTTCGTAACGTCCCCCCCCCGCAATAAATAAATATATAAATAAAATAAAATAAAAAAATCTGCTCAAAAATCCGGAATTTCTGAAATTTCCCCCCGAAAAACGATTTTTCCCCTTTCTCCTGTAAGAATCAAAACTTCCAAAATCATACATAATGTTTCAATTATTACTCAAGTCTAGTCTCCTCATTCACAATTTCTTCACCGAGAAGTAATTTGCGGCCGAGTTGTGCTTACAAGCGTCTTTTTTGCTTCCTTCCCCCAGGAAAAAAAGGGGGCGGGGATTTCAATAAATCCTGTTACATTAGGGGTCGGATACATATAACAATCCAAGTGCCAAATTTTGTGACTGCAGCTCTCATAAATTACTGAGGACAAATTTAGCGCTAAAAGGGGTGTCTCGAATTTGCCCCTCGTAACACATAACCCCCCCCCCCCCCCCCAAAAAAAAAAAAAAAAAAAAAAAACAGGCAGATCACAAAAAATTAAAAACGTGTTTTGAAAATATCCCAAAGAAGTCGCATAGCTGTTTTCAACATTATTGTTCCACTTTTGGCAGAGTTTTACACAAAAATCCGGAATTTGCAAAATTTCCCCCTCTGCCTCCCCTTAAAATTAGAATTTTTCTAAATTGCAGATAATATTTTATTTGTACTAACGTGTAGTCTCCCCTTATGCAATTTCTTTATTGTGAAGTAATTTGGAGCAGAGTTATGCTTAAAAAACGTGTTTTTGCCTTCTGTTCCCTCTGGGGGGAATGGGGCTAATTTTTATAAATCCCGTTACTTTAGGTGTCGGATACATACAAACAATCCAAGCACCAAAATTCGTGACCGCAGCTCCCATAGATTTCTCAGGACAAATTTAGCGCTAAAAGGTGTGTCTCAAATTTGCCCCTTCGTACCCCCCCCCCCACCAAATATATATACAATATATATCTCCGCTCAAAAAAAAGAAAAATGTGTTTTTGGAAATATCCTAAGGAAGTCGCATAGCCTTTTTTCAACATCTTTGTTCCATTTTTGGTAGACTTCTACTCAAAAATAAGGAATTTTTGATAATTCCGATCAAAAAGTGTTTTTCCCCCTCCCTTCCCTTAAAAACCGAAAATTTCAAAATCGCATATAGTGTTTTATTTGTACTCATGTCTGGTCTCCCCATGTGACATTTCTTTACTGTGAAGTAATTAGGAGCCGAGTTATGTTTATAAACGTGTTTTTGTCTTTTGTACGATAAAGGGGGAAGGGGTAGTAATTTCGGAAAAGTTGATAGATATAATTTTGTTGGGTAATGACCTAAATTCCTGCCAAGAGCCGTTGAATTCTTTCCAGCCGTTCTCAGTAGATACCCAGACAAACGTGTTTTTGTCTTTTGCTCCCAGAGGGGAACGTGGGGGAATTTTTGAAAAGTTGATAGGTATAATTTTAAGTTGGGTAAAGACCTAAATTCCTATGAAGCGCCGTTGAATTCTGTCCAGCCGTTCTTAAGTGATACCCGGACAAACGTGTTTTTGCCTTTTGCAACCCCAGGAGGGAAAGTTGGGGAATTTTTGAAAAATTGATAGATATAATTTTAAGTTGAGTAAAGATCTAAGTTTCTGCCAAGCGCCGTTGAATTCCGTCCAGCCATTCTCAAGTGATGCCTGGACAAAAATAGCATTACAGTAGAACTTGGATAATTCGAAGTTGAAGGGACCAGAAAAAAATTCGAAATATCCAAAAATTCGAATTACATATACTATTTTGTCAAAAAAAGTGATAAATTAAAAAATTAAAGCCCTATGATCAGAGATTTAACACATAAACTTTATATCTAAGAATACATTACCCCTTTTACCCCCCCCCATTAAATCAATATTTTTTACGAGCTTAATTATTCAACACTTTTTAAAAAATAGTCAAATATTTTTTATTTCTTTTTAAAGTAGAATCTTTGTGTCATAGCATATGACCTGATACAAAAATAGAATCTTCTACATCACACATGACTTACAATTCACAAAAACAAGTTCATACATATCTACCATATCTTCTGGTGCACTAGCCAGTGGCTTCTATTGTATTTCCTTATCCTTCTTTTGAAAGACTATAAAAATTGATAATGCACTTCAAATAAGTAAAATCTCGGGAACAAATTTTACTGTAATATTTTAAAGGTAATCGTATGAAAAATTCGAATTATTCAAAATAGAATTCGAATTATCTACGATTTTTTACCATTATTTTAATAAAAAATTCAAGGGACCGTGTAAAATATTCGAATTATCCAAAATTTCGAATTAAACAAGTTCGAATTATTCAAGTTTCACTGTACAAACATACGGACACCATGACACACACACACACACACACAGGCAAAATTTTCTGAAGTCATTTTCGGCTTTCATGGTGTGTGAAACGTGAAGATATCGCAAAATTGTTTGATTCTGACAAATTTACTGACAAAAGTCTGATTATATTAATATAGACATCGCATTAAATCAGCTCTCTTAAAAGAAAAAAAAAAAAAAAAAAAAAAACCTGATTTAAACAGATCAATTTGTTTGTAAGTTACAGTGTCACAGACAGACAAAGGCTTCAAACTTATAATATCCACTTTTTTATTTTATTTATTTATTTTTGTCGTGGGAGTTTTTAGTAGCCTACTTTAATCTTAATGAAAAACCCTCTGCTCTACACAAACTATCACGATTATCAATATCAATAACGAGTACTACTTTATTTTCTTCAACAATATTTTTTATATACAACTTTGAGTCTGAACTGTTTGCCCCCTAGCTCGGATGCTTGTTACGCCTATGGCAACCTCATAGGAATTCCAAATGTACCAAATTAAAATTTTCTGCATTTATTTGTTTTAAAGTTATGTGCCGAGAACAGAAATACATACAGATCTACTGTTAAACTGTTGACTTTCGTATTTAGAGCACAACAAAATGTGATATTATTTAAAAAAAAAAAAAAAAAAAAAAAAAAAAAAACTAGTGATGGAAATTGAACTTTAAAAATACTTTGTTTACATTATAGTATGAAAAATTAATTTTCTTTCCTGAACAATGTTTGGCGACATAGTAAAATGTATCAAAGTACTTTCATCAATTACATTCAAAAGAAAAGAACGTTTAGATTAATTTTGGGCAGCCCTGTATATTGTCTATAAATTATATACTAACACATTGTGTATTTAAATTTAATTCACACACTTAAAACATATAATATAAAATTAAATACGCTTTTAGCAATTTCCAAGTACAGCCTAATACATTCAAATACTTTGGGTAGCTCTGTAAACGAATGATGAATGATTTCCATACCACAATCTACACAAAACATGCTTTTATACATACATATACATATATATACACATAATAGTTTCATTCCATTTTGCTTAAGGCAATCTACAGATGTTACACAGTAATTACATGAAATTTTGCTCATAGACGTAATGTATTTGAATTCTCTTGGATAACCCTGTACACGAAACATTTGCTTGCTTCTTGATCCCAACGAAAAATTTAGTCTAGCCTCCCTGTATGATCCAGATTTAGAATACCGATTTTGGACTTCCTATTGCTTATTGTTTTTGAGATATGCTGATAAAAGATCCACAGATAGATAAACACACAGACGAACCGCTAAAAACAAGGTTTTCAGATTTTGGGAACCTCAAAAAATATAAATATAACAAGAAATGAATTTCAAAAAATTGACCCAAAAACATTACTTTTCTACCTTACATATGGGTAAGAAAAAGTAATTAACTGAACTATGAAGTGAGTTATATTACAAGTCACTTGATTAACTAGTTTATGTAAAAGATACTGAAATAAATTTTTAAAATGCGGTTTTTCTTTTCTTTTTTTCTGTAAAGGAACTAATGAATTTTATACATTCAATGAAAAAAATCTCCCAATCTTCCCATCAATAAAAAAATCTCCTAAAATCATATTTATGCTAAAACCATACAACCCAAAATTATTCTTTTTTTCTTTTTCGCAAAACATTGTTGCAGTTGTTATGATTTTTTTTCTTTTAAATTAACTTTTGTCTTTTTTCCCATTGCTTTATTAGTTTGAAATGCACGCATGGAAAACATGGATAAAATTTCAATTTCTTTATTTCAACATGTTGTTGTAGCTATGGCATCAGTTTCGAGTGTTATGCCTGGGAAAAGAAGGCTTTTATTATTAAGATTTATAATACACTAGCAGGCGAAGCCCCCTTCGCTGGTCACTATTTTTAAATGAATCACTATAATTACTGAATTCTCAGAGTTGCATTAATTTTTATCACGTGAAAAAAAAAAAGAGAAACAAAATCTGATTAGGAAAAATATCGCACCGGGTTCTCACTGTCTTCGAAAAAAATTCCCAAAATGCTCTAACTCTTATTTCTATTATTTTCCCCCTTCGCCCCCCTCCCGTCTATAATAATAATTTTACAAATTCGAAAATATCCGCAATCGATTTGTAAGTATCAAAAACCTCTATGCACCCGTTTTGAACGATCTATCACTATTTTATTTTTTTTGCCCCTCCCAATAATTTTAAAAATTCAAAAATGTCCGCAATCGATTTGTAGGTATCGAAAACCTCTATATACCAATTTTGAATGATATAACTCTATTTTTTTTTTGCCCCTCCGCCCCCCCCCCTTCCCGGCCCTTCTAATAACTTTACATTTTGGAAAATATCCCCATCCGACTTGCAGGCCTCTAAAACCTATCTGTACCAATTTTGAACGGCCTAACTGTATTTCTATTTGTTTTTGCCAATAGCCCCCCTTTACCGCCCCTCTTAATAATTTTACAAATTCGAAAATATCCCCAATCGATTTGTAAGTATCGAAAACCTCTATATACCAATTTTGAACGATCTAACTCTATTTTTATTTTTTTGCCCCCTCCCCTCCCCTCCCCCTTCTCGCCCCTCCTAATAACTTTACATTTTCGAAAATATCCCCATACGACTTGCAGGCCTTTGAAACCTGTCTGCACCAATTTTGAACGGCCTAACTATATTTCTGTTTGTTTTTGTCCATAGCCCCCCCTTTACCGCCGCTCCTAATAATTTTACAAATTCGAAAATATCCCCAATCAATTTGTAAGTATCGAAAACCTCTATATACCAATTTTGAACGATCTAACTCTATTTTTATTTTTTGCCCCCCCCCTTCTCCCCTCCCCCTTTTCGCCCCTCCTAATAACTTTACACTTTCGAAAATGCCACCATTCGACTTGCAGGCCTCTTAAACCTATCTGTACCAATTTTGGACGGCGTAACTGTATTTCTATTTGTTTTTGCCCCATAGCCCCCCTTAACGCCCCATCCCCTACCCGCCCCTCCTAATAATTTTACAAATTCAAAAATATCCGCAATCGATTTGTAAGTATCGAAAACCTCTATGTACCAATTTTGAACGATCCGACACTATTTTTATTTTTTTTGCCCCCCCCCCTTCTTGCCCCTCCTAATAACTTTACACTTTCGAAAATATCCCCATTCGACTTGCAGTCCTTTAAAACCTATCTGTACCAATTTTGAACGGCCTAACTGTATTTCTATTTGTTTTTGCTCCATAGCCCCCCCCCCCCCTTTGCTGCCCCACCTGGGGGCTGAATTTCTAAAATTCCAGAATTTTTTTTTTTAGATAGTTGCATTAGCTATATTTTAGAGTAAAACTTTCACGTATATCTATTTTTTTTTGTTTGTTTGTTTGTTTGAGATATATAGGATAATGTGAAATCACGTTTTGCCCCCCCCCCCCCCTACCCCCCTTGGGGACCGAATTTCAAAAATTCCAGAAACCGATTTTTAGACATTTGTATTAGCTATATTTTAAAGCAAAATTTTACGGATATCTGTTTTTTTTTTTTTGTTTGTTTGTTTGAGATATGAAGGATTTTGTGAAATTACGTTTTGCCCCCCCTCCCCCTCTTGGGGGGGTGAATTTTGTAAAATCGCTTGCGGCGTTGTGCTTCTCGGGTCGCAAACATTAACCGTGTTGAATTTTGTCCCGGTCGGTGAAACGGCCTATGATTCTATAGCGGACAGACACACACACACAGACTCTGCTCTTTTATATATATAGATTTCACTATAAAAATTAACCTTGCACAGAGATCAGCAAATAAATAAACAGATGAAATGAAAATATAAACAAATAAATGACTTTCGGCTTATCTGTTAAGTTTTGAGATTGCTTGAAAATAAAAAGATGTCCTAGAAACATCCTTTACATGGCCCCCTTTTTCATAGTTCACTGTTGACCTTTGAAACTAACAGAGAAAAAAAAAAAAAAAAAAAAAAAAAAAAAAACACGATGATTGCTATATGTAACGTAGTGGCTGCTAGATTATGCTTAAAGGGGGGAATCTTAGATAGTGTCCTGAATGTAACATATATCATATTAAAAATTGATACTAGTAAGTAGGAGTTGCTGTGCTCGATCCCAGAGAGCGCTCATGAACCTAGTCATTAGATTTTCTGCGATTTTCTCTGAAACTACAGTAAATACGAGCTATAGAACCCATTAGAATAACCTCCCACGGAGTGCATCCCACCTATGCCTTGATCCCTCGAGTAGAAAATTGGGATTAACCTCACCAATGCCAACATTAAAATTTTCTCTTCTCTGAAACAAATAAACGATTAATCTTCGTATTCTCCCTTTATTTAGATATTTATTTACTTATTTTTTTCCATTTTTAACTAATTCTTCTTTTTATTTTAAATTTTGTAGCTTAGGTTGGATTCACAATAGATTCTCAGATTACATAAGGCATTTTCTGCTGTATTTAAATAAATATGCAAGGAAATGTAACATTAACAAATCAGTACAATTTTAATTGAATAGTTTAAAACAGAAATCAATGCAATCATTTTATCAAGTAAACTTTTATGTGCAAAATCTAACAAATAAAAGATTTTTTTACATTTTTTTTTCATTATCATTTTCGAAAAAACAGTTTTAAAAAATTACATTTTTTTTTTCTGATATCTTTATATTAAAATAGAAAACCCCCCACGAAGAAGAAAAAAAAAAAAACACGAGATCATACGTATACTTAATTGACATATAATTATTTTTAAATAGTACTAACAGTGCCCGACTTGTCTTTACTTCCGAAATATTTTCGAATTAACCGCAAATGTAGTGGCGCCATCTGTTAAATATGCAGAAACTAAACACACTAGATGTTTGGAAATTTAAATATAACTGAAGTAAATAAATAAATAAATAAAATAATATTATAATTTAATTAAATTTGTTTTCAGAATATGTAAAAAAGAAAAGAAAAGAAAAGGAAAAGGAAATTTTTATTGTCCTTTACAATTAATGAATGACGTCCTAATTTCATTTATTATATTACTAACATTTTTCTTTTAATGTTCACATAAATATATAGCTTGTCATATACATTTCATGCCCCAAGAGTGTTATCAAAATTATACCTATATTAGTCGACTTCTTCTTTATATATTTATATGTAAAAAAAAAAAAAAAAAAAAAAAAAAAAAAATATATCTAAATTAAATATATTAATTAAAAAACATTTATTGTTAAAATTTCTTTCTCTATCCGAAGTATATTCCAGTTTAGGATTTTATGTAACCAAAAGAGAAAAAAAAACTTTAATAGATGAGAATTGTCAGGTTAAAAACCATGTCTTGCTCGACCGCCTAGCTACTTGGAATTTTTTGTTGTTTTCTCAGAAACTCTCGTGAACACAAGCCAGGGCCCCTTAGAAAGGAGTTGGTATTTGGGTTAAGGTTTATTGGCTGTACGAAAGTCCCAGGCCTGGACTGTATGCACTGCGTGTGCGTGTGTGTGTGTGGGGGGGAATTCTGAGGAATCCTTGCCCGTGTTTATGCTCGTTTCGAGAAAACCACGAAACCCCCTTACTACTAGGTCAACGAGCATTATCCACCACCTTCATTATAAAGATCCCCCTCCCCCCCTATCGAAGACATACCATCTACGCCTAGGTTTATACAAGAGATAATCGACTTTAAAGTTTACACCACTACACCATCGCAACAGAATTTATATTATGCGATCAATCTGCAGCTATTTTTACTTGCGTTGCACGATTAATATAGGTAATATAGAAGTAATGTATCCGGTCAAATTTTTTTTATCATTTACTCGGCTGCTGTAGGTAATTGAAATATTGTCTTCGATCAAAAATTTTGTTATCGAGTTTTCATCTATTTTACATTTTTAAGGTCTCCCCAGACGCCCAGACAGGAAAAAAAAAAAAAAAAAAAAAAAAAAAAAAGATTTTTTGCCAATTGGTTAATGTGTATATATGTATGTGTGTTACGTGTGTGCGGGGTTTTTTTGATTATCATATCTTCAAAACTAATAAAACTAGAAAGACGAAATTTCAGAATTAAGACAGGTCTAGTATACAGATGATTTTTCCAACTTTTGTTGAAAATTGAAAAACTGGAAGTGGAATCGTAGGTTCCGCTTCTCAAGAATGCTTCTAACGATTTTCTTCAAAGATACTATATAAACACCCTTTTAGATGTTCTTTCATACTGGTTAGTTCAGGAAAATTGATAGATATCCTGTATAAATAGATCATTTAAAAGTCTTGGAAGTGCGTTGCTTAAAAAACGGCTTGACGGATCTTCTTCAAACTTCCCATATTAACCACCTTATAAATATCATTTCGTATGTAACTGTTAATTTTTGGTGAGCAGAGGAGTTCGTTGAGTTTTGGTGAAAATCTGCAGTAGGGCAAAGGTGTCAGTGTCTCAAAATAGTCTCTAACGATTTTCTTTAAATTTGCTGCATAAGTCCCTGTTTAGATGTCCTTTACCATGTATACTATCACTGTATACTGTCATGTACTTGATCACTACAGGAAAATTAACAATTATTCTGATAAGTTAAACAGGTGTCTGCATTTTTTCGCATTTTCTAGGGCTTTATTATTTTTATAATTATAATAAAAGGTTTTTTTTTTTTTTTTTTTTTTATGACTTCCTAAAAAGAACCCCCCCCCCCCCCAAAAAAAAAAAAAAAAAAAAAAAATTGAAAGTATATGTTTGCGACCAATGGTTGCAGAGACAAAGGCTTCCTCGCGACTTTACTTTGTACCCTGTATATAGAAGAAAGTAAAAAAAGCAAAAGTATAATTGGTTTCGGAACAACTTGCAGGTTGGTCCACAATCCTATTTGGCGATTTTGTTTTGGCGCAGATTTGAACGATAACGATGTCGTTCTGGATTCTTTGCAACATTTGTTTACGTTTGGAACCCATGGTAACCATTTCCGAAAATCGCATTGCGCCATAATCACCGAAAAAAAAAAAAAAAAAAAAAAAAAAAAAAACGATAAATAAATAATATAAAATTGCCAGCTAGAGTTGTGGACCAACCTGCAAGTTGTTCTTTGGTTTCTCTCGTATTTTTTATTCTGATTTAGTGAATAATGGTAATGCAATATTCTTTGATTGTAAATAAATATTGATAAAATATCTATCACCTTTCCCCACTTTTTTAATCTATTTTTTTTTTTTTTTCGAAGGGACTGACTATATTAAAATATTGGCAAATCTGCAAATGTATTGAGCTACTTATATGAAAATATCAAGCGAATATCGGTGAAATTCGAAAAAGTTATTGTCGAAAGAATGAATTTAATTTAACTTCCTATCAAAAAAAGAAGAAAAAAAAAAGTGCAAAATTTAAAGTTATTTATTTATTTATTCATTCATTAGTAATAGAATGTTCGTTGATTATAAATAAATATTGATAAATCTTTCTATTATTTCCCACTTTTTTTTGTTGAGAGGAAATGAATATCAGTTCATTTAACAACAATAACTTTTTGAATTTTCACGATATTTGCTTAGGGCTTTGCTTAGCCAAAATGTGTTGAGTTGCTTATAAAGTAGCTCAATACATTTGGCGAATATATTATGTCTCTATATGAGATCATAGATAGAGTAATAAGACATAGATTGATCATTGAGAGGGGAAAAGTGATACCTTTTTTAATCGGGAAAAGACTGCCATTTTACTCTCTTATGGATGTATTTCCCCGAGTGAATATACACGGGAATACACATAGGTAATTTAGCAAATAAAATTTATGCACTAAAAGAGAAGGAAAAACTCCAGATACCTTTTTTTTTTTTTTTCTTTCTTTCTTTTCGTTTTCCTTTCCTTTTCTTTTTCTTTTTTTTTTTACTATACTCTACTCTAGTATACTCATGTCTGCACAAAACTGTCTTTCTTTCGGCATTTATTATTATTATACTTTTTTGAGATAAAAATCGTCTGCATTCATCATGGAAATTAATTTTAATAAATTATAATTTAATAAATTATTTGTATTGCATAAATTTGTATAGGATTATATATGGAAGAAAGTCTTGTGGTGGCCACGACGTACTAGGTAGATATTAAAACTTTCGCAGCTGCTAGCTACATTTAAAAGAATTTTGAGAATTCCATATTATACTTACTAATATAAAATCTTAAAATTTAAAAAGAATTCTTTAAATATGAAAACAGTAATTATCTCATAATAATAACAAAGCAACTGATTATAAAAATTATATTTTTCATAAATTACTTGAATATAACTTATTTATGGAACCTACCCCATTTCTTTTCATATATTTATTAGAACACTTAAAAGCCGGGCAATATTTCTGCATTTTCAAAATACATTACCATTCTCTTCTGTTACTGTTTTCGAGTTTTAACTCTCTAATGGCTGATGCCAAAAAACTTTTTCGGCATCAAAAACCTTTGCTTGTTAACATGGGGATGATAGATCTATATAAATTACTATATCTATGTATGAGATATGATTTTAATATATTATGGAAATGAAATTTCGTTAAAGTTAAAAATTATTTAGTAAAAATGTTCATATTTCATTAGGTGTTTAACATTTTCATATTCTGATTGCAGTATTTTGTGTCTAATGTCAAATTTCCTAAAAATGACATTTCATTAGACTTGTTTTGGGACAAACCTTTTGCTGAAATATATGTTCTTTACTCGTCCAAAGTTTTAGAATAGTTCGTCAACAATTTGTCTAGATATTTGACTAAACACCGGAAATCAAAAGTGTCTGGTCAATCGTAGAAAATAAGTGCATTTTTCTATTTTAACCAGTTAGAAATTAAACTGAATAATTCATATTACAAGACTATAAATTTTCATATTAAGTACAAATTTCCTGTTAGATGCTTGCGTGACTGCACACACCACTCGATAACAAATATCTGACTTTCAGTAACACGCAAGGCTTGATTATCTCACGCAAAAACAAATTTTTTCTGTTTAAAGTACTTAAAGAAAACGACTAAAAAACGCAAAAGTATTACAGTTTACGATTAAGGAAATCTTCCCTTAATAATGCATTCAATTTTTACGAAAAGTGTGCGATAGATTATGTAGATAGCACATTCTTTTTATTTATGGAAATAATTGAGAATGTAAAATAATGCTGTCGAAGAAATGCTGCATTATTTTATAGAACATTCTTGGATACTACAAGAATAAAAGTAAATTGGCAAAACAAATTAAAATTGTTAGTTCCAGTTACCTATTTTAGAAGAGATAACGTTTGATAAATTAAATGTGTAATATTCTACTAATTATATTGATATTTTATCTCAATACGATATTGTCTTTTCCTTCTTTTTTTCCGTTTTTTTTTAAAGCAGTAAAACAAAATTTTGTTCGTAATAAATCTTGGTTAACGTAATTAAAATACTTTTTTAATGTGTTTTTTTATTATCCATATTCCTTCTGTTACTCATATATGGTGGAGTAGGTATAATTTTTTTGGTTGAAATTTCGAAATTAAATCTTTGTTATTATTTATGTTTACACGCTTTAGGTCCTCTGAATTTGAAAATCAAGTTTATAGCAGTTATTGTGTGTCTGCTTCTCGGTATTTCTGACACTGTTATCAATATATCTGTACTGATAAGTATAAAGGATTTAAGTCCATATTCTTGATTTTTCAGGAGACGAAAAATAAAGTTAAACTATCTAAAAACTAATCAGAAGAATCGATTAGGGAAAAGGGATTATGTTGATTTATACCCTTTATACCATTCAGTGATTGTCAACCTTCATTTAATAAAGGGAAAAAATTGAATTAAATATTTTATACCAAAGATTAATGCTAAATTTCTGACTTGAATCTTTTTTTACCAATGGAATTTCTCAAAGACTAAATGACATGGATTTAAATCCTTTATACCAATCGATAGAGAATTTTTTTCTGAGTCTGACTATGTACTTAACTCAAAATCGACATTTTTGGACTTAAATCCTTTATACTTATCAATACAGATATACTATCTCAAGCACAAATATTAACAATAAGTCTAAATTCGGTATTCCAGATTTGTATCATAGATGTTTCTTGAAGCTTTTTTTTTTTTTTTTTTTTTTTTTTTGGGGGGGGGGGGTAGGACAAAAGATTCGTATACAAGAACATACAAAGTTAATCAAATAAAATATGTCCTCTATTTAACAAAGTTCAACAAGGTAGTTTGTTGTATGGTAAATTCGTTAAATAAAGATTCACTTCGAACTATATAAAGACAATCTTAAAATTCATAAGCATTATACATACCATAAAAAAAAAGAAAAATTTATCAAACTTTCATATATACACAAACATATATATATATATCACATTCATTTATTATAATTATTCTACGTTACAAAAGAAAACAAACGACTTTACGTTCTAGATATATGTAAAGTTATTACTTTTAAATGTAAGAAAAATATCTTTTTAACTTAAAACGACAGTGCATAAAATCATATTCTTCCAGTGTTTTATGACAATTATATTCATCACAGTAAGTAAAGAATAATTTTGAGAAAACAAACCATCATGGTAATAAACAAAATAGTCTGTTTTTGACTGAATTCTTTGTTCAAATTTTTTTCTTTCATATTATGCCTCGCAATGCTTGAATATTTTCATCAAACTGTAATCTACGGCGAATTGTGTCAAAATATTTTAATGTATTGTTGCAATGGATTAAGTCACTTTCTCGCCTCATTTGGACTGTTGTAGTAAAAACAGATTTGCAGTCAAATTGTAAATAAAGAACAGTCTTTTTTTTATGAGAGAGGTCGACTTTAGGGACAAACTTGGCGACTTGGTAACAAATTTAGCGAAAAATGATAGTTAAGGTTCGCGAAGTTTCGAAGCTGCAATGTTGAATAAAAGCCGACTTCTAGAAGTTTTTATTGGATATAAAATATTAAATTGAAAAGTATTTAGGGATAGGATCAGTTTTTTAATTTAATTTATTTTTAATTTTCTTTATTATGGATGCTTAAAAAGTTTTCTCAGCGGAATACATACACTTTTTAAGCGCAATTTTCGTCAAAAAACACAATTTTCGATTACATAACAGTGTACTGTTATGTATTAAACAGAAATTACGTTGAAGTAAATCTTACCGCAAAACGTTATATCTCCTAAACCCTTACTTCAAAAATTATAAAATTTTGCACATATATTTGCCGTGTTATTATCCACTTTTTGAACTACTTTTATAAAGATATCTTAAAATTTATTCATTTTCTGGGATTAAAAAGTTACAAATATGTCGACATTTTATGAAAATTTTCTGTACAATTAGTTTGATAGCACATAACTCCTAAACAGTCATATACAAACTTACTATAACAGTTCAAATCCTAAAACATACTTTTCTTAGTAAAATAATTAAAAAAAAAAAAAAAATGTATATTAATTTTTTGTATTATTTTACGTTTTGCATAGTTGTCATTTTTAGACAAACATAAGTGTTTTAATAAAAAAAAAAAAAACAAAAAAAAACCGAGAATTTTTTTTTTTTTTTGATATTATAATACTTTTTAATAGAAATGAAGAAATAATAATAATAATAATAATAATAATAATAATAATAATAATAAAACACTTTAAAAATTGTAACTGTAAAAAAACATAGTTGGCATAGGTGGACTCTGCTCAGTTCCCCATCATATTTATGTTCTCAGAAATTTCTAGTGCGAGACATATTACTAGTGGATCTGCAGATCAGGAGCCTCAACGTCCTATTTGCATCAGACATTATTCAATAGGTCATTTTTATTTATTCCTTATTATATAATAGTATATATTGATTCGATCGACTTATTACCAAAATCAAATACATTCCTGAGGGGGGCGGCAGCCCCCCTCAACCCCCCGTTGCATCTCTCTTTGTATACCTATTTGTATATGATATAAAGTGTTACGAAATTGTAAATAATTGCATTTATTTTTGTATAAATTCTTTCAAAGAGGTTTAGTAAGTTGATAAAATGCTAATTTTGTGCCTTTATAGTCGTTTTAGCGTTAAAATAGCCAAATTTTCCTTTAAAAGCGCATTAAAAAGCTCCTATAAGGGAAGAAATAAATTTGGCGACTATTTCCCTCCTTGGCGATTTTTTTGGCGATCTTGTCGAGAAAATCCATATTAGGTATATACCAAATATGGAAGCTCTAATCTCATTGGCTGATGTGATACGAGAATTTTCCAGAACAGTCTGTTTTCGATAGAAAAGTATAAAAGGAGCATTATTTTCGCCAAGGCGGTCAGTCTCAGATCTATATCAGTTTCGTCAAATGCTTGCTCAATGGGCTCATGAATATGTGTACCAAATTGCAAGTCAATAGCGTTGTTTTGGGGGCCGCTATCGCGGTACATACAAGTTCTTCCCATAGGCCGTAATGGTAAAAAAAACTTTGGCGTGTCCCTGTACACGAACTTACAAATGGAATGCACACCGAAAACTATACAGCTAATTTCGTGGGCATCATGAACATGTGTACAAAATTTCAAGTCAATAGCGTGTTTTTTGCGGCCGCTATCGCATGACAGACAGACAGACAGACGGAATCCAAAATCCTTTTGAGTCTCAACAGTGGGCCTCCATTCACATTTCGGAAAAAATTGGAAGTCAATAGCTTGATTTTTGCGGTGCCTATCGCGGTACATACAGATTCTTCCCATAGGCCGTAATCATAAAAAATCTTTGGCGTGTCCCTGTACACGAACTACAAATGGAATACACACCTAAAACTATACAGCTGATTCCGTTGGGCTCATGAACACGTGTACCAAATTGCAAGTCAATAGCGTGATTTTTGTGGCCGCTATCGCGGTACATACAAATTCCTCCCATAGGCCGTAATGATAAGAAAAACTTTGGCGTGTCCCTGTACACAAATTACAAATGGAATACACACCCAAAACTATACAGCAGATTTCGCGGGGCACATGAACACGTGTACCAAATTGCAAGTCAATAGCGTGATTTTTGTGGCCGCTATCGTGATACATATAAATTTCTCCCATAGGCCGTAATGATAAGAAAAACTTTGGCGTGTCCCTGTATACGAACTACAAATGGAATACATACCAAAAACTATACAGCTGATTTCGTGGGGCTCATGAACATGTGTACCAAATTTCAAGTAAATAGCGCTTTTTTGGCGGCCGCTATCGCGCGACAGACAGACAGACAGACAGACACAGCCCAAAACCGTTTTGAGTCTCAACAGAGGGCCTCCACTGACGTTTCGGCAATAATGTTAAAAGAAATCAATTTGACCAAAGCTTCATACAGTGACAGAATGAAATCCCCGCCTAATAGGCTATCCACCGTTTATTTCGATATATTTATCTTATTCTAATCTATTAATTTATTTTATCGGGGTCAATTTCGTTGTTTAGTTTTCATGCTACTATTTCCAATGCAATAATCCTCAAATTCATATTTATATGAAAAATTTACAATTTCGCTATGTTGATAAAATCGTAAATTACGAATAATTTACGAAATTTTCCTATTAGAATATTTGTATTCAATCATGTTCAAACAAATATCATAAACGTAATTTTGAAGTTGTCTAACGTATTTAGGATCCTCAAAATGGAAGTTTATGCTCAATTTTGCTTTATTCTGACATGTTAAATAAATCGTAAATTCCAAATAACTTACGAATTTTTTAAATTGGAAAAATCATAGTCTATGATATTCATGCCAGTATCCTAAATATTATTTCGAAAGTGGTTTGACATCTTTACGATGAAAATATCCCTCAAGATTGACGTTTATGTGAAATTTTGCTCTATTCAGCCATGTTAAGAAATTCGTAAATTTCCAATAACTTACGAAATCTTTATATTGGAAAATTCATAGTCATTAATATTCATGCCAGTGTCCTAAATAATGTTTCAAAAGTAGTCTGACGTCTTTACGATGAAAATATCTCTCAAAATTGACGTTTATGTGAAATTTTCCCCTATACTGCCATGTTAAGAAATTCGTAAATTTCCAGTAACTTGCGAAATTTTCAAAGTAGCATATTTATAGTTACTGATGTTCATTCAGGCATCAAAACGGATATTTTAAATCCTTTATACCAATCGATAGAGAATTTTTTTTCTGAGTCTGACTATGTACTTAACTCAAAATCGACATTTTTGGACTTAAATCCTTTATACTTATCAGTACAGATATTATCCCCATCATATATGTTTTCATAAATTTCTAGTACGGAACATATTATATTCATGTGAAGAGAAATGAATTTGACCTTCGCTCCACAAAGTGATAGAATGAAATCTCCACCTAATAAGCTATCCACCGTCCATTTCGATATATTTACCTTTACCTTATTCTAATCTATAGATTTATTTTAGTGGGATCAGTTTCGTAGTTTAGTTTTTACGCAATTCCATCCTATTTCTAATGCAACAATCCCCAAAATGCAAGTTTATATGGAATATCGACCAATTTTGCTATGTTCATAAAATCTTAAATTTCGAAAAACTTACGAAAACTTCAAATTAGTGTAGTCACTGATGTTCAAACAAGTATTGTAAATGGTTTTTTAAAAATAGTCTGATGTATTTATGATGCAAATATCCCTCAAAATGAACGTTTATGCGAAATTTTGTGGTATTCTGCCAAGTTAAGTAAAGCGTAAATTTCGAATAACTTACGAATTTTTTAAATTGGAAAAATCATAGTCTATGATATTCATGCCAGTATCCTAAATATTATTTCGAAAGTGGTTTGACATCTTTACGATGAAAATATCCCTCAAGATTGACGTTTATGTGAAATTTTGCTCTATTCAGCCATGTTAAGAAATTCGTAAATTTCCAATAACTTACGAAATCTTTATATTGGAAAATTCATAGTCATTAATATTCATGCCAGTGTCCTAAATAATGTTTCAAAAGTAGTCTGACATCTTTACGATGAAAATATCTCTCAAAATTGACGTTTATGTGAAATTTTCCCCTATACTGCCATGTTAAGAAATTCGTAAATTTCCAGTAACTTGCGAAATTTTCAAAGTAGCATATTTATAGTTACTGATGTTCATTCAGGCATCAAAACGGATATTTTAAAACTGGTCTGACATTTTTACAGTAAAAAGTTTTCATTTAATGCACGTTTAAGTGATTTTTTGTCCTATTCTCCCATGTGAAGAAAATCGTAAATTTCGAATAACTTACGAAGTTTTTAAAATCGAATGTTGCAAATGAATAGGGTTCTTGCCAGTGTCGAAAGTAATATTTTAAAACTGATCTGACCTCTCTGCGACAATTTGTTCTTGAGGTATCGTGTACACAGACTAACAAACTAACGGACTGACCCACTAACAGACTAACACACTAACAGACTAACAGACTAACAGACACCCTACAGACAGACACCATAGAAATTTTGTCATTTTCGGATTCCTCACACCTGAAAACGTGTAGAAAAGTCAAAAAACCGAGGTCGAAATTTTTCACGATTACCTAAGTTCCCCATACCTATAGTATGATGGGGAACTAAAAAGACCTCTAAGGGTGTACGTATACCTTAACTATATTATATTAATG
Organism: Salticus scenicus; assembly: GCA_963930645.1. Lineage (NCBI taxonomy): Eukaryota > Metazoa > Arthropoda > Arachnida > Araneae > Salticidae > Salticus > Salticus scenicus. Next base: position 75,430,910 of record OZ005655.1, on the reverse strand, counting down.
TCCATGATTTCACTGAAAGGCTTTAACATGTTCGCATTTTCAATAACCTGTCGAAAATATCATTAATTGGGTTCATTTGAAAACTAGTATTTTATTGCTGGCTATGTAGACATAAGATTAATTATTCTTTGCTTTTCCATAAAAACAACTTAATTTGAGGCGTCGAATAAAAAGATGAAGACTCAGATGACAAAGTTTAATGAAGACACAACACAATATATACAGAATACACACATTACATTTTAAATTTAGAACATTTCAAAAAAAGAATAATCACGCAGATGACAGGTAGAAAATACAGTTACTGACTACTGAGAACAACTCTGAGAACCTTTTTCGTAGAAAATACAGTTACTGACTACAGTTACGTTTTTTTTCCTAAATTTCATTGGGTGTGAGGTCACGTGGGTTTTATGACGCAGCAGTCGCGCAAGTATTACAGTATGTTGTGACCACCACAAGCCTTTTTTCTATATTTTCCTATACAAATTCACTAAGTGCAAATAATTTATTAAAACTATTATTTATTAAAATTATCTAACATAATGAATGAAAAAATGATTTTCATCTTAGAGAAAACTAACTCTAAATATCCAAAGACAGACTGTTTTATTGTCTATAAATAATCTTAAAAAACGCGTTTTTATAATGGTTATCTCACATATCGTATTTCGTACAGTTTTGTGCCATCGAAATTGAGATATAGCATTCCCGTTATCGGAGAAATTTGCAGTACAGCAGTACCACCTATTGGTTTATAACCATTCAAATTGAATCAGCATAATATCTCATAATGGCTTTCTCACATATCAAGTTTTGTTTGATGATACGCAATAGAACATGAGATATAGCCTTCCCTTAAATTGCGGAAATTGCTGTGTAGCAGCGCCACCTGTTGAGCGGTTGACACCAAAAGTTGACAGGTACTCATTTATATCAAGGTGCCTCTACATATAAATTTATATGCAATTCTGTGCAGTAGTTCCTGAGATATAGCCTTTCCTTAAATTGCAGAAATCACTGTATAGCAGCACCACCTGTTGTCCGATAAGTATTCAATTCGAAACATCATAATGTCTCATATTGGCCTTCTTACATATCAAGATTTGTTTGATTGTATGCAATAGAACCTGATATATAGCCTCCTCTTAAATTGCCGAAATCACTGTATAGCAGCGCCACCTGTTGTGTGGTTAACAACAAAAGTTGATAGGCACTAATTTAGGTTAAGATGCATCTATAAATTTATATACAATTCTGAGCAGTAGTTCCTGAGGTACAGTCGCCATAAAAGTTTTGTCACACAGACAGACAGACATTTTCTAAAAATGGTCAAATCATGTTCTAGATACCTCAAAACGTGTAAATCCGTCGAAAACTGGAAGTCGAAGATTTTTACGAATCCAATACTTTTGTCTGTAAAAATAACAAAACAGCGAAATTGCAAGAGCGATACCATCGTATTAGCATTAGAAGGCAATACTTCATGAAGGTTTTAAATACAAAGCTCTGTTATATCCATCTATATTATCTAAATTCTACATTTTTCAACGAAATATACTTCTAAAATTATGGGAATTAATCTGCAATTATCTTCTTAAAAAATTCTTTTGATTAATCAAAAATCAATTTACTTTATCAACAGTTTTATGATAAGTATCCAGTAAATCAGATTTAAAAGCTATTTTGATTTTTCTCGTAAGTATTTTTGGGGAAAAAATGTGCAATGTCTACATCTAAGAGGTTACCATTTATGTCGAGCAGTGAACCGTTCATCTAATCCATCAAAAGACATTCCGAGATGGTTTGTGATTCATTGTTCATTTCTTTCCGTAGCAACACCTTGGTATGTGTTACAACAATATATTGATCAATCACGGATTAAGTTTTAGAGAACACCGGATAAATATGGCTGTGGTTGATTAGTTTTAACAGCAATTTATTATGCCGTATATAGAAGCAAAACCAAATGAGTTTTATTTCTTTTTCTCTTTCTTTGTCAAATCATGTCTTATTCTGCAGTTGTTATGAAAAAAAGTTTTACGATATTCTTTGAATAATATCAATATTCCTTAGCATGAAAAAATAAATAAAATTTTGTGTTAAGATAGAAAAACGACATAGAGAAATTATTTATAAAAACGATGGAACAGCGTTTAATATATTTCTCTTTAAATGAATCAAAATAGAATCCATGTTTCGAAGATCGAGCGGTCGAATCTTTTCGACATCAAGGACCAATATATTCATAATAAAAATCATTTCAAACCAGTAAATTCATAATATAAAATCACACAGATCCCTAATATTATTATTTAAAATGTAAGATCAGAAAATATTAAATTTATAAAATGAAACTAACCATATTTAATATAAATTATTGCGTTTTTTTTTTTTTTTTTTTTTTTGTGTATAAGAAATTTTCAGATATCATTAATTATAAGATAGGTGTTTAAAGTTTGATTAATTCTGATAAAATAATAAAAAGGACTAATTATCACAAGACATTTTTTTAGCTAAAATATTACATAGAATTATAATTGCTTTTGCTTGTTTATAAAAAGTTCATGGATTTTTATGTTCATAGATATTGCTGCAAGATGTAGTAAAACCAGTTTTGATCTAGGCAAAGAATGGTACCTTGTTTTGATTGCTAATACAAATGAAAATATTATTTCCTACAATATAGGAAGGAAAAGATTATGTTTAATATTTTTGGACACATTATATATTTTTTCGCGAAGAAGAAACGTTTAGTGGACACGTTTGATATTTTTTCCGAAAAAGTATATTGAATAGCACTTTTAACATACCAAAATAATTTTTTAAACAATAATTTACATATTTGTCTTTATTTTGGTAAATAAATCAAACTGTTTGACAATGTAGTGTTTTAAACATGTTTTTTTATTTCATTTTAATTATTTTTTTAATCGTCCACACTACACTGAAAAAAATTCTGTGACTGACATTTGGAAAATAAATTATGGCTCTGGTAAAAATAGTTCCTTGTCATCTTTATAAATTTTAGTTCCCTCTGATAGCGAGTTCTAGAAACCCTTATTAGAAGTCTAGAGCGTTTTCCTAAATTATCATAATCAAACTTATTTAAAAATATCTGCAAATAAATTCAAACACTAGAGACGAGTTTTAGTAACTATAATTTTGTTTTATGACCCAATTCTAGGAAATCAAGCGAGAATTTCTCGCAATACAAAGGATTCATAATATTGTTTCAACATCTAGAAAAGTGTAGACTAGAAATTCTGAATCATTTCGTTTGTCTAGATTATTTTTTTTATCGTATACGCATAGCTCGTAAATCTTTATTTCTAGTTTCGAGACTGAGAAAATGACTACTTATTCATTCTAAATGAAGGCAGTATATTTTCTTTTTTACTTTCCGAACACTATAGTGAGGAAAGTATTGTAATCATGTCAAAAATCCGAATTCGAGATTTTGATGTTTCTATACGTTTCGAGGTCCAACGAGTCCGTTTTCACTATTTTTACGATCATGTATGTATGTGTGTGTGTATGTATGTGTGTATGTATGTGTGTATGTCTGTGAGTGAACACGCTAGCGTCTGAACGCTTTGTTCGAATAAGCTGAAAGTTGGTACGTATATTGTAAGTCACCATAGTACGAACCCTATAGATTTTGGTGAATGTAGCACTTACAGTTTTTTTACGGGGACACAAAGAAAAATTCTTTATCATTATGGCCAAGGGACCAAAATCTTAAAAGTGCGATAGCATCTAAACGCCTTATTCAATTGAGCAAAAACTTTATACACATATTATAGGTCACAGATACTCAATCTGTATAGATTTTGGAGAATCTAGCACTTATAGTTTTTTAACAGGGACACAAAGAAAAATTCTTTGCCAAATTTTTAAAAGTGTGATAGCGTCTAAACGCCTTATTAATCTCAGCAAAGAATTTGTACACATGTTACAGGTCACATTTGAACCAACTGTATAGATTTTGGTGAATCTAGCACTTACAGTTTTTTTACAGGGACACAAAGAAAAATTCTTTATCTTTATGGCCTATGAGACCAGCGATAGCATCTAAACGCCTTATTCAATTGAGCTGAAAATTTGTATGAATATTATAAATCACTGTTGCACTAACTATAAGCATTTTGGTGAATCTAGCATTTATAGATTTTTACAGGGACACGACGAAAAATTCTTTATCCTTATGATCTAAGGGCTCAAAATTCAGTAGCGTTAAATAAAACCTCGTGTGATATATGGAGAAAAATACTCAAACACTCTGTTATGGTCTTCTCTTTTTTGTTTGTTTAGCAACACCTCTTTCTTTATTTTATCTACAAAACTGTTAGTTACTCAATGTTCGGAAAGTCGAGTGGAGTCACTCCAGATTTTTCATTGTAGCCTCATGTCATCGGGCTAATGTGGACAAGGTAAAGTTTTGATTGGACAATGCGATATGTTTCATAAAAATGTATGTAAAACCATGATAAAATCAAATCTTACCTAATAAAATACTCTTTATGTATGATAACAGTCTCTATCTATAATAAGTCATTAATGTTTAGTAAAAAGGAAAACTGACCCTGTTTCCTAGAAGAGCTACATTACTCATCTTTTTTCCCTGAGAATTGTACCTTAATATCTATTAGATTTATATATGCCTTCAACTCTGTCAACATAGTACACAACTCTGTTTTTTTTTTCTTTTACTTGAACAGGACAAAATCATTCATGTCACGTGTTTATACTAACCCCATGCAACTCTTTATACATTTATACATTATACTATTTTATATAAACTATTCAGATCAAAAGTAACTATCAAAACTAGTTACCATAGGTAGACTCTGCTCAGTTCCCCATCATATATATCTGTAGTGATAAGTATAAAGGATTTAAGTCCATATTCTTGATTTTTCAGGAGACGAAAAATAAAGTTTAACTAGCTAAAAACAAATCAGAAGAATGGATTAGGGAAAAGGTATTTCGTTGATTTTTACCCTTTATACCATTCAGTGGTTGTCAACCTTCATTTAATAACGGGAAAAATTGAATTAAATATTTTATATTATACATGAATGGTAAATTTCTAAATTGCTCCTTTTTTTACCAATGGATTTTCTCAAAGACTAAATGACATAGAATTAAATCCTTTATACCAATCGATAGAGAATTTTTTTTCTGAGTCTGACTATGTACTTAACTCAAAATCGACATTTTTGGACTTAAATCCTTTATACTTATCAGTACAGATATTATCCCCATCATATATGTTTTCATAAATTTCTAGTACGGAACATATTATATTCATGTGAAGAGAAATGAATTTGACCTTCGCTCCACAAAGTGATAGAATGAAATCTCCACCTAATAAGCTATCCACCGTCCATTTCGATATATTTACCTTTACCTTATTCTAATCTATAGATTTATTTTAGTGGGATCAGTTTCGTAGTTTAGTTTTTACGCAATTCCATCCTATTTCTAATGCAACAATCCCCAAAATGCAAGTTTATATGGAATATCGACCAATTTTGCTATGTTCATAAAATCTTAAATTTCGAAAAACTTACGAAAACTTCAAATTAGTGTAGTCACTGATGTTCAAACAAGTATTGTAAATGGTTTTTTAAAAATAGTCTGATGTATTTATGATGCAAATATCCCTCAAAATGAACGTTTATGCGAAATTTTGTGGTATTCTGCCAAGTTAAGTAAAGCGTAAATTTCGAATAACTTACGAAATTTTTAAATTACAAAATTCATAGTCGAGGATGTTTATGACATTATAGTAAATGATATTTTAAAAGTGATCTGGCATCTTTACGATTAAAATATTCCTCAAAATGGACGTTTATGCTAAATTTTGCCCTATACTGCTATGTTAAGAAATTCGTAAATTTCCAATAACTTGTGAAATTTTCAAAGTAGCATGTTTATAGATAAGGATGTTCATCCCGGCATCAAAGCTGATATTTAAAATCTGTTTTTACATCTTTACGATAAAAATATTTCTTTTCATGCACGTTTAAGGGAAATTTTGCCCGATTCTCCCATGTTAAGTAAATCGTAAAGTTCGAATAACATCTGAAGTTTTTTAATTAAAATGTTGCAAATAAATAGAGTTTTCGCCAGTGTCCTAAATAATATTTTAAAACTCGTCCGACCTCTCTGCGATTATTTGTTTATGAGATATCGTGTACACAGACTAACAAACTAACATACTAATAAGCTAACACACTAACAAGCTAACAGACACCGTACAGACGGATACCATACCCATTTTGATATTTTCGAAGTCCTCACACCAAAAAAACGTGTAAAAAAGTCAAAAACAGAGTTTGAAAAATTTCACAACAACCTAGGTTCTCCATACCTACAGAATGGTGGGGAAATAATATATACTCAATATAATCATTCATAAAACAGTGCATTTTATTGTTTGAAGAACAAAAGTGATATTTTCTGCTAATAAATATGAGTCAATAAAATGTCGTGTTGCGAAAATAAATTTTATCGATATTTTAGGACTTATTTCATTAATGAAAACTGTTGTACAAGTAAAAGTGATTAAGAAATTCTAAAGTTCAAAGTTACATTAGCAACTAGTATAATTACTAATGGCGCATAAAAAATAGAAATAATGATTAGAATTTTCTGCGAACCATTAGTGGCTCACGGATCACCAGTTGGCGACCTTTGTCTCACACAATAAATCAATGGCAAAAAAAAAAAAAAAAAAAAAATCTATGAAAAAGTGATTTTAAGTGCCAGTTGAAGAGGAAAATATTTTTCTCTCTTGTTGAGAAAAGAGGGAAAATTCGAAAAGTTTACTGGAAAAACATTTTACTGTGAGCTACAAAATGTACAGTCCATGTAATTAAAATTTGGCAGAAAATTCTTTGACAGAGAACTGTAAAATATATGACATATGGAAAAAAAAAAAAAGCAACATATATATATATATATATATATATATATATATATATATTTTCTTAACAGCTAATTGTATGAAATGCACATATAAATGATAATTACAGCAGAAATTTGTGCATCAAAACTATAAAAAATACAGAACACATGATCACGATGCACAGCCCTCTTTTATCTTTTCTTTACAGTTTTCTGTAAAAAACACAGCACAACTGACCAAGAATTTCTGCTTCTTTTTTTTTTTACCTAAAACAGAAAAAATATAGAGCAGACATGTTTTAAAATATCAGCAAAATTATTTCACTGAAAAGTATAAAATTACAGCACAAGGAGTAGACTACACTTTTACGAGCACACTGCGCTGTCATAGAATTCTTTTACTATAGAATAAAATTTTTTTAAATGACGAATAGGCAGTTTGAACTTTTGCGGTAAAAGTGTGATATCTGTTTTTCGCAATATTAATTGCTCCTGTAATTTAAATCAATTTAAGCAAAAATGTTTTTCGAATTTATTCTTCTCGTAAATTACATTTAAAGAGGAAATGGTAGGAAAGCAAACAAGGAAAAATTACAAGAAAATTCCAAGCAAGATTAATACAACACTACCTTAATTTTCTCTATTTCCCTTGTAGTAAGGAGATAATACAGTCGTTAGTGAATGTTAATTTTAAGTGATCTATCAAAATTATTAGCATAGTTTATTACGTGTCGTAATTACTGGTATATCTTAAGCTCTTTTCATTGTACACTCAATATACAGCTGAGAAATTTAACTTTTAATCGTGAAAAATCTATGGATTTTTTACACATCGTATTTCTTAATGATTTTTTTTTTTTTTTTTTAACATTAAATAAAAAGGCCGATAAAAATTAACTAAAATTATGAAAGTAGAATTATATTCGCAAGTTTAAAATGTTTTAAAACTTAAACATCGTCAGTGAATTAAAGACAAAAAGTTTATTGAAAAACACAGATTTTTTTTTTTTTTTTTTTTTTCTTTCTATACGCTTTTTAACAGTGTTTAGGACTTTAATCTGTCTGTATGTCCGCACTCTAACTCCCTTAAATATTCATGGAATTCCTTGAAACTCATATATATTATTCCTTAACCACATTTCTTGTGACCATGTTAGCCTCTGCGCAAGTTCGGACTGAATGAGTACAGTGTTAAAATAGGGGAGACAGTCATCTGATTGAGAGAAAATAAGCGATAAGAGAGCGCCGAATAACTGGTTGTTTTCCAAATTCCAATCTGTCGGTGAATTTGACATCCCTTCAAGCCTTTGGTCATCCTCATTGCTAGTCATAGAAAACGTGGTTACACTATATTTAAGTTCTTTATGGGATGTTCCCTATTGAAAATAAAGTGAATACTATAACTGATTTGTATAGAGGGCCACCCAAAATTATTCAAAGCATTGCGTTATATGAGAGGTATTTCTATAAAACAGACTTAAACCATTTTGAATAAATCATAATGAAATTGAAATTTATTCTTCATATGCACATCCCCCCCCCCCATAGAATAAAGTACGGTTAGTGTTAAGATTTACAGTGACACATAAAAACATTTAGGCTACTATTATTAATAATAACGGCTACTAATGAAAAATTGCTGCTATTGCATTTTCATTTTTATTATGAATTTTAAGATTTTCTAAAAATGCTTAAATGAATTATGATTTGAATTATTTTATCTCTCTGTCCTTCTGTTCGTCTGACTGTTTGTTTGACCACCTCCACCGTCCAGAAACGCTTTTACAATTTCTTCCAAATGATATATGATATTCAAATTCACTGTGGCATGTTCCCCGTTCAAAATGGCATGAATACCATAACTGGTATGTGTACAAGGACACCCAAAAGGATGTCAATGCACCACGTTTTAAGAGAGGATTTTTACTTTCTTCTATATTCAATAGAAGAAAGTATTGGTTTCGTAAAAATTTTCGACCTCGGGTTTGCGATGAATTTACACGTTTTGAGAGGTCTAGAACACGATTTGACCATTTTTAAAAAATGTCTGTCTGTGTGTGTGTGTGACAAAATCTTATGACAGCTGTATCTCTACTACACAAAATTTCATACAAATTGATATGTAGTTGCACCTTGACATAAATTAATGCCTATCAATTTCTGGCGAAAATCATCGAACAGGTGGCGTTGCCATTACGCTTTTTCTAAATTTTTAACATGGCGATATAGGACAAAATTTCATATAAACGTTCATAAAGAGAATTATGTTTTAAGAAACATTAAGAAATTGAAAATAATTATATATAATAGTGGTAATCAACTCAAAAAAAAAAAAAAAATGTTTGGTCATGTAAGAGCCTTCCCCGAGGAAAGCAAATTTTTATTATGGGTATCTTTCAAAAGAGCTCGTCAATACCTGTAAAATGAATGAATGAACCATTGATTTGTGATAATTTTTTTCATATTTAATAATAATAATAATAACCACACATTCTTTTTATGATGCCATATAGAGAATAAAATTGACTTTTTACTTTCTCTTACCCATAAGGTAGAGAAAGTATTGTTTTTGGGTCAAATTTTCGAACGCGAGATTTTGTTATATTTACACGTTTTGAGGTCCCCTGAATACGAAAATCATGTTTTTAGCAAATGGTCTGTGTGTCTGTGTGTGTGTCTGTGTGTCTGTCTGTTATCAGCATATCTCAAAAACAAATTATGGCAGAAAGTTCAAACTTGGTATTCTAAATGTGTATCATATAGGGATGCTACAGTAAGCTTTTCGTTAAGATCAAGCAAATGGTTCGTGTACAGGGACAATCAAGAGAATTTTAATACATTACGTCTATGGGGGAAATTGCAGGAAAATAGTGTTTAACGTTTATAGACTGCACTAAACCAAATGAAACAAATATATTTTTTTTGTAATAGAGACAGTTAACTGGGAAAATTTTTTTGTGTATGTAGGAGCCTCGCCTCCCTCCCTGGGGGGGGGAAGTCCCCCCTCGAGGGGAGTAAATTTTCATGATGGGTATCTTTCAAAAGAGCTCACCAATGCCTTTAAAACGAATGGTTGAACCATCGATCTGCGATAATTTAAAACAAAGTTATCGATTTTTTTTACTTTTAACGAAAAAAAAACTGAAAAAAAAATCGTACTTTTTTTTTTTTTTAATATTGAGAATGAAATGGACTTTTTTTGGATATTTGGTGTTATACTACTTCTCTAATATGGAAATCATCTGCATTATCATAAAAGATAATTTTTTTAAATAATAATTTTAATAAATTATTTTTTAAAAAGAGAAATATTTTTCAAAAACCGAATTAAATTCTATATAAATGTAGGTGCATTAATGAAACGGGGGGTTGAGGGGGCGGCAGCCCCCCTCACACAGAACTAATTATCATATAAAACTCTTCAGAAGCCTAATATGAATTGTTTAACATAGGTTTACATAACAGTACTCGTTATCTTACCTATTAATCTGCAACCTGTATTTATAGTATTGAATTTCAGGGTAAGAGAAAGTCGTGTGAGTGACACACCAGATTATTTTGGATATTTAGAGTTATACTTCTCTAGGATTTAAATGTCTGCATTCATCATGGAATTTTAATGAATAATAATTTTAATAAGTTATTTGTACTGAGTGAATTTGTATAGGAAAATACAGAAGAAAGTCATATGGTGGCTACAACATACTAATTTATAAATAAAATTTAAATAACTTTGTAGTGCACAAATCATTAAATTCATAATTTTTTTTAATTCCACCACTAAAAAAAAAAAAAAAAATTGTTTGCTATCGAATATGGTATGTTTAGCGTTAAGGTTTACAGGGCTACGCTAAAATCTTCAGATACATTAAGGGCTACAATTGGAAATTGCTGGAATTGCATTTCCATTTGTGTCAAGCGTTTTTTGCGCTTTCCAACAATGCTTAACTGTGATTATAAATTCAAGTAGTTTATCTGTCTACCTTTCTCTCATTCTATTTGTCCACTGTCTGATCATGTAGACAAACTACATTAAAGTTTAGATGATGCAATGAGTACGTAGAATTGGAAAGTGTTAATAATTTATGTGAACCGAAGGATTTTTTGTTCTTGTTTTAGTTTCATTTGGAGTGTGTTTGGTGTTTAACTCACTTCTTTTTATCCGATTGAGCTAAAATTTTGCATGCGTATGTAATTCCGATAAAAATACATGCTCCAGCGGTAACGCATTTAGGGGAGGAGGCCTGGGAGCCTCTTCGTTTTCGTCTGACAGGGTCAAATCTTCCATACGAGATTTTACTTATTTTCTGTCCTCGACTGAGCTGAAATTGTGCATATGTATAACTCCGATGGCAATACATACTTAACACGTTCACGCCGGCGCTGGCCACCGGTGGTTCACAGCAAAATTATCCGAACACTAGCAATAATCCTTGTCCGAAAAAAGTACACTTAATACTGCTTTGTTAAATAAATCCTTGTCGAATAATGATCTTAGTCAGTCTAAGAACATGATTCGACAAGGATTTATTGAACAAAACAGTTTTAAGTTTTTTTTTTGATATCGAAATTATTGGCTAGTGCTCAGATACTTTTGAGAAGAATGCGCCGGCGTGAACGTGTTAAGCAATAACTTTGCTGTGAAGTGAACAATTTGCTTTATTTTACAATGCTATACATAATGTATTCACTTAATTTCTGTATATATTTTATTGCTACATCATAATATAAGTATGTCAGATATATGAATATTATACTGTGCTTGTATGTCTATGTATCATTATTTTCAGTGATATACAATAAATGAATTAAAGTTAAAGTTGAAGATAACTTAGCAATGCGTTAAATTATAATTTCTATTTAGAATTTTAAAAGACAAGGGGCAAAGGGTGATGGAATGTAGTGAGTTTTAATGTCACACTATTAGCTACGAATTGGGCTATTGGCAGCAGTCTGGGATTCATCCGTAGGGGTGGTCTGGAAATAAGCCACCACACTTTTGATCATCTGCGGAGGGATTAAAGGACAAACGGCAACATACAAATAAAAAATGTAAATAATTTTGTTTTAAGGAAATATTTGTATTCTATTTTCAAAATAGCTTCGTTTGAAAATTAAAATGAAAAATTAATATTTTTCTATTAAGCAACATAGAATTTCTTGTTGAAATTTTACTAACCAAAGATACCGAGGAAAAGATAAATCTCATGATTTTAGAAAACAATATGAATAAAAAAAATTCTATTTTGATTTTGAAATTAGTTAATTCAGTTTACTTCAAGTTATATAAAAATTAATCACTGTTCTTACACACTGATGCAAAAGCACTGAACATATGAAACTCCTAGCTCGATTTCCCTTTAAAAGAAAAAAATAACCCCAGATTAAAAATAAAATAAAAATAAGAATAAAAAAAAATGTGAGACAACAACAACAACAACAACAACAACAACAATATATGGAAGAATATGGCTAAATTCCGCAATAACGTTCATTAAGAGGAATATTTTCAGTGTAAAATTTTCTGAATAGTTAAGTATCATTTATGGTACTTTCATGATCATCATCAACTATAAATATTTTACTTCGAAGGTTTCATATGTTGTTCGAAAATTAAGGTTTTCTTAATGGGGCAGAATAAGGCAAAATTTCCTACAAACGTGCATTTTAAATGTTATTTTTTATTGTAAATGAGTTGGATGAGTTTTAAAATATAATTTATAGCATTGCTATGAACATTTTTGAATATAAACATTCTACTTTAAGTCTTTAAAAGCTTTTTAAGTTATTCGAAATAAAAAAAAATTCCTAACATGCAGAATAGGAAAATATTTCACATAAATTTGCATAAAAGAGATTAGTCCGTTGGAAATAATATGAAACTGCATGGAAATTAAAATACGAAACTTAATCTAATAAAATTAATCAACAAATTAGGATAAGGCAAATGTATCTAACCGTAGAAAGAATAAGTAGTGAGTGGGGACATTTTAATATTCGACTGTATCCGGTGATCGACTGTTCATTTCTTTTAACATGAATATAACATGTCTTATTATAATAGAAATTTATGTGAACAGGAACTGAGCAGAGTCTACCTATACCAACTAACTTTTCTACCAGTTCTTGCTTCTGTTTAGCTGTTTATTAATTTTTCATGATAAACTTCATTTTAAGATAAATGCACTCATTATTAAAGTGGAAGGGGAAATTCCTTTTTGGAAATTTATATTTATTTTACAGCATTCCCAATTCATCATCATAGTCATTCAACTATTTTCTTTTATTACTAAGAATAAGCATTTATTAATTTTAAAATAATCAATTGTTATCTGAATATATTGAAATATGCTAGTTAAATAAAACTTTGTGTATACGAAGCTTCAATTAGCTAATGGATTTTATTTTTTGTACTTCGAGATTTTATTACTTAAAACGTTCGCTTAAACTTTGTACACTTTTTCGACAAAAGTATCAAAATATCTAAACAATATGTTTAAATCTACTAGATGTTTTTGAATTTTTATGTGTTTTATAAAAGGTACCCTTTGATATCTTTCATAATTTTTGATAAATATCTCTCTGGATTGTTTTCTGTTAGCAGCTATGAAATTATAGTACTCTCTCGACCCAGCCGCCTACAGTGAAATTGTTCAGAGACTATTTTCGCGTACAGTGAAATTGTATCACATTATCATTCCTGAGTACCTATTAGTATATCACATGTATAGATTATATCAAAGATGAAAATTAGGTAAGTAGTGGATCTGCAGATCAGGGGCATCAACGTACTATTTGCATTATTCATTACCCAACTGATCATTTTTATTTATTCTATATTATTTATACAATATTTCTCTGACGTGGACCAGTTTCAATTATTTTTTGTCGAAACGATATGATACGTGAGGATAAAAAAAATAATCTTTATACATGAACAATATTTAAGCACGCGGACTCAGCTCAATGGACTAACAAGAAAAAATGACGACATTTGTCTGATGAGATTATTTTACGAAAAAATGTATTTTTAACAGTTGTTTCTTCAGAATCTTTGCAAGCGTCATTTTAAACCTAGCAATATTTCAAAGATATATACAGAATATGAACTTTTGTGTCATAAATTGATTAAAAATCACAATCATAAAAAATATAATCAAAATAGGAATTATTTTATTTTATTTATTTAAAAAAAAAAAATATATATATATATATATATATATATATATATACCAAAATTAATAAAAAGTCACCGCCAACATGACGACAAAAATTTAAAAGGCATTGTGGGAGTCCTATATCAAAATTGTACTGCCTATGGAAGTATGAAAATTGGGTCGTGATCCATGAATTTTATTTGGAAACCTTTCTTTGAATGATTTTGGTTTCACTATTGTACAATATTAATTTGGTTTTAATAATAATTTTGCTTCTGGTAAATTAAAATTTTAATTAGGTTGTGAAATTGGTATAACATTTCTGAGTTTCAAATTTTAAAGGTAAATAAGAAAAGAAATAAAGTGCGAATATTTCGCACAGATTTGCTAGTTTAAAATAATTGTGTATATATGATTAATTCGCTACATAAACAAATGCGTTTCTGAGGAGGGCTACCACCACCCTCAGCTCCCCGTTGTAGTTGTCTGTCTATATCTAAATATTTGTACATATATGTAATACATATTTCCATGTAACTCATAGCCTTGTGTTAACTCCTTGTAACTCATAAATACTTCTACCAAATTTCATGACAAATGTTTGGATGATAAATTGGAATTATTTTGTGATGCCTTGTAAACAAATTTCCCCCATTTCTATGTCTATCTTTTTTTTTTTTTTTTTTTTTTTTTTTTTTTACAGAAATCATGATTTAAACATTCTAATAACACATGTTTATTTCGTTGTTATGTTTAATGAAATGTAGCGATGTTAAAATGCACTTATAAGAAATACCATCTATAGAGGGTAATGGTACGAAGTTCTTTTATGTGTTCCTCCACACTAGCCACAGTAATTATACACATTGATAAAAACTATACAACTAATTTATTATAAGCCATTAATATACGAACAAAATTTAACTTCATTTGTATGATTACAGAATGTCATCGGAATTCTTGTGTGTGGTCCTGTAAATAAATTATTTAGTCTATACATACTTTTTGTCTAGAGAAAACATGCATTTAAGTATCTTAATAATGTGTGTTAATTCTAGTATGTTGAATGTAGCATAACGAAATTTGACATAATTTGGATGATTATATGACATTGTCGGAAGACTTTTATAAGCTTCTATACATGTACATTAATTATTGTCTAAGCACACATTTTCCTCCGAAAGCATGATTTAAAGCATCTCAATAATGTATATTAATTTAATTTTGTTAAATGCAGTGCAACCATGCCAATGTGAGTTTAAACGAAAATCTGCCCTTATGCCGTAATGATAAGAAAAAATTTGTGTGTCCCTGTACACGAAGAATAAACAATATGTACACCGAAAGTTATACAGCTATTTCCGTATAGACCCTAAACATGTGTAGAGGAGACCCATGTAGCTAGGGTCATCGTGTACCTAGGGCCACCCCACTTTATTTGAATAATACTTAATTTTAAGTTTTAATACTCAATTGAGTGAGTAACAACACCAATTGCTACTTTTACAAATACTTTGGAACTTTTGAGGAGAGAGTTTTGACAAGTTACATGGTGAAAACGAATTTACATGGTTTCAAGTAAAATTTTGCAGCTCATCTCTTTTGCTATTTTACAAAGGCAAATCAAATATTTTTCTTTCATTTCTAGTGTATAATTTTGCTTTTTATATTGAGCAATAAATGAGATATTTAATTAGTCCTCTCTGCCTGTGGATTTTTTAGTGGAAGGCATTTTGAATGAAGTTACCATAACTTGTACCTAGGGCCACATCGCTGCCTTGTACCTAGGGCCAGTGTGTTTGGACCATTTAACACTTTCGCGACCGCATGTTTTTGTCTTTTTGACAACAAGGTCCGCCTGTGGGCGTTTTTCTCATAAGTTACAATTTTTCAAAACAAAATTTTCAATATTCACATTTATATTACAAATGGATATGCATTATAATCATACTCTCTTTCCAATCAAAGTATTTGCATCCATAGTATACTGATTTTACAAATATGAATATTGCGTATATTTCTTAAAAACAAATAACATACAAATTGCAAAAGAAACGCCCACTGGTGGAGTTTCATATTTTCAAATGACGTGAATTTACGTCAGCGATCGAGAAAGTGTTAAGAAATACAGTACAGCCTATAGTAATTGGATGCTGGCAAACCCTGGTAAACCAATAATTATAAATGTTGTTGCTGAAAGTGTTGGCAAGTCCTATCCGTCGTCCTTTACTCCTGTAAGCATTCTATCAGGCTTTCGTGTATCCGGCATATAGCAAATGAATCAAAGCACGTTCACTGAGGATGAATATTTAAGTTCAAATCTGACTGAAAGACAAGATCCCTCCATATATTAAAAGAAAAAAAAAAATCCAGGAAGAAAGTGAACCAACAATGATAGAACTGGATGTCTCTGTTTCGTGTCCTGTTGAAATTTCGAAACCTTCAACATCTAACATCTTTTCGTCTGTACTGCTTTAACAGGAACGAACCTAAGTAAAACCTTTACCTAAAGCAGAACCTCCCACATCAATGATGTGACCGAAAACCAGAGAGATCTAGAAATCCAAGAGACACTCCAGAAAAAAAAAAAAAAAGAAATTGAAGAAAAAGAAAACATTCTGTTAGAATATCCCAAAGAAAAAAAAAAAGTGAAAAATTTCGTGTTTTAAATTAAGGCAACAACATGATAATTATTATATGATAAATAAATATATAACTTGATATTGTTTCTTTTATAAAATACATGTTTATATGCTTATTTTCTATTCATTACAAAGTTAAATCTAATTTTGAGAGAATGGCCCTAGGTACAGTGAGGTCTGGCCCCAGGTACAATGAGGGTGTTGTACATAGGGCCACGAGTGATGTTTTTTTAAAAACCTTCTATTTGTCGGAATTTATTATTTTAGGTATTTATATTAATCCCAATTGGTAGTAATTAGTCCTAAAGATATGTTAATATCAGTTTGATAATTTTAAACAGGTCAAGGGCTCTGTTTTTGGGGATTGAAAAAAAGCGGCCCTAGGTACACGAGTCTCCCCTACTAATTCACAAGTCAATCGGGAGATTTTTGCGGCCGCTATTTCAATACAAATTCTGTCCATAGGCCGTAATGATCAGAAAAACTTTGGTGTGTCCCTCTACACGAACTATAAATAGAATACACACCCAGAACTATGAAGCTAATTCTATATGGCTCATGAATATGTGTACCAAACTGCACGTCAATAGCGTGAATTTTGCGGCCGCTCCGCTATCGCCAGACATACATACAGAAAAAACAGACGAAAGTATTCTCACCACTCTCAACGTAAGTGGCCTCTACTGACATTTCGGCAATTAAGAAGGATACTTTAAGCTATATTTTCGTACAATATACATTTTTATTCTTTTCGTTATTAATCTTGCAAATATTTTTTTATACTTTAGAAATGATCCTAGACTTAATTTCTGTATCTGTAATTGGCGGTTATGGAGTCTGTTAAAAGAGATTATATAGGATTGAAATATCAGGCTGAACACAAGTGAGCTATATTTATGTAAAAGCCCTTTCTAAGTGGTTCAGTATAACTTTTAAATTTTTTATACAATATATAATGTACTGTAATACAAGGGAAAGATCTCACACACGTGCTAGGTCAAGCGCATTCTGTTTCTGTTACCAATAATGTAAAGTTTTCATTGACTTTTTAAATTGTGTGATTAGATAACGTGTGAAATACTGCATTTATTTATTTATATTTTTTGATTATGCATTTTTAAATGGCATACTTCCTTATGATATCCATAGCAAATATGTTAAATTGTACACCTCAGGGTAATAAAAAAGTGATAACTTAACACGTTTTTTTTTTTTTTTTTTTTTTTTTTTTAGTTTTATCATTACAAAAAAATGCTTTTTATTATGTTTTTGAAATGGTTTCATTCACTGGAAAATATATTGTTAAAGATAAAAGAAAAAAGATACATAAAAGGGAATTATAAAGTACTTTAGCTCAAGATCACAGTAACAAGAATTTGTATTTAACGCGTGACGAGTCATAACATTCAGAGATTAAAATTATTGTGTAAGATTGTTGTTTCCCAGATTTAATGATTTCCCTGGGAAAAGTGTCTGAAGGGGAAAATCTATATTGTTGTTGATTTTTTTTTTTTTTTTTAATGATATATAGCTTGTTCGAAAAACTTTGACCTCGGTTTTACAAAATTTTCTGATATACATTCAAGTAATTTAAACCAAAACAATCATTACTGTATTTCACTTTGTAAAATTGTGGGAAGAGGAAAAAAAAAAAGAGAAGGAAGGGATGGCAAAAAAGTATTTCTTTTTCTTTTTTGTTAAAAAAAAGGGGAAAAAATTTGTTAACAATGTTTTAAATTGTCAAAGAAATATGGTTCATAAATATTCGTTTTAAAGGTACTGACGAGTTTTTTTTTTTTTTTTTTTTTTTTTTTTTTTAAAGACACCCGTGAAGAAAATTACACTCCTGTAAAAGCATTCCCTAGTAGGGGGAAGTGGACAGATAGAAAAAAGAGATATAAGGAAGATCTTACAGATGCAAAAAAAGATAGATATAAAAAATTCTAAATTCTAGATATAAAAAATAATCATGCTGATTGATTATGGTTACTAAAAATAAAATTTTACAATTTCACAATGATTAGTTAAAAATAACAGTAATTGTGTAAATTTTAAAGAAGTTTTCCTTGATACTGACATAGTAAATTTATGAAAAATTTGCTTGACAGTGTCACCTGTTGAGCGATATGCCTAAATATTGATAAACATCAATTTGTGTCAAGATTTAACTTGCTTCAACTAAATATAACATTCACAAAAAAAAAAAAAAAAAAAAAAAAAAAAAAATGAACGGCTAAGCGGGCGAGCACAACCTGAGATTGAACCCGACACTTTCCATCGACCAGCTTCTGGAGAAAAACTTCTCGTCCACTCACATCCTGACATACATTGTCTAAAGATGTTTACGAATACAATACTTTCGCCTATTAAATATAGAAGAAAGTAAAAAGACACAGAGTAATGAAAAATCAATTTAAAATTTAAGGAGATTCAATTTCACGAATTACGAAAGTTAAACTTTTATCCGGCCCACAAATTCAATGGGGAAAACATGGTTTATACTTTGGAAATTCAGGTACAAAATTTTAGCATTGTACCATAAAAAAGTCTTTGGGATTAAAATAAATAAATAAACAACTAACTTAAATCATTTTTCAATATCAATCAATAAGTTCTGTCATAGATAAAGGATATTGGTAGGTTATAAAATTTCAGGGAAATCATTTATAAATTGCGAGCGAAAATGTCGATAATGCAAATAAATAAACATTTAATTTGTGACTAATTCGTCGAGAATCTTGTTCAAATATACCTTAAAGAATTTTTATGATAAAAAGCTGAAAATTCGATTATGAAGATGAGTACAAGTTACATTTAATCAATTGTAAATTTTCTTGTAGAAAACGGTATAAAAATAAAAATTTGTGATTCTTTAAATTTCCTCAAGTTTTTGATCATTTTTGTATCCTTTTTTAACACATCTTTGCTATTTGTTATGCATTTCTAAGAAAAATGTTTCAGGAATTAAAATTGATGTCATCGAAATTTTTCGAACATCTTGCATTCATTTAAAAAAATATAATTTTGGTCGCTTTAGAGTAGTTCTTAGCGTGAATTACTTAACTTTTTGTAAGAATTACTTAACTCTTTAAACTTGGAAAATTAACTAAAACAAATAAATAAATAATAAATCAATCAAATATTTTTAATAAATTTAACTTTCTGGTGTACTTGATTTTTACATTTTATAAAGTTAATATATATTTTATTGTACCTGAAAAATAACAAGAACAATAACAACAATAATAATAATAATAACGTAGTTTTCCAGTAACATATTTAAAAAAAATCAGTTGTCGTAAAATTTAAGCAATTTTTTTTTTTTTTTTTTTTTTTTTTTTTACTATTTAAGCATATTTATCCTCATTATTATTATTATTATTATTATTATTTGCTTTTTAAATATTTATCATCATTATTTTTTTCGTTTTCTAACAAAATTGAAAAATGTTTATGACTCCGGTTCATCTGTCTGTCTGCTCTCTAACTCCCGTAAATACACTACCTACCAATAAGTATTTTGACACTTTCGAATTTAGACATTTTGTTAAATATCTAGAAAAATTCTTGAAGAATCATCTTGAAACTCTGGTACTGTAAAGAACATGTTATATTTCACATATTTTAGCAAAATTTGTGTCCTGAAGAGAAAAAGGGGACCAGTAAAAAATTAAATAAAAATAAAGACGTTTTGGATAACCCTGTAAAAAGTAATGCTTGGATGGAATGCATTTTGGCTGTATCATCTGATTATAAAGAATTTTCTCATTATCTGTATACATTTTTATGAGGCTACTGCATATATTCATAGAGATATAACTTTTTTTTTTTTTTAATTATTTTTTTTTTACTGCAAAAAAATGTCCACTATTTTTAACTATAACACGTAGGATAGTAGACCCAGTGCAAAGATATTTTTAGAAAATTTGGCATACTATATTAGACACAACATACTGCAATCCGAATGAAAAATTGTTCAAAATCATACAAATATCAACATTTTTACTAAATAATTTTTAACTACGAATGCGTAAGCTTTATATATATATATATATATATATATATATATATATATATATATATATATATATATATGTTTGTATAATTTGATAGCCAAAAGTATTGAAGAATTTACATTAAAACCCGAAACAAATATCAGGTAAATTCTAAAAGTTATGAAATATTGGATGAACGAAATTTCAGTTCTCTCAAAATAAAAGCTAAACTATAAATGATTTTACTTACATTTTCATTTTGACTTGCCTTATTATAACAAAGTGTTCGTTTATTGTAAATAAATATCGATAAACCCCCCTGTCATCTTCCTTTTTCTTCAGAAGGAAATTCTGTTCATTTTGTCTCTCATAACTTTTTGAATTTACACGATATTTGTTTGAGATTTTCCTATAAGTTGCTCAATACTTTTGGATATTAAATTATTGAAATGAAATTTTTTAAAAGCTAGCGCATGCGTAGTTAAAAACTATTTAGTAAAATTGCTAATATAGCGTAAGATATTTAATATTTTTGTATTCTGGCTGCCGTATGCTGCGTCTAATGTAGTATGCAAAATTTTCTAAAAATGACTTTGCACTGGATCTAATACCCTACGTGTTATAATTTAAAAGTGTTATTTTATTTTTTATTTATTTTATTTTTTTTTAAACCGTTGTATCTTCATTAATATATGTGACTGCCTTATAAAAATCTATACAGATAATGAGAAAAATCCTCATAATTACATGCTATAGCCAAAACGCATTTAAAGGATTACTTTTTGCAGAATGATCCAAAACATTTTGATTTTTGTTTCATTTTTTACTGGTCTCCTTTCCTTTTTCAGAACACAACTTTTGCTAAAATATGTGAGGTATATGTTCTTTAGTCTTTACAGTACCAAAGGTTCAAAATAACTCCTAAAGAACTTTTCTAGATATTTAACGTCTAAATTCGAAAGTGTTCAAATACTTATTAGTAGATAGTGTATTCATGGAATTCATTGAAACTATTTTGTGTTGTTTGAGTTCACGATTCGATTTTTCCCATTGAAAATGAAGTATATACCTACACTTATTTGTGTATAGGAACACCCAAAATAATTCCAAAATATTGTGTTCTATGAGATGTATTTCTATAAAGCAGGTTTTAATATCGTTATTTTGCACAAATCATAATAAAACTGGCATTTATTATTCATATACAAGTCATGTTTAAAGTATAAATTTTGCGTACGTAAAAATTACTTTTTTGGAGCAATCGGGTTACGCTTTATAACCGTGAAAACGCTCTGTGGTTATGATTTCTGTATTATTATTATTACTATTATTATTATTATTTTTATTATTATTTGCAAAATTCATGTGATGAAATAACCGCAAACCTAACTTCTGAGTATTGATTTCCTATTTTACTAACATCAAATTCAACATTGAAGTCACCATTTTTTATTATTTACAGTGCCTAAAATATGTTCCTAAAATACATTATGAGATCTTGGACCATTACTTTAAATGTCGATTAATTATTCTGAAGTTAAATAAATAAACTGATATATACTAAAATATCTATCCCCATCAGCATGTGCATTCCCATTGTAGTTGAAGGATTAAGATTTCAAAAGAAAATTCCATGTTATGTCATAATTAATGAATACGAAAAAGTTATTCATATAGCTGCTGAGGGAGATATGTTGACTGCAACTTGTCTGTCTAGCATTTTCGAAACACGTTTTATTGGATAGCTATCAGGAGAACATGCTGATAAAATCATTCGTACGAATCATTCATCGTAAAGAAAACTGTTCACCTTGCGAGCACGGTGTGGCTCACAATTGCCACTTATTAAGAAGAAACTATCTCTAGTAGCTTCATCATAAGGGACCACAGAAGTCGCAAGGATTTCATCTGTATACTGCTAAGAAGTCAGACTCATTTCCAATTATGTGGATTTCGGTGCGAAAACTATTTGATATAATCACCCCAAATCAACACCGAATCTCCTCTAAATCTGACACTCTCTTAGACAACTGCAAGTTTGTTTCAAGTTCCATGTACCCTCCAAACGAAAATGCTTTTATTGCCAAAAACAACTTTAAACGGAGACTCGTAACAGAAAAGACATTGTTCCATTCATATCTTCTTTGGCTGACATATTGTCCAATTCAGTAACAACGGGCAGCACGATGATGTACTGTTAACACAACGCACACCATAGTTCTATAAGTATATAAACTACAGCGTGGAGTCAGTTTTGGATGGTTTGACTCGAACTTGTGTTGCCAATAGTCGGTCAGAGGTGTTGGAGAAGAGAGGCGTTCCTCGTTCGATTTCTGTTTGCTTCACTGGTTCTTTTTTTTTTTTTTTTTTTTTTTTTTTTGTCGTTACTGATTTACGACTCTAGCCTGGTCTTCAGTGTTCATTTGGCGTCTCCATGAAACGATTTCATATTTTAAAAATTATACTTTGTAGTATTCCTATAGATTCTTCTTAGGCCTCCTTATAAGCGACCAATAATTCTTTAGTTTTCTGATTCTGGTTAATAATTTCGTTGAGACATTACGTTCACAGATATCAAGAACTCAAACCAAGCTGACATATTTTTTTTCACCTTTTCCATCCTTACGCAGGTCACTTACCACGTCACACACATACAAAAAAAAAACTAGTTGGCATAGGTGGACTCTGCTCAGTTCCCCATCATATTTATGTTCTCATAAATTTCTAGTACGAGACATATTATAATCATGTTAAAAGAAATGAATTTGACCACAGCTTGATACAGTGACAGAATGAAATCCCCGCCTAATAGGCTATCCACCATTCACTTCGATATATTTATCTTATTCTAATCTATTAATTTATTTTATCAAGGTCAATTCCGTTGTTTAGTTTTTATGCTACTATTTCCAATGCAATAATCATCAAAATTCATATTTATATGAAAAATTTACAATTTCGTTATGTTGATAAAATCGTAAATTACGAATAATTTACGAAAATTTCATATTAGAATATTTGTATTCAATCATGTTCAAACAAATATCATAAATGTAATTTTGAAGTTGTCTAATGTATTTATGATCCTCAAAATAGAAGTTTATGCTCAATTTTGCCTTATTCTGACATGTTAAGTAAATCGTAAATTCCAAATAACTTACAAAATTTTTATATTGGAGAATTCATAGTCATTAATATTCATGCCAGTTTCCTAAATAATATTTCAAAAGTAGTCTGGCATCTTTACGATGAAAATATCTCTAAAAATTGACGTTTATGTGAAATTTTGCCCTATACTGCCATGTTAAAAAATTCGTAAATTTCCAATAACTTGCGAAATTTTCAAAGTAGCATATTTATAGTAACCGATGTTCATTACAGCATCAAAACTAATATTTTAAAACTGGTCCGACATTTTTACAGTAAAAAGTTTCCATTTAATGCACGTTTAAGTGAATTTTTATCCTATTCTCCCATGTTAAGAAAATCGTAAATTTCTAATAACTTGCGAAGTTTTTTAATTCGAATGTTGCAAATGAATAGGGTTCTTGCGAGTGTCGAAAGTAATATTTTAAAACTGATCTGACCTCTCTGCGACAATTTGTTCTTGAGATATCGTGTACACAGACTAACAAACTAATGGACTAACACACTAACAGACACCCTACAGACAGACACCATACAAATTTTGTCATTTTCGGATTCCTCAGACCTGAAAACGTGTAAAAAAGTCAAAAAACCGAGGTCGAAAATTTTCACGATTACCTAAGTTCCCCATACCTATAGTATGATGGGGAACTAAAAAGTTGCTTATTAGTTCCCCATCATACTATAGGTATGGGGAACTTAGGTAATCGTGAAAATTTTCGACCTCGGTTTTTTGACTTTTCTACACGTTTTCAGGTGTGAGGAATCCAAAAATGACAAAATTTCTATGGTGTCTGTCTGTAGGGTGTCTGTTAGTGTGTCAGTGTGTCAGTGTGTCAGTCCGTTAGTGTGTTAGTCCGTTAGTTTGTTAGTCTGTTAACACGATATCTCACGAACAAATGATCGCAGAGAGGTCAGATCAGTTTTAAAGTATTACTTTCGACACTGGCAAGAACCCTATTCATTTGCAACATTCGAATTTAAAAACTTCGTAAGTTATTAGAAATTTACGATTTTCTTAACATGGGAGAATAGGACAAAAATTCACTTAAACGTGCATTTAATGGAAACTTTTTACTGTAAAAATGTCAGACCAGTTTTAAAATATCAGTTTTGATGCCGAAATGAACATCAGTAACTATAAATATGCTACTTTAGAAATTTCGCAAGTTATTGGAAATTTACGAATTTTTTAACATGGCAGTATAGAGCAAAATTTCTCATAAACGTCAATTTTGAGAGATATTTTCATCGTAAAGATGTCAGACTACTTTTGAAATATTATTTAGGACACTGGCATGATTATTAATGACTATGAATTTTCCAATATAAAGATTTCGTAAGTTATTGGAAATTTACGAATTTCTTAACATGGCTGAATAGAGCAAAATTTCACATAAACGTCAATCTTGAGGGATATTTTCATCGTAAAGATGTCAAACCACTTTCGAAATATTATTTAGGATACTGGCATGAATATCATAGACTACGATTTTTCCAATTTAAAAAATTCGTAAGTTATTTGGAATTTACGATTTACTTAACATGTCAGAATAAGGCAAAATTGAGCATAAATTTCCATTTTGAGGATCGTAAATACATTAGACAACTTCAAAATTACATTTATGATATTTGTTTGAACATGATTGAATACAAATATTCTAATAGGAAAATTTCGTAAATCATTCGTAATTTACGATTTTATCAACATAGCGAAATTGTAAATTTTTCATATAAATATGAATTTTGAGGATTATTGCATTGGAAATAGTAGGATGAAAACTAAACAACGGAATTGACCCTGATAAAATAAATTAATAGATTAGAATAAGATAATTATATCGAAGTGAACGGTGGATAGCCTATTAGGCGGGGATTTCATTCTGTCATAATATCAAGCTTTGGTCAAATTCATTTCTTTTAACATGATTATAATATGTCTCGCACTAGAAATTTATGAGAACATAAATATGATGGGGAACTGAGCAGAGTCCACCTATGCCAACTAGTTTATACATTTTCTGAAAATTTTTAACAATATGTTTTCATTTTTAAAATAAAAATTTCGATTATACCACTTTTTGACAAAAAAATTACAATAACTTTTTTATTTTTCATTTTCACTCTTTCTTTTCATTTTCATTCTATACTATATAAAATGCTTCGAAAAAAAAAAAAAAAAAAAAAAAAAGAAAAAACTGTAAACACATTCCTACATTATTTTTAAAAAAAGTGTTATTCACAAAACAAATCTTCATTCTCTTTATAGCCTAAATTTTCCAAGCTACTTTTTCTTCAAATAAAATATATCCAGACTCATATTTTTGAGGAGAAAGGAAAGAGAACAATTTAAAGTATTTGCTTTGTGAGTTAAAACAATCATAATAAATAATGCAGGGAGTAATAAGTGCATTATACAATATTATAATAATACATAATGTTGACATTCCGATAACATAATCCAGGACAAATTTACAAACAATTTGTAATTGTAAATGAATATAAATTCACATGCTTGCATAATTCTCTTTGGATTTCATTTAATTGCATAACACAAAAAGTGTTACAGTGTTTCAATATACGCTTAATAACTATTTACTTATTTAGAAGGCATTTATTCAAATGCGTGCAAAAATATTCCTATTACGAATAAATAAGTTGGATGGTTTGTAATTACCTTTTGTAAATGTTCATTGCGCACATACTAATAATTCAAACATTTAACACATAAATACCTTAATAAGAGTTTTCAGTAATTTTACATCTATATATTATACGCAAATGGAAAATTTGTTATACAATTTTTACCTATTTTTAATAAAAAGAGAAGTTTAAAGGTAACATTGTTCGAAAGGTTTGGTTGATGTGGGTTGCAGAAAGAAAAAAAGAAAACTATTCTGATATGAGGCCCAGAAGGCAGATAAATAAATCTTTATTTTTATACACTTTTTTATTTTATATACTTAATCTTTTATATTTAAAATTCCTGTAAAAGGAAGATTTTAAATCTGCATGTGCAATGTTCTAAAATTCAATATAACAGCTTATTTTCTAAACTGAGCATATTTTCTGAAATTTTTTTTTTTTTTTTAATTTTTTTTTTATTTGTCTGGCAACAAAAGTGGGTATGAATTATTTTCACTTCCATTACCCTACTACCGTAGGTAATGGAAGTATTGTATCCGGTCTGAAAATTCTATATCTGGTTTTCACCTGATTTACACGTTTTAAGGTCCCCAGAGTCCAAAAAAGTGGTTTTTGGCAATTGGTCAGTGTGTATGTATGTGTGTGTGTATGTATGTATGTGGAGAATCTTCTGGCTATTATAGCTCAGAAACTAATAAAGATAGAGCTACGAAACTTTAGAATTGAAATACGTCTGGTGTACAGATGAAATTTCCAAATTTTGGTGAAAATTGAAAAACCGGAAGTAGGACATCGGAAACCGGAAGTGGGACCGTAAGTCCGTATCTCAAATACGGCTCTAACGATTTTCTTCAAACTTGCTATATAAACACTCTATTAGATGTCCTTTCGAATGATATAGTTGGTTAGTTCAGGAAAATTGATAGGCGTCCTGTATAAATAGCTCAATTTCAGGCCTCGCAAAGGCGTTCCTTTAAAAACGGTTGTACGGATTTTTTCAAACTCGCCATTTTAACTCACTTTTAAATATGCTTTTGTATGTAATTATTGTTTTCTTGTCAATAATTGAGTTTAACCGGAAGTGGGACATCGGAAACCGGAAGTGGGACCGTAAGTCCGTATCTCAAAAACGGCTCTAACGATTTTCTTCAAATTTGCTATATAAACACTCTATTAGATGTCCTTTCGAATGATATAGTTGGTTAGTTCAGGAAAATTGATAGGCGTCCTGTATAAATAGCTCAATTTCAGGTCTCTCAAGGGCGTCCCTTTAAAAACGGGCCCCTTACGGATTTTTTTTCAAACTCGCCATTTTAACTCACGTTTAAATATGCTTTTGTATGTAATTATTGTTTTCCTGTCAATAATTGAGTTTAACCGGAAGTGGGACATCGGAAACCGGAAGTGGGACCATAAGTCCGTATCTCAAAAACGGCTCTAACGATTTCAGTTCGATGATTTCTCAAGTAATTCTGGAATGTAGATTATAATAATAAGATATAAAAAGATGATAATCATTTTATAATTCTACGATTACCGGAATGTGTGTAGTACTGGGTAATGGAAGTCGTGTGGCTGTTACACACCAGATTTTTTTTAAACTGTTGATATATTGTTTCGGAATAGACAGTATTCTTTGTTATTGAAATGCCCCGAATAAGAACTTTGAACGAACAGATTAAGAGGCAAATAAATAAACAGAATTTCGTAGGGATATGCACATCATGAAAATAAAGATGCTGATAGTGATTTTTTTTTTTTTTTTTGAAAGATAGAGTAATTACAAAAAGCATTGTTTACACGGAAATTTTGAATTTCTCCATCTATTAATTAAATACTCAGGTAAAAAAAAATGGTCTATTTCGACCACTGGCTAATACTAGTAAAAAATAATGTGGGGGTTTTCTTTTGGTATTTCAGTAGAATAAAGTAAATTCTAACAAACGTTTCAATAAAGAAAATTTTAATTTATCCAGTTACACTCTCATCGTTATAATTACACTTTAAATAACGCTTCATTTGGTAAGAAAATGATAATCATATTACTTGCCATAAATTATATTATTTTTTCATTATTATTTTGTCATTATTATTGTTACTTTTTTAAGCACAAGATATGTATCTAAAGACTCATACATAGATTTCTTTACATTTAAAATAAACTAGTATGTTGTGGCCACCACAAGACTTTCTTCTATATTTTCCTATACATATTCAATCAGTAACAATATAAAAAAAAAAAAAAAAAAAAAAAAAAAAAAAGATTTTTTTTTTTCTTTTTCTTTTTCTTTCTTTCTTTTTTTTTTTTTTTTGTGAAACTTAATACATATTCAATCACTAACAATAATAATAATAAAAAAAAAAAAAAAAAAAAAAAAAAAAAATCGAATTTTTTTCTTTTTTTTTTTTTTGGTAAAAGTAAAAAAAATCGATAACTTTGTTTTAAATTATCACAGATTTATGGTTCAACCATTCGTTTTAAAGGTATTGACGAGATCTTTCGAATGATACCCATCTTCAAAATTTACCCCTCCCCGGGGGGGTACTTCCCCCCCAGGGGGGGAACCGATGCCCCCCCCATGCACAATTTTTTTTCCTAGTTAACTACTACTATCATCAATAATTCAAATTAATTTTACAATCACAAGTTTAAAATAACTCTCATTATGCCCATTTATACGGAATTTTGTCCTATGCTGCCATGTTAAAAATTTGCATAAAATGCGATTACAGCGCCACCTGTTGAGCTATTGATCCCCAAATCTAATGGGCACCAGTTCATGTCAGGGTGCAACTAAATACCAAGTTTGGTTAAATTTCATTCATATGTTCGTGAGATACAGCATCCACAAAAAAATGATACAGACACACAGACAGACAGACAGACAGACAGACAGACATTTTTTAAAAACTATCAATTCGTGTTCAGGACATCCCAAAACGTGTAGATCCGTCAAAAAACGGAAGTGGAAAATTTTCGCGAATCCAATACTTTCTCTATATTACATATAGAAGAAAGTAAAAAATGGAAACTTTAAAATATTAACTGAAGAGTTTTAATGTTTCTTGATATATTTCAGTATTTTAATCAGCCTACAATTATTACTTTCTTCTATATTCAATAGAAGAAAGTATTGGATTCGTAAAAATTTTCGACCTCGGGTTTTTGATGGATTTATTCGTTTTCAGAGCTGTAGAACACGATTTGACCATTTTTAGAAAATGTCTGTCTGTCTGTGTGTGTGTGACAAAATTTTGTGGCGACTGTATCTCAGGAACTACTGCACAGAATTTCATACAAGTTGGTATGTAGTTGCACCTTGACATAAATTAGTGCCTATCAACTTTTGGTAAAAATTGTCTTACAGGTTGCGTTGCCATCCCGCTTTCTCTAAATTTTTAACATGGTGATATAGGACAAAATTTTGTATAAATGTGTATAAAGAGAATTGTTTTTTAGTAATCATTATGAAATTTAGAATAATTATTTATAATAGAGATAGTCAACAGGGAAAAAAATTTTGTATGTGTAGAAGCCTCGCCACCCCCCCTGTGGGGGAAGTCCCCCCTCGAGGGGAGTAAATTTTCAAGATGGGTATCTT
Source organism: Salticus scenicus (assembly GCA_963930645.1). NCBI lineage: Eukaryota > Metazoa > Arthropoda > Arachnida > Araneae > Salticidae > Salticus > Salticus scenicus. Next base: position 75,400,806 of record OZ005655.1, on the reverse strand, counting down.
TCGAAAGGTATCGTCAATACCTTTAAAACGAATGGTTGAACTATAAATCTGTGATAATTTAAAACAAAGTTATCGATTTTTTTACTTTTAACAAAAAAAAAAAAAAAAAAAAAAAAAAAAAAAACCCTTAGAAATTTTTTTTTTTTTTTTTTTTTACGAAATTTAACCAAACTTGGTATTTAGTTGGCCCCTGACATAAACTGGTGCTCATTAGATTTGGGGATCAATCGCTCAGCAGGTGGCGCTGTGATCGTATTTTTTCTAAATTTTTAACATGGCAGTATAGGACAAAATTCCGTATAAATGTACATAATGAGAGTTATTCTTATCCTGTGATTTTAAAATTAATATGAATTATTGATAATAGTAGTAGTTAATTAGTAAAAAAATTTTGTGCATGTGGGGGCACCGCTCCCCCCCCAGGGGGGGGGTAAATTTTCAAGATGGGTACCGTTCGGAAGGTCTCGTCAATACCTTTAAAATGAAAGGTTGAACTATAAATATGTGATAATTTAAAACAAAGTTATCGACTTTTTTTGCTTTTAACGAAAAAAAAACTTGGAAAAAAATCGTAATTTTTTTTTCTAACTGTTATTGAGTGAATTTGTATAGGAAAATATAGAAGAAAGTCTTGTGGTGGCCACAACATACTAGTTTTACCATGTTTTTATTAACTTCGATTCTTGTTTGTTTGTTTGTCCGGTACAAATCTTGTAACCTATTTTTAACTAACTTCCCCACTAGCTAGACACTTGAAACTTTCACAGTAGCTCAGAACCCGGTGACAACGCAATACTTCGAAATCAGATTTTCGAATTTTCGAATAGTTTTGTTTTAATTAATTAAAGTATGAAAATAATAAGCTCTTAATAGCAATAAAATAGCCTTTAAAATATTAGCTATAATTTAATTGTTGAAAAAAAAAAAAAAAAAAAAAAAATACGAGTTCATTTTCTTTTGACATAAAAATAAATACATTTAATTCAACGTGAACGTTAAAAATTATAAAAAGTTAAATTATGCATATCGAAATAATTGACGTCATTATCACTTTAAAAATTTTATACACATTGATAAGTGCTAATGCAGTTCACGATGCTAATATACGTTGTTCTAAAAGGAGTAAAATTTTATTTTAAAACCAACTTTTTTTTTTTCTTCACTATTATTATTATTTTACTGAACTGAGTCCGCGTGCTTAAATATTATTTTTTATCCTGATGTATTTTATTAATGATTCATCAGAAAATTTAAAAAGATGGTATATAAAAAGTCATTTTTTTATTTTATAATTATTTCTGAAGTTAATTTGTATGAAAAGTGTATTTATTGGGATGTTAAGAGGGCTACAGCCTCAGACCAAGAAGGAACAGTTCTACAAAATAGAAAAGAAGAATCTTAAAACACATCAATACTTTTCTGAATGCAGGATTGTTGTTTGTTTGGTTTGATTAGTTATTCCGTTAATGGACTATAAGGTTTTCGTCAAATGGTTGATGAAAACATTTTAAAATAAATACAATTTTACTTTTGCGCTTACTGTGCTTTCGATATGTGGATCTAAGGATATAGCCAGGAACAATCTTAATGTATATTCTTTGAAAACTCCCCAAGCAATAAACTCGGGAAACAGTTTGCTTTATTACACTTTTTTCGTTTCCACATTCAGCTTGAGTGATTAATCGTTTTTCATCCACCATTATTTTCAGATCAATTTCTATTTTCTCTTATTACTTTCTTCTGTATGTATATATAGAGAAAGTATTGGATTCGTGAAAATTTTCCAACTCTAGTTTTCGATGGATTAACACGTTTTGGGATGTCCTGAACACGATTTGAGTGCTTTTAAAAACTCTCTGTCTGTCTATCTGCCTGTGTGTCTGTGTGTGTGTATCACACATATTGTAGACGCTGTATCTCACGAACCAATTAATGAAATTTAACCATACTTGGTATTTAGTTACATCCTGACATAAACTGCTGCTGATTAGCACTCAACAGGTGACGCTGTGATACCGTTTTTTCTAAATTTTTAACATGGCAGTATAGGAAAAACTTTCGTATAAATGCACATAATAAGAGTTTTTTAAAGTGTGACTGTAAAATTAATGTGAATTATATACGAAATATTGAGAGTTAAGAGTTGAAATATGAGGAAAAGATTATCATTTTTACTTTTTTAAATAACTGCATTGTTTACAATAAGTAGCAATCTATAAGCTTTTATGGAATTATAGAAAAACGTTTAGATATAGCAATATTTTCCTTTGTTAATTAAATTATATTTTGCTACAATTATGTTTACGCAAAATGTTTGGAATCGGTGTAGAACTGAATCTCCTATTATTACATATCAATTGCTTTGTGGGTTTGTTTCATCAAACGATAATTATGAAGGAAGGGGCAAGAGACTGCGAGTACAGCTCTTTGAAATTTGAGAGTTGTAGGTTATATATATTTTCAAAAATGCATTAATTGATGCAAACAAATCTAAAATTAAATTTCACTTTATTCTAGACATCTTAATGTGAACGAAATATATCTAATTTTAAACTACTACTTATTAGAAGCTTAAATTAGCTTATTTGTCAATTTCCAAAAGAAAAAAACTAATATATTAAAAAAAAAAAAAAAAAAAAAAAAAAAAAAATTAGAAAATAAAACGGGGGAAAAAAAGTGATTTTATATGATCGCATATATCACCGACTCAGAAATAACTCATTTTTCATTACAGTGTTGCTGAAATTGATCTCGATAAAGAAACAGCAATTTTTTTTTTAATTTTTTTTTTTTTTTTTTTTAAATTTCAAAATTATGTTTCTACATTTATGAAAAATTTCAATATCTTGAGCTGTTTAATGCTTCATTTCCATATGTAATTATTCATTGATTAATTCAGTCTTTCTTCTTGGTGTTTGATCCTTATAATGATAAATTATGTGGAACTCGAATGTGGTCTAGCGGTAGGCTCAAATGAAGACAAGAAATTTTTTATAATTTCACATTTTATGACGACGGGACAAGACATACGTTACAGACGTTGCACAAAGAAGGTAACTTACATACAAATATCCCTTATAACAGAAGGGGATTTTTCTGAAGGTGTTTGCCACATCTTCGTTATACATTAAAAATAAGTATAAGAGCACCTCCTCGTGCCCTAGAATTACAGGAAATATGAGTATGAGCCACCCATGGCTCTATCTCTTTATTCTGCGCTCTCAGCGCTAAACCAGAACGACCTACGCGCCGTTGGTTCCTACTCGCTCCACTGGTAGTTAGACACCGGAAAAACTCTCACTCACATCTCATTCTCCGGTGGGAATCAGATCACCCTCTGTTGAGTGGTGGAAGAATACGTACCACATGTATATATATAAGCGTTGGGATTGATCATTCTCTATCGTTTATTTCGGTAATTTTGTATAAATTTTAAACATATCTGTAAAAGAACACGAGTTTTGGCAAGAACGGAAACGAAATTTAGTTTTATGAGTAATGCACGTACTTTTTCCTTTTTCGAAATTAGTTTTAAAATTGTGCCAGTGTTTTTAGGATAGCGGCAAAAGATAATCACCTCTGAGGTTCTTCGTCATGTATCGATGAAATCTAGTAACTATCACTGTAGAAAATATATCCTATTTGCTGCCAGAAATTCTCTGTAATTTGAGAAAATACGTTCTGACAGCGTAATTTTTTCGCATACGCATATTTTCCTAAATTACAGAGAATTTCTGGGAGCAAATAGGACATATTTTTTACAATGTATGATCTTTAAAAAAAAAAAAAAAAAAAAAAAAAACCGCACAAGAAATTGGTAAATTTTTCTCAAATAAGCTTTATATATGCTTCAGCTGCATGCAACTGAAAAAATTTCATACATTAATTTAGTGGCTGTCATTGAATATTAACACTTTTGCGTGGTGCCACATGATGATATAATACTCTACGAAATAAGGAAGAAATATTACATAAGTAAATTGATAATGTACTAATATTTTTATTTTTCATATTTTAAAGTAAACACACATTGGATTGTAATAAAAATGCTCCTGAGGACTGTCGTTGAAAAGTAATAAATTAAAAATTTTGAATTTAAACACCGTAAAATGCAAGACAATTGCCGCTTTGAGTGCAATACTCGTATACCTACTTTAATCGCTTCAAGAAGGGTCGTGTTTTATATCTACCCGAAACAATTATAGCGTATGTTTTGCATTTTATGGTGTTTATATACAAAGTTGTAAACTTATTACACGTTTAATTGATAGTAATACGGCGAAATTAGTTTTACTTATGTCGGGATCTACTCTGATAATACTACTAATAACAATAATAATATTTTAGCTTAGTGAAATTATTTTAAGTACTGTCTTTCAAGAGGGTTGTGGCGATAAATTTAAGGCATGTTATTGTTTTTAAGTAAAATAATTTGATTTTCAGCCTGAAAATTGTAAGAGTATTTTCCAAAATGTCACTAATTAATGTAGAAAAGTAGATAAGTACTTAACGAAATACTTCTAAAAGGAAAAATAAATTAAATTCTCTCCAATATTTGTCATAAAATTAGTTAAAATTACTTGATTTCATTTAAATTGAAATAGCATTAATAAATCTTTCAGAAAATTTTTATGAGCACTAACTTTTATTTTGAAAATAAAATAACTTTCTAATAGTTTTATCTACCCTAAGCATTTTTCTAACTGATACAGATTTTAAGTCTTTTTTAATTGTGTGTATGTGTATCGTAAATCTAAAACAATATATACAATATACGGACGGTCGTAGTCATGAATATGTTTACACAGATATATTTATAATATAATACATAATTTTGATATTGAAAGTAATGTATGTAATAAACGCTATTCGATAACGATCTTCTTTTCATCAATGAAAGTTTATTTTATTTATTTTTTATTTTAACTTTATTTTCAATGGGATATTGTATTCTTTGGTTTTATGGATCCACGGATCCAACAAATTTATTTTGTATATTTTTCTTTCTACTGTGAAAGATTATAAGAATGAAGTTTAACGTGTACAATGCTAACAAAACATGTTAATAAAGAAGTAAAGTACAAAAAATCGTAATTAAAAGAGTAGATAAAGTTATTGTTCCATTCAGGTTTTTTCTGTTCGTAGTTCTGACATAGCACTCGATAAGCAACGTGCATTGATTTCATAAATAACAACAAAATATTATCTCAAGAATCGTTTTGAAAACTGATTATACAGGGTGGTTAATTTAAAAGAGTACCCGCCGGTTTTTCTTATTATCCTTAAATATGACGGATGTGGAAACTATTCTAACACTAGAGTATAAATGTTTGAACCCTGTTTAAGTGTGGGAGACAATTTCCAACACTGTTGGACTGTTACAACTTCATTTGTGAGGTAAAACAGAAATGGAGAAGCACAATGTCATTTAATCCTGTGATTATTTTATTTTTGAAAAACATAATTTAATTCAGATTTTTTACATTATCATTCCTACATTACATTTACATTACCATTATCATTTTTACATTATCATTTCATAGGATTCTCCAGAGAAGGTTTGCAAACATCGATGAATTAAAACAGATCATAACTGAAGAAATCTCGTCAATAACACCAACAATGTTGCGAAATGTGTCAAAAAACTTCGACGTGTTCATGTTTGCCTTCAAAATGGTGGTGAAGCATTTTCTGTAAGGAATAATAATGTAAAAAATTTGAATTAAATTACTTTTTCAAAAATAAAATTATCACAGGATTAAGTAACACTGTGCGTCTCCATTTCTGTTTTACCTCACAAATAAAGTTGTAACAGTCAAACAGTTTTAGAGATTGTCTCCCACACTTAAACAAGGTTCAAACAATTATAGTTCAGTGATAGAATAGTTGCCACATCCGTCAGATTTAAGGGTAATAAAAAAAAACCAAAGGGTACTCTTTTAAACTGATCACCCTGTAGATAGATTCTAATTGAAAATGCTTCTTAATTTTATTCTTCTTTTAACACGTGATTATTATTATTATTATTATTATTATTATTGTTATTATTATTATTATTTAAATTTTTTTTATCAAATTTATATTTAAATTTATTAAATTTCTGTTGCATATAGATTAAAAAAAAAAAAAATGCTGCTATATATATCTTTATATATATATTTCTTTTGTGCGTGTGTATGTCACTGAACTCCTCCTAAACGGCTGGACTGAGTTTAATGAAATTTTTTGTGTGTCTTCAGGTGGATTCGAGAATGGTTTAGATTTACAAATGAAAGTTGTAACTTAATTAGTTCTTTCTTAATTAATTTTTAACCAACTCTTTCAACAACTTTTCCACCTAGATGGCGTGAGTTGTCGTAAACACGATGTCAGAATTTATGTAATGTTGAAATGAATAATATTATAGTTTTAAAAAATTAAAGAACACGCTTTTATAGAAATGTGAACTAAAAAGCACGAAATATCTATCTTAGTATTAAAATTCAGGGTAAGTGAAAATCGTGTGAGTGACACACTGTAATATTTACATACATTTAAATCTTTAATTAAAATAACTTAGAATTAACAAAAACCACTTTTAAAAAATCTCCCCTAACGGGGATCGAACGCTTGACCTTTAGATTCGCAGCGCAGCGCCTTACCTCGACGCCGCATCGTTCACGGAGGGAAAGTATTTATTTACAATATAAATTTTTTGTTTGCTCCCAGAGAAGTTACAAACAAACATACATACATACATACATACAGGTGAAGCTAATAAAAGCGTGTTAAAAATGAATTTTTAACCGTATCTTACGAAGTGTTTAAAATATTTTTTCAAAATTAATATTTTTAGAATCGTAACCGTATCTTACGAAGTGTTTAAAATATTATTTTCAAAGTTAATATTTTAGAATCGTAAACACGATGTCAGAATTTATTTAATGTTGAAATGAAAAATGAATTTTTAACCGTAAGTGTTTAAAATATTTTTAAACGTTAATATTGTTAAAATGTTAAAATTAGTTAAAATGGTATATTCTTTTAAAATATTCGTCAATATCCGACGGAGTTATTTTATGTTAAAATGAAAACTGAATTTTTAGGCCATTATTATTTGTGCAGATGGAAAATGTACTAAAAGTTTTCCGAAAAATTTCACGATCACAAATGTTGACGGATATCCAATATATCGTCGAAGAATTCCCGATAATGGCGGACAATCTTATCATCTATGGCAGTCATCTATGTCAACAACATAGATATTGACATTGATAACCGATGGGTGGTCCCATATTCGCCTCTGCTGAGCAAAACATTCAATGCTCATATTAATGTTCAGTTCTGCAGTTCAGTGAAGAGCATCAAATACATTTGCAAGTATGTGAATAAAGGCAGTGATATGGCTGTATTTCGAGTTGAAAATACCAATGTGAATGCTCCTCTGGTGAATAAAAACGATGAAATAACACTGTACCAAACTGGCCGGTACGTGAGCTCCAATGAAGCTGTTTGGCGTATCTTTGGTTTCCCAATTCATGAACGGGATCCAGCAGTTCTTCATTTAGCCGTCCATCTTGAAAATGGCCAGCGCGTATATTTCACGAGCGAGACAGCGATTGATCGTGCTATAAATCCACCAAAAACTACACTCACCGAATTTTTTGAATTGTGCAATCGTGCGGATGCTTTTGGTGCTTTTGCACGGACATTACTCTATTCAGAAGTACCACGCTATTTCACATGGGCTCCAACAAATAAATGGATGCCCCGCAAGCAAGGCACGCCGATTGATGCATGTCCTGGTTTATTCAAATCAAACACCTTGGGACGAGTATTTACAGTCAGTCCAAGACAGACTGAGTGCTTTTATCTTCGTTTGTTATTGGTTAATGTCATCGGCCCTTTCTCTTTTCAAGATTTACGTAAAGTGAATGGACAACAGTATCCAACGTATAAAGATGCATGCCTTGCACTCGGCTTGCTGGAAGACAACAACCAGTGGGAGTGTATGCTTGCTGAAGTAGGACTGAACTGTACAGCAAAACAAATTCGTCTACTATTCGCTATAGTGTTGACTACATGTTTCCCGGCCCGAGCAGAGACATTATGGGATAATCACAAAGATTCAATGACTGATGATATATTGCATCAACATCGTTCACGGTGCAACGATCTAACGATAGTATTCAGTGACGCTATGTACAATGAAGCATTGATTACTATTGAAGATCTTTGCATTATCATTGCCAACTTACCACTCAGTCATTTCGGTATGCATTCAACAAATCGAAATGCATCTGATTTAATAAGCACTGAATTGAATCGTGAACTACAATACAATACTGTAGAAATGGCAGCGATTGTTGATCGCAATGTCCCACTAATGAATGAAGAACAAAGAACCATTTACGACCGTATCATGCTCGCAGTTTTGGCAGGACAAGGTGGATTCTTTTTTTTGGGGGTGCACCAGGTGGAACTGGCAAAACATTCCTTATTTCGCTAATTCTCGCCGAAATACGATCAAATAATGGCATCGCATTGGCTGTTGCATCATCTGGCATTGCGGCAACTTTATTGGATGGATGCAGAACAGCTCATTCATTATTTAAACTGCCACTAAATATTCAAAATAACCCAGACGCAGTGTGCAACATAAAAAAACAATCGTCCATGGCCACAGTGCTGAAATAGTGTAAAATTCTTATCTGGGATGAATGCACTATGGAACACAAACATTCGATTGAGGCGTCGAACAGGACATTGAAAGATATAAAAAACAACGACAAACTATTTGGCGGCACTCTGTTACTCTTTTCAGGTGATTTCAGACAAGCATTTCCCATTATTCCGTGTTCAACATACTCTGATGAGATCAACGCGTGCTTAAAATCATCGTCATTGTGGCTTAATGTTGAAAAAGTACAACTGAAAGTAAATTTGTGCGTTCAAAAGCTTCAAGATCCATCCGCTGAAACATTCTCAAAACAATTGTTAGATATCGGCGATGGAAAAGTTACTACAGATGAAACTGGATGCATAAAATTACCGACCGATTTCTGCACAATCATTGATTCTCAAGATGCTCTTATTGACCAGATATTTCCCGATATACACAGAAGATACACAAATCATGAGTGGCTGGCAGAAAGAGCAATTTTAGCAGCAAAAAATGTGGACGTCAACGAATTGAATCTCAAGATACAACATTTGTTACCAGGAGACTTGGTGTCATACAAATCTAATGATACAGTTTGCGATGCCACCGAAGCTGTAAATTATTCAACAATGTTTTTAAACTCATTGGATTTACCAGGCATGCCACCGCATATTTTACAACTGAAGGTTGGATCTCCGGTTATTTTGCTTCGTAATTTGAACCCACCACGGTTGTGCAACGGCACGCGATTAGTCATAAAAAAATTAATGAAAAATGTTATCGAAGCCATCATTTTAAATGACAAATTCCGAGGTGAAAATATATTACTACTGCGAATTCCTATTATACCCACAGATGTGCCAATTCAATTTAAACGCCCTCAATTTCCAATTAGATTGGCATTTACAATGACTATCAATAAGTCTCAGGGCCAAACGATGTCTGTCTGTGGCTTAGATTTGAGCACATCATGTTTTTCACACGGACAATTATACGTGGCTCTCGAGTGGGCAAACCATCCAGTTTGTTTGTATTGGCGAAAGATGGGATAACAAAAAATATTGTACACTCTGTTGCATTAAGGGAATGATATTGTTTTTTAGTAATATTGTTATAAGTAGCGATATGTATATAATTTTAAAGAATCAATTTTAATAAATTAAAAAAATAAATGATTGGTGTTTTGTTATTTTTATATTCTTTCACCGTTCACAGCGCTCCATACATCTTCCACTTATATGCCACATCCTAACACACTTACAATAAGTTAGTTATTTTTTTCTAGCAAAATATTCTCTAGAAATAATTTATATGACAAAACAACGTTTGTCGGGTCAGCTAGTATATATATACTAGCTGACCCGACAAACGTTGTTTTGTCATATAAATTATTTCTAGAGAATAGTTTGCTAGAAAAAAATAACTAACTTATTGTAAGTGCGTAAGGATGTGGTATATAAGTGGAAGATGTATGGAGCGCTGTGAACGGTGAAAGAATATAAAAAAAACAAAATGCCAATCATTTATTTTTTTAATTTATTAAAATTGATTCTTTAAAATTATATACATATCGCTACTTATAACAATATTACTAAAAAACAATATCAATCCCTTGCAACAGAGTGTACAATATTTTTTGTTATCCCATCTTTCGCCAATACAAACAAACTGGATGGTTTGCCCACTCGAGAGCCACGTATAATTGTGAAAACATGATGTGCTGAAATCTAAGCCACAGACAGACATCGTTTGGCCCTGAGACTTATTGATAGTCATTGCAAATGCCAATCTAATTGGAAATTGAGGGCGTTTAAATTGAATTGGCACATCTGTGGGTATAATAGGGATTCGCAGTAGTAATATATTTTCACCTCGGAATTTGTCATTTAAAATGATGGCTTCGATAACATTTTTCATTAATTTTTTTTATGACTAATCGCGTGCCGTTGCACAACCGTGGTGGGTTCAAATTACGAAGCAAAATAACCGGAGATCCAACCTTCAGTTGTAAAATATGCGGTGGCATGCCTGGTAAATCCAGTGAGTTTAAAAACTTTGTTGGATAATTTACAGCTTCGGTGGCATCGCAAACTGTATCATTAGATTTGTATGACACCAAGTCTCCTAGTAACAAATGTTGTATCTTGAGATTCAATTCGTTGACGTCCACGTTTTTTGCTGCTAAAATTGCTCTTTCTGACAGCCACTCATGATTTGTGTATCGTCTGTGTACATCGGGAAATATCTGGTCAATAAGAGCATCTTGAGAATCAATGATTGTGCTGAAATCGGTCGGTAATTTTACGCATCCAGTTTCATCTGTAGTAACTTTTCCATCGCCGATATCTAACAATCGTTTTGAGAATGTTTCAGCGGATGGATCTTGAACCTTTTGAACGCACAAATTTACTTTCAGTTGTACTTTTTCAACATTAAGCCGCAATGACGATGATTTTAAGCATGCGTTGATCAGCGTATGTTGAACGCGAAATAACAGGAAGTGCTTGTCTGAAAGCACCTGAAAAGAGTAACAGAGTGCCGCCAAATAGTTTGTCGTTGTTTTTTATATCTTTTAATGTCCTGTTCGACGCCTCAATCGAATGTTTGTGTGCCATAGTGATAAAAAGTTTACACTATTTCAGCACTGTGGCCATGGACGATTGTTTTTTTATGTTGCACACTGCGTCTGGGTTATTTTGAATATTTAGTGGCAGTTTAAATAATGAATGAGCTGTTCTGCCTCCATCCAATAAAGTTGCCGCAATGCCAGATGATGCAACAGCCAATGCGATGCCATTATTATATCGTATTTCGGCGAGAATTAGCGAAAAAAGGAATGTTTTGCCAGTTCCACCTTGTGCACCCCCCCCCCCAAAAAAAAAAAAAAAAAAAAAGAATCCACCTTGTCCTGCCAAAACTGCGAGCATGATGCGGTCGTAAACGGTTCTTTGTTCTGCATTCATTAGTGTGACATTGCGAGCAATAATCGCTGCCATTTCTACAGTATTGTATTGTAGTTCTACAGTATTGTATTGTATTGTATTGTATTTATGTTTCACTATGTTTTCTGCTGTTTGCTCGCTTCGCGAGCATTAAAACAAAAAAAAAAACATCACTGGACGCCCCTAATTCGTGGAGCATGAATCAGTAAAAGCATGAAAATTCATAGAGCTGCAGTCACTATGTTTTCTGCTGTTTGCTCGCTTCACGAGCATTAAAACAAAAAAAAAAAAAACATCACTGGGCGCCCCTAATTCGTAGAACAAGAATCAGTAAAAGCATGAAAATTCATGGAGCCGCGGTCACTATGTTTCCTGCTATTTGCTCACTTCGCGAGCATTAAAACAAAAGAAAAACGTCACTGGACACCCCTATTTCGAGAAGCATGAATCAGAAAATGCATGAAATATATACTGTAACGGTGAGTATTCCGATATTAGATTGCTACACAAGCATTATATGAATAATCACTGAATGCACCTAATTAAATCACGATGCATGAAAAAAAAAACTGTACTGAAGCAATGACTATTATGCCCTACCCTTTTTTTTATTCGTAAATTTATTAAAAAATATATAAAAATACACTGAAAAACTTTTGCTTTAAACTTTGTAAAATCATGTAAACGATCTTTAACAATTGAAGATCCTTTTGTCACGTTTCGATACAACAGAAAAAAGTATCGATACTCTGATTCGGGTCTTGAATCACCGTCATATCACGCGATCAAAACTTCGGCAACGGCAATAAGCAATGGGTGCCGTATAGTAAAGCTTAGCCTTCATTTTAACATAAAATAACTCCGTCGGATATTGACGAATTTTTTAAAAGACTATACCATTTTAACTAATTTTAACATTTTAACAATATTAACGTTGGAAAAATATTTTTAACACTTACGGTTAAAAATTCATTTTTCATTTAAACATTAAATATATTCTGACATTGTGTTTACGATTCTAAAATATTAACTTTGAAAAAATATTTTAAACACTTCGTAAGATACGGTTACGATTCTAAAAATATTAATTTTGAAAAGATATTTTAAACACTTCTTAAGATACGGTTAAAAATTCATTTTTCATTTCAACATTAAATAAATTCTGGCATCGTGTTTACGACAACTCACGCCATCTAGGTGGAAAAGTTGTTGAAAGAGTTGGTTAAAAATTAATTAAGAAAGAATTAATTAAGTTACAACTTATATTTGTAAATCTAAACCATTCTCGAATCCACCTGAAGACACACAAAAAATTTCATTAAACTCAGTCCAGCCGTTTAGGAGGAGTTCAGTGACATACACACGCACAAAAGAAATATATATGTAAAGATATATATATCCCATTGTGGAAGTACATTTTAATTCCCTGTATCCTATTTTTATTGCAACCAAGTTACATTTGCTTTACTAGCTTAATGATGGTAGCAAGATTTATTTATTATTTTAGAGTGAACAATTTAAAAACGTGAGACAGCTTTTTAGATTTATTATTAAAATTAAAATCAAGACATTTGTTTTAGATTTAGTAACGAAGGTAGAACATGGTATACGTCACAATTACTAAAGACATATGTTCCAGAATTCGCTATCTGAGACACTATTAATAACTACAGTTGACATTTTAGAAACATATAAACCAAAATCATAGCGAAGGGAAACTACTTGTAAAAGCTGCACTTCTGTCGATTGATGGTTATACTGATAATAAAATCTAAATCAAATGCATAAAAAACGCCACAAAATATGACGTTAAAATATTTATAATAAAATCTTTCATACATATATGTACACTGAAAACTATTTTTCTTTCTTTTCTTTTCTTTGATCTTTTTGAAAAAATCGATTAATTAAGATTAACCGATTAAATGAGTGACGGCAATAAATGACAGTATAAATATCAAACAAAATAATTCGAAGTTTGAAGGAGCAAAATTGCCATTAACATAACATTTAATTCCTTCTATTTTCATAAGAATAGTATATTGGATTAGTGAAAATTTTTCACAAGCTGTATTTGATGAATTTACACGTTTTGTGATACCTTCGGTAAGATTTAACTATTTTGAATATCTCTAGTCTGCTTTTCGTTGCAAAAAGATTTTGAGCAATGTATTCGGGGAACTAATGTATGAATTACACTAAACATTTCATTCAAAAAGACCTTGAAATAATTAGACATAAAAAAGTTCTCATTACATTTTTGTGTACACCAATTCTGTTTATATTATTTCTTATATATCGGGAATATTCCTCGTTTTTATAAGGTTAGAGCAGATTCCTGAGAACAGAAGATTTTTCTCGATGAAACGTTACTAATTTTAGAAATTTAGAGGTATTTTCAGTGATATATTTGATAGTTACTAATATATTCAAGGAATATCATTGGTAAATATTGGACAACTAATTACTCTAAATTTCTTAGAAACGTTGTGAATATTTTTCAGTGTAACATTCTTTAGCATCCGCAGAATAAATTATGATCCGCTTAATATGAAAGTGTATATCACGAAAAAATATTCTGATACAATTTTGTTGTATATATTTTTTTATTGTTCCCAATTAGTTCCGCTGCAATAATGTGTTTTTATACGGTGTCGGTGAAAACTATATCTCAGTATCTATTTGGACCCACCTTAATACATATAGTGTATGCAATATAAAAAGCTAAGTTGTGTCACTTTCAGTTCTAATCGCTCAACTCCTTGCTTTTTGCGGTGAAAAAGCTACACATCACTTTCTCTGGTTAGGATCTAATTTAAGTATAAATTCTACAATATTAAAATATAAAATAACTTCAGCATTTAAATTAATACTAGCGAGCTTCGCCCGCTAGCGGGTCAGTATTTTCAAATGAATCACTAAAAATAATGAATCACTAACAGAAACTTTTAGTGTTAAGAAAAGAAATTTAAAAAAAAAATCATTTCTGATTGGGTGAAAAGTCGGGCCGGGTCCCCACGCGCTGCGCGCGCGTATTCCTTCCCTGACCCTACGTGCCCCCTAAAAAAAACCATTTCTGATCGGGTAAAAACTCGCACCGGGTCCCCACTGCCTTCGGCAGCGCAGTACCGTGCGCGCTGCGCACGCACAACTTCAGGGATACACGCGCTGCGCGCGCGTATTCCTTACCTGAGCCTTCGTGCCCCCTAAAAAAAATCATTTCTGATCGGAAAAACTAGAACCGGGTCCCCACTGCCTTCGGCAGCGCAGTCCCGTGCGCGCTGCGCGCGTATTCCTTCCGTGACCCTTTGTGCCCCCTAAAAAAAAAAAAAATCATTTCTGATCGTGTAAAAACTCGCACCGGGTCCCCACTGCCTTCGGCAGCGCAGTCCCGTGCGCGCTGCGCACGCGTAACTTCAGGGATACACGCGCTGCGCGCGCGTATTCCTTACCTGAGCCTTCGTGCCCCCTAAAAAAAAATCATTTCTGATCGGGAAAAAACTCGAACCGGGTCCCCACTGCCTTCGGCAGCGCAGTCCCGTGCGCGCTGCGCGCGCACAACTTCAGGGATACACGCGCTGCGCGCGCGTATTCCTTACCTGAGCCTTCGTGCCCCCCCCCCCAAAAAAAAAATCATTTCTGATCGGGAAAAAACTCGCACCGGGTCCCACTGCCTTCGGCAGCGCAGTCGCGTGCGCGCTGCGAATTAACCTGCGTATACCAATATTGAACGATCTAACTCATTTGGCTGAGATGCAAAAGAAAATTTAATCAGGACACCTCAAAACGTGTAAATCTGGTGAAAACTTTTGATAATTTAAAAGAACTTTAAAATATCTTTCGAATGATGTATTAAAAATAATTTAATCATAATTAGAAATTGAAATATTGATTTAAAAGAACTTTAAAATATCTTTCGAATGATGTATTAAAAATAATTTAATCATAATTAGAAATTGAAATATTGAAATTTGAAAATATTACAGCGCCATGAAAGAACACTGATTCAGGAGACCTCAAAACGTGTAAATCTGTTGAAAACTTTGAATTATGTAAAAGAACTTTAAAATATCTTTCGTATGATGTATAAAAAATAAATCAATCGTAATTAGAAATTGAAATACGCGTATTGGAATATTGCAAAAATGTCCGGCGTGTAAAGAGAAAATTTAATTTGCAATTAAAATGTAAATCTTTTGTTTATTGACGAAAATCGATGAAATTTGAAATGCAAGTTTGTTTTGTGGTGTAAATATTATATACTAAATAAAATGTGTAAAATTTGAAAAATTGAAGAAAATAGAAAATTGCAATTTTTAATCGCAGTACGGAACACGTGACCTTCATTAAATTCCAGATGTCTTTGCGTTGAACACTGCTGGAGACTTAACGTCTGCAAAGCTACGATTCTTGTGATTCGTTGCCAACATTTTTTTATAGTTTAGTTAATTTTAAAAAATCTAATCGTCCGATCGATAAGCCGTTTAAACCATCGGATTGAGAAAAAAAAGCCCTTTCCAATGGTATCTTGTTTGTAACGATACGACTGATATTTCTAATTTATTTTCCACTTTTTCCGTAAAAATGTCGCTTTTTAAGCATTTAATCATGAATTCTGGGTCATTTTTCGGTAGACAATGGTCCACGTTTTAATTAATATCTCCGCTAATTAGGGTCGCATCGCTTAACGAATTATCGCGATGTCGAGATGAAGAAATTCCGCGTCTGTCGACACCGGTTTCGAGGCGCTGCGACCATTAGCGCCGGAGCTTTAGTGGTCACAAGGCATTTCTCACAGACAGACAGACAGACAGACAGACAGACAGATGCGCGCAGATTTTAATAATATAAGGAGATGAAATTATTATAATTAGTATCTGAGATACAAAAGAAAACTCATTCGGGACACCTCAAAACGTGTAAATCTGGTGAAATTTTTCGATAATATAAAAGAACTTTAAAATATCTTTCGAATTAAGTATTAAAAATAATTTAATCATAATTAGAAATTGTAATATTGAAATTTGAAAATATTACAACGCCATAAAGGAAAACTGATTCAGGACACCTCAAAACGTGTAATTCTGTTGAAAACTTTCGATAATTTAAAAGAACTTTAAAATATCTTTCGAATGATGTATTAAAAATAATTTAATCATAATTAGAAATTGAAATATTGAAATTTGAAAATATTACAGCGCCATGAAAGAACACTGATTCAGGAGACCTCAAAACGTGTAAATATTTTGAAAACTTTGAATTATGTAAAAGAACTTTAAAATATCTTTCGTATGATGTATAAAAAATAAATCAATCGTAATTAGAAATTGAAATACGCGTATTGGAATATTGCAAAAATGTCCGGCGTGTAAAGAGAAAATTTAATTTGCAATTAAAATGTAAATCTTTTGTTTATTGACGAAAATCGATGAAATTTGAAATGCAAGTTTGTTTTGTGGTGTAAATATTATATACTAAATAAAATGTGTAAAATTTGAAAAATTGAAGAAAATAGAAAATTGCAATTTTTAATCGCAGTACGGAACACGTGACCTTCATTAAATTCCAGATGTCTTTGCGTTGAACACTGCTGGAGACTTAACGTCTGCAAAGCTACGATTCTTGTGATTCGTTGCCAACATTTTTTTATAGTTTAGTTAATTTTAAAAAATCTAATCGTTCGATCGATAAGCCGTTTAAACCATCGGATTGAGAAAAAAAAGCCCTTTCCAATGGTATCTTGTTTGTATACGACTGATATTTCTAATTTATTTTCCACTTTTTCCGTAAAAATGTTGCTTTTTAAGCATTTAATCATGAATTCTGGGTCATTTTTCGGTAGAGAATGGTCCACGTTTTAATTAATATCTCCGCTAATTAGGGTCGCATCGCTTAGCGAATTATCGCGATGTCGAGATGAAGAAATTCCGCGTCTGTCGACACCGGTTTCGAGGCGCTGCGACCATTAGCGCCGGAGCTTTAGTGGTCGCAAGGCATTTCTCACAGACAGACAGACAGACAGACAGACAGATGCGCACAGATTTTAATAATATAAGGAGATACTTAAAAATGTTTTGTGATACTCTATATTCCAAACTTTTAAATAAAATTACATATGCAACTAAAATACTAAAAATTATTAGTTCAAAAACTAAAATAAATGCATATCGACGTTTTTAGACTGAGTTATGTTTTTTATATTTTGTATTCAATTACGATTTGTTGAACGAACTTTTTAATTAGTATTCATTTTTTAAACACGCAAATAAGCATTTAACTTATTAATTTAAAATAGTTGGTAAACCATTATTAGTGAAATGGTTTCTTTGAGTTGTTATTGAAGTAACATACAATTTTAAATGTTTTATTTAACCATACTGTTCAAATTCTAATAGCTTGTCTTAGTTTTAAAGTCGAATATGTTTTTAATTTTCATGTGGTAACTTGCTATTATACATATGAACATTTTAAAAGGTAAACGAGAATTTCTGATATTTAAAAAAAATAATAATAACAGTAACAATAAATAAATACATAAATAAAAATATAAATAAATAAATAAATATAAATATAAATAAATAAAATAAAATAAAATAAAATAAAATAAAATAAATAGGAATCATAAGCATGTTAAATAAGCGCCTTTTAACCTCCTCCAGCTCTTTGATAGTTTATTATGCCTGATCAGCATTATTGTCAATTCCAGACACTATTGGCATTAGTGCCATCAACAAAGTGCAGTTAATGGAAAGTTAACACTTGTAATATTTTAAATCAATATAAATTACCTGTGTAAGCAAAATTTTGAATTATTTTTTCCATTAATTTTAGTATGAATGGGAAATACACTTTTTATTAGTTTTTCATAACATATTTAAAAAATACATTTTTAAAAATACTTAAAATACATTGTTACATAATACACATCTAATTTTTTTGTCATCACAACTCGGAATATATAAATATATATACAGTACCCGTCGCTTATTAAAATCACATTCGTCCTGAGAAAAGTGATTTTCTTAAGCGGCTGATTTTTATATTCGGCGAATATTCCTGCACTCAAGGAAAAGGTATTACTTCCCTGAATTTGGAAAGAAATTTCAAAAGGTAACAAATATTGGAATTCATAAACAATATTAATTAATTTTTGATAGATAATTAAATTTTGATAGGTAATTAATTAATTCTTCCTTTGATGTAAACACACTCCAAGTTCCTATGCGCTTTCTTTTGAGGGAAATCATCGTTACTTTACCAGAAGTTCACTCTTTTCTTATAAATTTAAAATCTTTCCATTTAATCCCCTTGAGTTATTTTAAAATAAGAAATAGAAATTGTCTTTTAATAATTAAAAATTTAAAAATATATATCATTTGCAAATCAAACCAAATTTGTAATTTATTACTGCGCTTTGAAGAAGACGTTCCTTGAAATTGTTACGGAGATAATTTATGGGGCGGTGTTTAATTTGTAACTATCTTGCAAGTGTAAAATTTTCAACAACAAGAGATAACGGAGGGATTGTTGAGTTTTAATTTCTTAAAAAAAAAAAAAAAAAAAAGAAAAAGAAAAAGAAAAGAAAGAAATCACAATGCAAATAAAATTTTTTTTTAGTGTGTACAAATGATAGTTTTGCTTTTTTTTTTTTTTTTTTTTTTTTTTGAGTTTTTTAACCGGCGATGCTGATTTTAATAAGCGGCGGTTCAAATAGTAGTTTGTATTGATTTGATTCCGGTCCTGGCAATTTGATCAGATTAAGCGGCTGATTTTATCAACCAGTGAATTTATTAAGCGGAGGTTATTGTATATATATATGTATGCATATATTTTATAACTGTCGCAGTTTGGTTAAAACTTTTATTTATTGATGTAAAGTTATTTAATCTAGTTTAAAAAATCTGAATATTTATTAAAAAGTTTCTAATTTTTTCAATTCTTATCTTGCTGTAAGGAAATAATCACCATAAAACCTTCCAAATTTCTTTAATTGCATAACTAAAACAAAACCTTGTGTTGGTAGTTTTCGCTATGCCTGAGTTAACTTTTATATCTAAGTCGTTAATCAATAATAAACGGTTTTTAAATTTTGAATTTTAAATAAATATCCCGAATTGTCAAAATTCAACGAATATACAAATTATCAAACGAGTTAATCATATTTCATTTGTATTCCTGATTTTCTAAAAAGCAACCATTCCTAAACCCTCTTACATACATATGTTCATTTGTAAGTGTTCATCAAGTTTCATTACAGTAAATTTACTTGGAGAGAAATATTTACAAACAGATATTTTTGACACAGAAAATGTGCAGATATAAGACTTAATTTTTAATTAAAAAAAAATCTAGTGTGAAATAACCACACGACTTCCCACTGTTACACATATTATGTGGACTTTTGGGAGGTAATGTGATAAGAAGACATAAAATTGACCTAAAAAAGTAGACATCTAAAAATTTTCCAGTAAGAGAAAACTGATATACGTGAAAAGACTTATAAAATAGAGTTTGCATAGTGAGTTAAAATATGCGAGGGAAAAAAATCGACAGAGACATTTTTTGAAACACCTATTTTTGAGATCTAAAACTGACCTACCTAATCAGGATGACTGTTAATTTTCCTGTATTAACCGTATAATACATGAGAAAGGATATCTAAAGTGGGTTTATGTAACAATTTACAAGCAAATCGTTAGAGCCGTTTTTGAGATAAAGACTTTTACCAAATCTTGGAAAGTTGTTGACCGGAAAGCAACAATTACATACAAAAGGATATTTTAAAGTTGTACAGCCCGTTTTTAAAGGAACGCACTTGCGAGACCTAAAATTCAGCTATTTATACAGAACGCCTATCAATTTTATTGAACTAACTAATTCATACGAAAGGACAGCTAATAGAATGTTTACATAGCAACTTTGAAGAAAACCGTTAAAGCCGTTTTTGAGATACGGAATTGCGGTTCTACTTCCGATTTTCCAATTTTCACTAAAAGTTGGAAAAGTCATCTGTAACCAAGCTTGTCTCAATTCTGAAGTTTCGCAGTTCTGTCTTCATTAGTTTCGGAGATATGATAGTCAGACGATTCCCCACACACATACACACATAATGATCGATTGCCAGAAACTACTTTTTTGGACTCAAAAGGCCTTAAAACTTGTAAATCAGGTGAAAACACGATATCGAGTTTTTGAACCTAATGCAACACTTCCATTATCCTATGGTGATCGGGTAATGGAAGTAAAAATGTATGGGATTCGAAATGTTCTTCAGAATTTATATTTATGTGTAAATTTCTCTGCGAACCTATCGACAAATTTTGAAGAATTTTACTCCAGTTTTCGAAGTTGTAAATCTAACGACAAAACATTGTCTTCTTTATTTTTTATTTTTTTTAATTTCCTGTTGAACTACTTTTTTTCTCCTTATCAAAAAAAAAAAAAAAAAACTTTCTTATATTTTATTGTTTATTTTCTGCTTTTGGATATTACTTGAAATTACGGTTGTAAGAAATAAAATTACAAACTGTATTAAATTATAATTAATTAGAACAGTTAGAGCTTACTGAATGCTGTGTAAAAAGTGAGAGAGAAAAACTACTAGTCTATAGATGGAACAAAAAAAAAAAAAAAAAAAAACAGATAGAACAGAAAGTTGTTTGCCAGGTTATATTATAGGTGTATTTTTTTTTTTTTTTTTTTTAAGAATTGTACTTTTGTGGGGGAAAAAAGTAACAACTGGCGAACTTTTCACTGTCGAAAATGATACTCTGATGAGCTCCAGTACGCAATATTAATAAATTCTCGTGTATTCTTTAACCACATTTCATGTGACCATGGGAGCATCTGCGTAAGTGTGGACAGAACGAGTCCAGTGCTAAAGTAAGGGAAGATAACATTGTCGTTGAGAAAAAATATGCGATAAGGGAACACCGAATGAAAGTATGTTTACCAAATCCCAATCTGTGAGTCAATTTAACACCCCTTCATGCTTCTGGACTCGTCCTCACTGCTAGTCTTAGGAAACGTAGTTACACTATATTATATCTAATTTGCAAAAATTCACTAAAATAAAAGAAATATAGGATCTCAGTTCCAACGCGTTTCCATGAAAATTAAGCTCTGTAATCAGAACACAAATTTAAGTCAGGATCTTTTATCCAACTGTTTTCTGATGTATTTTTTCAGATAATCAAGAAAATATTGCATGTAAATAAAAAAAAAATTCATAGAGCATATATATATATATATATTTTAAACTACAGTCATTTTTCCCCCCTGGTATTAAATTATCTCTTTTACACTAATTAGTATAATTCCTGAGCCAAATCATTAATTGAAACTTAGAAATTAATATTTTATCCATTGGACTTACAAAGTATCATTGTAATATTTTGCGTAATTGAAAAAAAAAAAAAAAGCAATTTTAACAAATTATCTAAATAAATCTTTAATGTGAGAAATAATGAGGTGAGGCCGACATTACAATGGTTAAATAAATATTACAACGTATATATGCACAAGAACAAATTAATTTCTATTTTTATATAACACGATATATTGTGGCTACCACAAAATTTTCTTTTATGTATTCCTTTAAAAATTCAAGCATTACATGCTATTTATTAAATTTATCATTTATGAAAATTATTTTTTATCATAAATGCAGACGATTTTCATAACAGAGAAGTATAACACTAAATTTTTTAAGAAAATCAATTTTATGCTACTAAAGATATCTTAGAAAATGCTTTTCTCTTTTACTGAAAAAAGCAAAAAACAAAAATCGATAGTTTTGTACAAAATTATCACATATCTATGGTCCAATCATTTGTTTTCAAGACATTGATGAGTTCTTTTGAAAGATATCTGTATTGGTTAAAAAATTTCCATTTTCGAAAGGGGGGGGGGGAGAAAAAGCGCTATCATTACGTATATAATTTTTTTTTCTTAATGCTGATTATTACTATTACAAATATTCTTTTTATAATTTTACTTTGAAAACTTAAAAATAATTTTAGTTATGTAGATTTATACGAAATTTTATCGTATACTCTGCCATGTTTAAAAAGAAAAAAAAAATAGGAAGGTAGCACTATTTTTTCAGATGCAATTCCTAAATGCAGTTAGCACTAGTCTCGATCAAAGTCCAACCAATTTCCAAGTTTGGTTAAATTCCGTTCATTAGTTCATGAGATACAATGTCCACAATATTTTTGATACATACACACTAATAATAATTAATAATTACAAAACTTTGAATAAACACCATAAAAAGCAATAAACTCGCAACAATTGTTTCGGATCTAAAGAACACACGACCCTTCGTCACGGAAACACTCGCAAAACTACTTACTTGGTGTCAGCAGCCCAAAGAAGCAACCGAAATATTAAGAAAGCACCGCAGAACTGGCGTTTTGAAGTAATAATTACAAAACTTTGAATAAACACCATAAAATGCAATAAACTCTCAACAATTGTTTCGGGTTGAAAGAACACACGACCCTTCGAAGGGTCGTATGTTCTTTCGAAGTTTTGTAACTCTGTACTGATAAGTATAAAGGATTTAAGTCGAAAAATTTCGATTTTGTGTTAAGTATATAGTCAGACTCAGAAAACAATTCTCTATAGATTAGTATAAAGGATTTAAATCCATGTCATTTAGTCTTTGAGAAAATCCATTGGTTAAAAAAAAAAAAAAAGTTAGAAATTTAGCATTAATCTTTGGTATAAAATATTTAATTCAATTTTTTCCCTTTATTAAATGAAGATTGACAATCACTGAATGGTATAAAGCATATACACCAACATAATCCCTATTTCTAATCGATTCTTCTGATTAGTTTTTAATTAGTTTAACTTTATTTTTCGTCTCCTGAAAAATCAAGAATATGGACTTAAATCCTTTATACTTATCAGTACAGAATTATTACTTTAAAACGCCAGTTCTGTGGTGCTTTCTTATTACATGCACTATTACACAGACAGAAAAACAGACAGATAGATATTGTCTGAAAATGATTCGTGTTCGAAACACCTGAAAACGTGTAAATCCATCGAAAACCGGAGTTTTAAAATTTTCATTAATCCAGTACTTTCTATATATAGAGAGCGAAAGGAAAGTAAAAGGTTTTAATAATTATGTTGAAGTGCATGCGGATCACGATTTATTGAATTCGTATTAAAACCCGTTAGCGCCCAGTGTCCTCATTTGAGGACAGCTAATAAAATGGCACATATATTTTTTGTGGTTTCTTGGAATGATTTCTGCTTTTTAATGACAGTTTATACCGGCACTCTAAATGATCCCTGAAAGTTTTATGTGCCTACTATTAATTATATTTCATAATTTGGATAGTCATTTTATGATTTTTCATTCGTCGCACACATATTTGCTTTTTGCGCAGGTATACTAACTTAAATCAAGTTGAATAATAATATATATTATAATACTTCACTTTCGAGTTCTTTGTCAATATATAATAGGAAATTAATCTGTTATCTCAAAGTTTTTCTATTTCGAAGTTTTCTCGCTATAACAGTAAACGTCAATAAATGAGAATAGGCTTTAAATTTAAAACTATCAGAAGAATTGTGTAAGTTATATTTTACTGTCAGTTGTCTATATTAATTTAGAAGTGAAATAATCAGCTAATATTTTTCAAAATGTATTCGGGCGTTACGGGTTAAGAAGATGAATGTTTATGTTAATTTAGTTGATTAAGTTAGCATTTAAACCAAGCGGATCTTAACCTGGGGTCCTTAGGCCGTATTGGGCATTGGATTTATTTTAAATGAAATTTTGTTAAACTGTATAACTGATTCCTTTGTAATGTGTTCTATAAGTGAGAGTAATATTCATTGTATTTATTAGTATGAATAGAAACGTCATACAATGTTATATAACACTTTACACTTTCTGCTTGCCTAAAAAATAGTTTAGCTAAATGACTCAAAATCAGTTATTGGAGATTAAAGTGTACATAATAATTCAAATTTCTGATGCTGAATCTTCTTATAAGCAAATATTCTTTAGATTATATTGATAAAATCTTATTCAAACTCGCTTGTTGAAATTTATATTAACTTTCATTTATGAAATGCGAAATGTTAAGTCTCTGAAGTAAAGAACATTAAAAAAAAAAAGAAAAAAAAAAAAATGAAAAGAAAAAGAAAACTATTGAATGATGAAAAATAAGGTAAGTTGTATGGTGTTTATTTACAATATTCTGATTTATGATATTTCTTTATTTAAGAACACCTGATGTGAGCAGAATGCTTGGTAATTTTGGTATGCCCTTTATGAGTTCTAACGTTATTATTTCATTAAGGTAACATTCTCTTTAGAAATTAACTTTGAATCAAGTAAGAGCGATCGCTATATTCTTCAGCTATTTAACAATTGTATTCATTAATGATTGCTTCAATAAATTTTATTGTTTATATTTTTATTCGTATCATCATTGAAAACAATTCATATTCATACCACTGCTTTTTAAATTGGGGGAAAACATTTGTAGTTATTCATCTCCAAAACACACATGATGCACCCACACTAGACAAATTATTTTGTAGACCGGTGTTTTAAAAAAGATTAAATTATATATACTGTGTAGAAGACTGTAATGAAACACATCTTACCTTTCTAAAAATTGAATATGATATCAATCGAAATATTTTACAATCCCACAGTTTGACATTTAGTCACCATACGAAATCTGATAAACAAAAAAGTGAAAGATAAACAAAACTTTATCGCTTTTGCTACTTGACAGAAAACATCTGAAATTGAGAGAAACTAAGAAAATTAAAAGTAATATTCAAACGAATGTAAAAATTGCTAAAATGAGTGACTATAAATTTTAAGTCATATTGAACACATATGAATTTACAAAACATATGGTTTGCATTGTGCAGTCGGCAGCAAAAAAATTATTGAAGCACACATCCACCGCTAATTTTTATCATCAACTTACTTTTTTATAAATAGCATAAGACTAAGATACTGACTCGACAAATATTTACTTAACAAAACAGTATTAGGTGCACATTTTTTAAATACGAATTTAATTTCCAGGGATGAAGTAATGATCTTTTTTTTATATATATATATATTTTTTATTTTAAATAATAAAAAGGGCAGATATTAAATACTGGAACATTCCAGTGTGATATGTTTAATAAGCTTAATTAATGTGCTCCAGAGTGACTATAGTGCATAGTTCTTCTTTTCATAACTTTGTAAATACGTTCTGTAAATAATCTAATTACCAATTAAAGTTAGTTATAAACATAAATTGTTCGTTATTAATATTAATATTTTTATTATAATATTAATATATCATTAATAATTAATATTATAGTAAAGTCAGCTATAAACATAAATATTGAAGCTAGCGCTTCAATAATTTTGCTGCAGACTGTAATTTATACCTTTTTTTAATCTCAATTTACAGATCGTCTTAGAAGATGAACGGTAATGGCAGTTTCAAATGAATAGAATCACTACATATTTAATTAAAAACAAAGATTTTAAGATTTTAATTGTCAATATTTACTAAAGGAAACTGTTTGCTTAGTTTTTATCACATGTAGATGCGATTTCACAGCGAAATCCATAAAAATAAAAAAAATAAAAAGTTCATCATTGATGAATTAAAATTCAACTACTTACATCAATGGTTATCAAAGGATGTGCCCTATGGCTTTTCAAAGAAATATGTGCTCAAGTATAAAGATAATTATAGTTACTCTATATATCATTTCATTACTGGGGCATTGCTCTTTCTTGTCACCACATAATTATTAGGTTAAAACAGCAAATTTTCTTGCAAAAAGCAACCACTTATCAAGGTCTGCAGCGTTCTTATATTTTTACGTGCATTTTATTCTTTTGTCATCACTATTTCAGAAAATTAATTAATTAAGTAATATTATAGAGATTAAACCTTAAAAAAAAAAAAAATGCTTTTTGAAAATAGTGACTAGAATAATGTAAAACACACGTAAAAATATAGAAACGCTGTGATCCATGCGCATATTCATGTTGAGTGTATCCAGAGCTCGAGATCTTCACCCTTTTTTTCCAAGACATTCTCAAGGATGAGAAAGTTTCACGTTTTTTGCTAGTACTATTTTTATGCAGAAACTGTCACTATATTTTTATATTAGTGCGTCGAGATTAAATATAATAGAGAGTATTGTATAAAATTAGTAGTAACAAAAAATGTCTAAGTTTCTCCACTCTTAAAGTGTCCTGGAAAAAGTGCAGAGACTTCGAGCTCTGGAATATTATTTATTTTGAATGTTTCGTAAGTGATGTTATGCGCATGGCATACTGGAAAAAAAAAAAAAAAAAAAAAAAAACTAGAATGTTTGGCCACCACATGACTTTCTTCTATATTTTCCTATGCAAATTCACTCAGTAAAAATAATTTATTAAAATCATTATTTAATAAAATTACCTTCCATGATAATGCAGTAGGATTTCCATATTAGAGAAGTAGTATAACACAAAATATCCAAAAAAAAAAAGTTCATTTTATTATCACTATTACAAAAAAAAAAAAAAAAAAAAAAAAGTTGAAAATGAAAAAAAAAAAATAAATAAATAAATAAATAAATAAATAAAATAATAATAATAATCGATAACTTCATTTTAAGTTATCGCAGATCGATGGTTCAACCATTCATTTTAAAGGTATTGGCGAGCTCTTTTGAAAGGTATCCATCATGAGAATTTATTCCCCTCGAGCCCCCCACCCCTCACCCCCCTCCCCTCCAGGTGGGAAGGCGATGCTCCTAGATATGCAAAAAAATTTTCTCAGTTGACTATCTTTATTATAAATAATTCTTATAAATTTAATAATGATTATTAAAAAATAATTCTCTTTATGCACATTTATACAAAATTTTGTCCTATAAAATTTTGTCCCCAAAATTTTGTCCATGTTAAAAATATAGAAAAAGCGAGATGGTAATGCAAGCTGGTGGACAATTTCTACTAAAAGTTGATAAGCACTAATTTATGTCAAGGTGTAACTACATACCAATTTGTATGAAATTCTGTGCAGTAGTACCTGAGATACAGTTGCCACAAAATTTTGTCACACACAGACAGACAGACATTTTCTAAAAATGGTCAAATCGTGTTCTAAAGCTCCCAAAACATGTAAATCCATCAAAAACCCGAGGTCGAAAATTTTTATGAATCCAATACTTTCTTCTATTGAATATAGAAGAAAGTAATAAAGTAGCAAAAATAAGTGAAGTTGTGACAAATTGGAGTATGTTACTTACTTAAAATAGCTCCGA
This sequence comes from Salticus scenicus, assembly GCA_963930645.1. Taxonomy (NCBI): domain Eukaryota; kingdom Metazoa; phylum Arthropoda; class Arachnida; order Araneae; family Salticidae; genus Salticus; species Salticus scenicus. The sequence continues at coordinate 75,372,909 of OZ005655.1, read as the reverse complement.
AGCGCACAGATATACTCAAATTTAAAAATCCCATGCACTTATTATTGAGAATATTAACATGCTCAAAAACCGATATCGACTATTGTGAATCATAGTATCTCAAACACAGATTCTCATTGATATATTCTTTTCAAACCAGTATGAAACCGCTACGAAATATATAGTTCTGGAGATTTCAGGGAATAAACTTTGTGTTTAAACTCTGTTTAAATTAGTAGAAATTAAAGAACTTCTTTTAATTCAGCATATCTGTAATAAATTATGAAGGGAATAGATATTCATTTGAAAACATACGATATTTCATAAATGAGAAAAGCATGTTTTCTTTTTTGTAACAAAATTACTCATTACATTCATATAAAATGTATTGATTTCTCGAAAAAGGAATATTTTAATGAAAAATCCTGTTCTGGAAGTGAACTTAAGTTAAGTGACCTTTAAAATGCGAAATTGTAGTCTACTCGGAACTAAAATGAAAATTATTTTTAACGTCATATTTGTTTAAAATAGGATTTTTTACCATCAAAACAATTATGTGTAAAAAGAGAAGAATTTTTCTATGTATCGACATATTGACAACGAAATGAAAGTTTGCCTTTCAAATATTTATTTTAATTATTATAACACATTTCTTAGAAATTTGTGTACAGTAGTTAACTATACTTATTTGTAGGAATGCACATTGACGTTTGAGAACTTACTACCCTACACGACGAAATCCACCTACGAAAAGTGTTAGCTAAAAATTAATTTTCGAAGCAGTTATGCCACTATCTCAGCTTTTTCTTTAAATTCTTTATCCGGAGAATCCCCCAGTGTTAAACGGTTCATTAAGCTTTGTGACATTCAACAATGTTATGAAATATTGTTGTTTTCTGGGATTTGAAAACATTAGAATTTCGTGTCACCCATCTTAGTTGCTGATTTACATTCTCTCAATGTAGTTTCCGATTTTAATTTCATTATCAATGGCGTCACAAACCTTGCTCTTAATCCCTCAAATTAAATGTAAGCAGGTTGCATAATTTTTAAAAGGGGGAGAGAAGTCCGCGAATCTCGTGTCTTTGAGACCGTGGAATGTCACGTGATTCTGATTCATAGAATTTGTTTGTGGAGTACTCGAAATATGCCTTCGGAATTTTGTAGAAGGTATATAAAGATGGAAGCGAACAGAAAATGTCATTCTCTCACAACCTAACTCTTGGATAACCATGTTTTGGGTAAGTAAAAAAACTTTCAAAGTGTTTATAATGAGATTTTAAACTGAATCAAATAGACCCACACGGAAAGTAATAGTAAGAATAATAAAATTGTTATAATAGTTATGCGCATGAGTATTATACTCATCATAACCGTAGTCTTAATACTCTTGCCTTAAAAGTTTTGAGAATTTTTGTGATATTAATATATATAATTTAATTAATGATATAAAAAGAAAAAAAAATCTGTTTGGTAAACATTTAAACTGATAATTTGTAAAATTTATGTTACCAAGTTTCAGTTATATTTATTTAGCTTTTTTTATTTTTTTATTTATTTTTATTTATTTATTTATTTATTTTGTAGGAAAAATATGTTTTACAATAACATATTGCTAGATAACAGAAATCAGAGAAATAATTTTATTTTGTTAATACGAAAACTAAGCAATTTTTAAAATCTTCAAATTTTTGCAAAAATATTTAGCATTGCTAGGCCCTTTCTTCAGGGACTCAAACTAACACACGTTCATGCTTTTAGTTTAGTATATTTCCATGCCATTTGAGGTTAGATATAGATATTATGCTATAAAACATACATTATGTCTTCTTTTCGACAATATGTATTGAAATTAAAGCATTACTGTTTCTCATATTATACATTAAGTTCCTCATATTATAAATTTAAGTTTCTCATATTATACATTAAGTTTGATACGATTACTGTTAATAAATGCCGAGATGTAGCTATTGTGTGAAAATTGTAGAATATAAAGGCCAGTTATTGGATAAGATATAACTTACCCGCAAATGGCAGAAATTTCAATAAAGCAGCACCACCTGTTGCACGATTTGCAACAAAATTTCATAGGTACCAATTTATGTTAAGATGTAATTAAACATAAACGTTTATGACATTTCGCGTATTGGTTTTTGATTTAGAGTTTTCATAAAATTTTTGTCACAGACCTAGACACATAGACATATATTTTCTAAAAATGGTCAAGCTGTCTCATGTTGTTTAAATTCAGTGAAAACCGAAGTATATTTTTTTAAGAACCCAATTCTTTCTTTTCTGAATATAGAAGGAAGCAAAATTAAATTTTGAGAAAAGTGTATTTAAAACTTTTATATTTCCCATGATTTTATCGGAAATGTAACAACTTGACGTAAACAAAAAAAAAAAAAAAAAAGTAGAACTTTTACTTTTGTTAAAGTACTTCTTTTCAAATATTTCGTTTCATTTGTACTACAATTACATCACAGAACTCTAGGGAAATTTATCATGTAGTTTTATGACAGATAATTAGAAGATCACAGTTGAAAAACTTTTCTTTTTAAGAATGTATTATTTTTCTAATTTAAGACAAAGGAGCTAATTGCTTATATTCTTTTTAGTGATTTAAAAATAAAATTTCCTCTATCGAAGAATTAAAAAGATGAAATTTTATACTTATTTATTTTAATAGTTCTACTGCATTGCAACACGTTTAAAATGACATACAGTAACTCTATTTTGTTTCATATGTCTGTACGTGAATGGATAATTTTTGAAAGAAAATAAAGATCATATGATATTAGTTTTACACATTTCCAGTTGAATTTTTCGTTTTAGAAAATAGTTGTAATAAATTTCGAACAAATTAAATGAATTTTTTTTTTAAACACTAATTTTAATTTTAAATGTTATTTTCATGACTCTATAATGCATGAATACGTTTGTAGAATTTTTTAAGGTAATTAAGTTTACTAAAATTAGGAAATATAATTTTTTTTAGTAATTATTTTTTACAAATGGCAGGATATATTTTTATCGAGGACCTTCATTTCGAATACTTGAAGAATAGTAAATTATTAATGGAAAAAGGCAAATTAGGAATGTTTACTTATTTTTTTTTATTTGTAGGCATCTTTCTTTTATCAATTTTATTCCTTCAAACGTTGTGAATAGCGTATGTAACCATTTCAGACACTATTAGGAAGACAATATTTGACCAATAAAAATTGTAAATATCTGTTACTTTTTTTTGAACGGCTGCTAATACATTTCTAAAAATTATATCCCACAGAAGCAGTTTAAATTTAATGTATTCATTTAATTTATATCGTGGAATTAAAGAAAGAAAAACAAATATATTTTCAAGTTTTAAAATTCCGTTTCAATAGACCTATTTTTTTTTTTTTTTTTTTTAGAAATATAAAGATAATCCTGTGAATGTGAGGAAAAAAGAAATATAAACTCATACTGTTCAATAAAGCTTTTTCTTGCGCTTTTTCTAACATAACTGACGATAATGCAATTTATTTTATTTAATGCCAAACATTTCACATTTCTGCAGTTCTTTCGTTATTTTATCCTATTCTCCATGTTTTTTACTACGTTTGATTAAATATTTTCATTGATTTAAGTGAGAATCTAATTACAGTACATTAACAATAAAATAAATAAACAAACGTTTTATTTTTATTTCTTCACATGAAAATTAATACTAATATACTTAAAAGTAATGAATTGAAGCAAAACTCAATTTTATTTAGTTTGTTTTCAGTAAATTGTAATTCGGATATGGCACTCATTTACTCAAGAGAATAACTTATTGTTCTATGACTGATATAAACTGTTTCTTAAAAATTTCGAATCTTCTTATATTTCTGTTTGATTTTAGTGAATAATATAAACATAACTTATTGAGGCACTTTGAATTTTAAATTATGCGGATGGGGAATCCTCGCGCAAATCCTACATTAATAACTTCATTTACGAGTTTTTTTTTTTAATTAAATGTAATGAGTTATACATAACAAAGACTCAGTTACAGACAAAAAATTACCTTTCCATTAAATCTGATCAGAAAAATTAACATAAAAAAAAAGCATGAACACAAATACACACAGAGAGAGAGAGAGAATTTTGGTTTTAACATACAGTAAATTTCGTGAAAACCACACATTTACTATTTGGTTTATGAATTTATCCTTTGAGTTATAGTAAGCAAAACTTATTGATTAGTTATAGTAAGCAAAACATTGATTACAGTTTCAAACAATTTATATCCATAAATTAAATAAAAGCATTTAAAGTACATCGTATTTAATTCCCTATTGAAAAAAATATGTATATATATCTGACGATAAAAATGTAAATTTATTTTGAAAATAAGAAGTTAAAAACGAATTTTTAAAATAAAAATAAATAACAATAATAAAAAGAGACACCAATTGTATTATTATTATTATTATTTATTTATTTATTTATTTTGTTTTTTGTTTTAGGTTATATTTTTATCATATATTTTTAAAATAACATCTAAAAGGTAAATGGAAAGCAACAGCAACAATGACAATACACGGTGTTTTGAATCTTACATAAAAAATATTTTTAGTATAAGAATTATAGAAAAGAAAATCTATGGTTTAGGCATAAAAATTTGAAGATTATTATAGCAATATGTTCCAGAAATCTTAATTAAGTCTGTTCTAACAATACTCGTTTCAAATTGTTAATTTTTCGCCTGAAATACTTTATCAGTATTTTGAATTCAAACGTCAGCAGAGCGCCGCGAAGTCATGGCTAAATGCAGATCAGTTTAAGTAAGTCAACCCAAAACATCTTTCTCGCGATCGAATGCAATAACCGTAATTATTATTACTATTTTTTCTTTTTTTTTCTAAACAATAAGGCTTAGATTTTTTTGAAAGAAGATGATAATATTAATGATGAAATGTGATTTTCTAATTAATATTTTTTTAACTGAAGCTTCTTTTCATCAAAATTTTAAATTTTCCGTCTCTTAAATAAATAAATAAACCTAAAAAACGAAATGAAATATTTGCAATGATAAAGGTTAAAAAGGACTAATTATATTTAAATTAAACCAAAGCAATTTTTTTCAATATAAATAATATATATGTTTGAGAGAAATATTTCAGCTATCGTTTTTAGAAGAGCTGGAAAATATATAAATTTTGCAAAAAATATTTCATTTTTACTTAAGAGACTGAATTTGTAGCCTGATATTCATAGTAGGGATAGGAAATTAGGTAAAAAATGAGACATTCGGAAAAAATTCATATTATTATGGCTAGCACCTTCAGTTAATCAGCAATAACATCTCTAGTACTTAAATTTCTTTAAATAAATTAAATACAAAATTAATTATATTTACTTTCATACGAATTTTTGAAATAATGGATATTCTTTCTTATGGATTTTTGTAAGTCTTACACTTATTACTGCAATCATATCGGTAACTTTACTTGTAACTGCCTTAATATTATAAAATAAAAAATGCCAAGAGTTCAAGTTTTAGATTATTAAAATTCATGCCACTTTCGTAAGTCCTTTCATTATAATAGGTAAATTTAAATTTAATTCTGTACTTTACCAGTTTTTGAAAGAATATTTTATCTTTGAGTTTAGTGCAGCTAAATTATGTGTAATATTAAATTTTATGTTACATATATGTTAAAGTTTTAATTTGTTACGAAGCCATTTTACATACATTACACTGTTATAGTTAAATAAATTACAAAAATAAATAAAATATTACTGTTAAGCTAAAACAGAAAAATAGTCCCTGAATATTTTCTTCGTCATAGAGAATCTGAGTTAGTATCATTCCCTTTATTGTTTTGATATATTCTGTTTTAGTTTTCGTTCTAAATACCACGAATTTATTTATTTTTTATTAGCATTCGCGTTAGCATAACTTTAAACTTTGTTTCATATTTATTACTTAAAACTATTTAAATGAACTCTGTTGTGCATTTTTTAACCATTTCTTCAACGCTCTGGCTTTCTGTTACAAGTTACTGGATTCAAATCCCGGTTCAGGTGTAAACATTCGTAATGGTCCGAATCCTTTTTAAGCCGTAGGTCAGTGGAGAGACACCCAAACCCTCCTATAATTTATTTTTAACACATTAGTCGCTAATCGTTTGAAAGATTCAGAAAGTTTCCAGAGAAATAAATATTTCAATTCAAGTAGTTCGGTCAGTTAAAATTACTTACCAGTATTTCGAGTTATAATTTATGATGTACTCAGGAATAAAAATGAGCAGTAATAAAAAAAAAAATGTATGTGAAAAGAAAATTTTTCTGAAGATCGTTCAGAAAACTTTCTTTTTAAAGTAATACAATTTAATACAAAGTAACTGTAAAATCTACGTTACTTTAATTTATGATACTATTATTAAATTAGAATATCTTTTCATATTACTATAAAAATAGTAAAATATATTAATTATTTTTAACTAAATTATTTCCATTTTGTTTCTCGTAATTTGAATGAGAAAACTTACTGATAAAAATAATGCATTGATAATTAATGATAATAACGAAATGTCTCCGAAAAAGAAATGTTTTACTTGCAAAACATTCAAAATTATTAAGGGATTACTGTTAATTAGTTTAACAATGAGTTTTCTACTTATTCGATTAGGTATGCTGGAAAGCTCTGAATAATGCATATAAAAATATAAAAGTCAGCGAAGCGTTTCTGCTTTATCTAGAAAAATCTAGAAAACAAAACATAATTGGCATTTTCATTTAGCAACGTTATTCGCCTGAGGTTGACTATAATTATTTATGTAAATGATGTATTGTTTGCTTTCAGTTACTTACAAAACTTTCATTAATATTTTATTTCTCAGTCAATAATATTATTAATTATTAAATTTTATTTTTGTTACATTTTTTATAAATTTTACAAAAATAAAAAATGGAAGAAACTTTATAGTACAATAAAACATACTTAAAAATATTTTACTGTTTGTTTATTAAAAAAAAAAAAAAAAAAAAAAAAAAAAAAATCAATTTGTTGATATTTTATGTATTTAAAATATTTTGAAATGAGATTAAAATAATAATGAATAAATTATTATTATTTTTTAAATTTTATTTATTAAAGATTATTCTTTAAATTCTCTGCCTGTGTGAGAAACAGGCAGAGACACACGCATACATACAGTCATACAACAATAACAATAATAGTAATAATAATAAAATACAGTTTGAATGTGCTGTTAATCGTGGAAAACCTTACTAAATGATATTAATGCAATTACTTTATAATTTTTTTACTGCAATTTTTTGTTAAGTATTTTAAATAAATAATTAAAGATAACTAAAAGTAATTAAAAATTTAATTAAAAAATAACTTGAATGGAGGTAGAACGATAATTATTGTATGTGTTATTAAATGTGAAAAAGTATTTGTGCAAGAATATATTTATAAAAATGATTTATAATAATTTGAAGGTTAGAAATTCATGAGAAAAATTGTTCCATACTAGCAGTGAAATATATATTATTTATGAATACTTAACGATATTAATCTCTTTAATCTGAAAAAATAGTATATACAAAAAATAATAACTTTGTAACGCGGTAAACAAAAAGTTATTCTGCTTCCTAATTTTTATTATTTTTTTTTCTTTGTTACGAAACAAAGAAGATTAAAACAGAAACAAAATAGCAGAAGATTAGAAAAAAAAAAAAAAAAAAAAAAAAGAGGAGGAAAAATCGATGGAGAGAAAAAAAAAAAAAAAATCTTAAAGAAAGAATAGATAGAAAGTGACAAAACGATCAATAAAGAGTTAAAATCTTTTCAGACGTCTTTGAAAAGTTTGAATTAAATTTGTTCATATCTTCCTCTCACACTTTACAGAAGAAATAAAAGAAAAGTAAATTATAAATATTCGTATAATCATTACTTAAATTCTTTAAAAAAATTTTATGTAATTAATTACGACAGAAATTTAATTTATTACATGATTAATAAGAACAGAAATGACAGAGATTCTTTTCTCATAATATTGAATTTAATGCAAAATTTAAAATATCTACAAAGAAAATAAATTGAACAGTGATTTTAAAATAAAATGTTTCCTTTTATTAAAATATTGGACTTCCTAATTAATTTAACGTTTATAAGAATTTTCAGTTACAATTTCAGCAGTTCAATAAGAATGCGATTGAAGTGTAAACACACCTTTTAGCTTATAAAGGATTGATTTATCGTTTCTATTCGAGCGTCATTATATATATTTATATATTAAATATAGGCTTATTGCATTAACATCAATATTTCTCGACTTAAATAATTTATAACTGATCTTTATTTACTTTTATATAAAATAAAAAATGCTTAAAAGATAGTAACCAGAGAAAATTATCCATATAGGCACACTAATTGTTTTTAAGTTTTTATTTTCTTCTTAATTGTCTATAAATGCAGTTTTTGATTTGTAGATTAAATTACATATCAATAAATAAATTGTACATGTAAATAAATCATAGCAGAAAAAGCTTCGAAAATACCTTCAACATTTTTTATGTCATTTTTAAAATTCGAAATTGCTTTCTAAATTATTTTTGCTTTTTTTTTTTTTTTTTTTTTTTTTTGAGGGTGGGGGGTGTTTTTTTGCATGATGTTATTTGATAGTAATATCGAATAAGCATGTTGTTTTTTCTTCTTAATTTTCACCTCTCGCGTAAAAACAAACATAATTTCACTGAAATCAATTCACATGTTTTAAGTATTAAAATTAAACATTGATCCCTATTTTCCAAAAGCTTCAGTCTAGCGAAGTGAATCTAATTCAGATTTTTAAAAGCCATTGATTTCAACCGTCTTTGTACATTTAGTGCTGCACATCAGCCAGATACATTGTTTCTGCCTACCCATGGAATCCTATGGGATTTTTGCTGCTTTGTATTATAAGGATATCTCGTTAAAAATTGAGTTTTTAATATTCTGAATTTTAAATTTTACTCTGCGGATATGTCGCCTTTTATTTCAGTGAAAATTTTAAATATACTTAGATCTAAAATTTTTACTTCGTTAAATAAACCTACAGATATAATCTTTCAATCTTTAAAAAAAATATGTATATATACTATATAGTAACAAAGAATACAGCCCAGACAGCACATCGCCTCCCCAGGATATCTTCAAGATGTCTTCTGGATGAAAAGACATTCCAGAAACGTCCTTAAGATGTACTGTGGATAAGTTAAGCCTAAATGTGCTGTTAGGAGAATGCAAGAATGCAAGCATACAAGAGTGGAATTCAAAAAAAATTATTTTACACGAAAATTATATAGAATTACATAGGCAGGGAAAAAAAAAAAAAAATACGTGAATCTAACTCATAGGTAGCCTCATATAAGCATATATTTTATTAAAAAATAAAACATTTTTACCAGACGTTGAATAATATTTTGTATTGTAAACTTTCCTTAAATGTTTTTTTCCTGATAAAAAATAATCCATTTAGCACTTATATTAACAGAGTATTTATAACATTGGATAGCTATTTTTTATATGAAATTTCTATCTTTTTTTAGCGATCTTTTGTTGAAATTTATCAAGATAATCTAATCTCTACTTTTATTCTAAAAGAAATAACTTACTTTCAAGGTTTAAAGACAAGTTGTTAAAAAAGGGAGAAAAAAATCCTTTTAGGCACAACCCTTTATAAAATCAATAACTCTTTCTAAAAAGATATTTAGAGATTATTATAATCGTTGACCTATATTTTGCAGTTTCAAAAAATATTGAGTAATTCCTTAGATAAACCTTTGTTTAATTTATCATTTACCCTTTGACAATTTTTTATTGCTATATAATATAAAACACAAATGTGGGAAAATTGTTAAAATAAGTAATTAATAATTAATTAAATAGTTAATTAACGATTAATTAATTAATTAATTAATTAATAAAATGTTTCATTATTTTTGTTAATGCATACAGTACTTCACTTGAAGATATATAATTTCATTTGCTGATGTAACTTATATATTTCATTCTTTAAGAGTAAGTTGAAAAAAAAAGCTAAATTAAAAGCTACATTTTTCAATTTTTTTTTGTATAACAATAGTTTTAAAAATTCTATCAGAACTCAGAACTTTTTACAATTTTTGTTCCAATTGGAACTACAATTTAACGTAAACAATTCTTGCTTCGAATTAAAAAATAAATGTATATTATTACCTAATAAATGAATATAAAATCAAAATTGGTACATGTCATTTAAAAGTTAAATTAGACTTTGCAGAAAAGTATTTCATAATTCATTTAAAGATCCCTTTACGTTTTAAAATATTTTAGCAATATTTGCAATATAATAAAGGACATTTCATTTAAAAAATTTTAGCAATATTCTTTACGGAACTGTAAATGGGAAGTAAATAAGCGCGTACTTTTCTTTCTTAAAACAGAAAAAGAAAGAAAAGAAAACGACAAAAGATGCGCCTCAAAGCAGACTTGTCAAATAAAAATATCTTTCCTGGTTACGATGCGTGCATGTTTTGTTTTTCATCTGAAATTGCCCCATTGACTCCGGCTGATTTTTTCTAATAGAAAAGAATAAGTGCTGCCCTCTGGTGCTCGGATATTTAAAATATAAAAAAAACTTTTCTGAAGTGCAAATCAAAATCCGTGAAGTGTTATAATGAGAGTAAATGCGTAACTACAACGCTAGAGTGCATGAAAGAACTCTTAGTGCATATCTTAATGAATTTGAGGATAGATTGATTTTCGGAGCTTCTTCAGAATTTGACCTATATTCATATAACCTTTCCAATATATTTGAAAATCTTTATAACTTTGTTTTGTCTGTTTAATTAATCGCGTATCTTTTCCCACTGAATAGATATGTTTCAATCACTACGAAATTTTTAGTGGCATTAAGGATTATTATTCGTTTACCAGTGTTTAATATTTTTATTTTGTTTATTTTACAAGATTATTATACTATGCTTTATTATTTCAATGAAGTTAATCTGTTTCAAATAGAAAAAAATAGATGCATGTTAAAAGAAATCAATATAAAATGTTTCGTAATAAAAATCCCATGTGTAGTAGTAACGGGTTAAAAAAAAAAAAAAAAAAAAAAAAAATCCAATTGGGAGGCTGTTTATGGGTTTGAATAAGTTGAGATGAAATTAAATGATTTTGCGCTTAAATATTTTAAATGGTCATTTCTAATAAAATAAAACTGATTATGTGCTATTAAGAATAATTGCATCTTGCTCTTTATGGCAAGTATTGGATCTAGCGTTTAGAAATAATAACATTAATATTAAAAACTTGGCGCTAGATAAATAAACCTTGTACTTGAAGACGACACGGTAAATGCTACCGAAACAGCTCTCTGCTATTCGGTTTTTTTTTTGGCATTCAAAACGTTACAGATTTTTTTCTGGGTTATTTATTTAGTGCCAAGTTTCCTTTTAATATTCTGTGAAGTTTAAATAATCACATTCAAAATATATTATATCCATAATTTTTTTTTCCGTGTAGTTTTTAATAGCAATGTAAAAAAAAAAAAAAAAAAAAAAAAAAATATTTAATCGGAGAATTTTAATTAGCTATATACTATTTTATATTCTTTCTTTGCCTAACTGAATAATAAATGAATTTAAAATAGCTAATGTACTCAAGAGTTACCTGAGATTTTAAATAAAAAAATAAGCTTATATTAGGTTGCGATTTTAGATTAAAATATATTTTTCATTAAAGCGATGTATAGAATTTATATACAGAATGTATTATATATGAACGTATTCAAACAGCTTAATTTCTTTAAAAAGTTACTTCGCAAATTGCTTTGTAAATAATATGCGTTTTCACGACGTCCTAAATTTTAACTTATTTTCTTGCTATGTTGTGTATATATCAAATAAAGTTCATATACATAATTGTCAAAAATAATTGGTTACATTATTGTTGAGGGTTGAAATGCTTTTCAGTTCTGAACAAGTTTTTAAGTGGAACACAAATTTATTATAGATATGAAATATAAAACATATAAAGGCAAATCTTAAATAAATTACAAAAACTTTGTTCCATATTAAATAGGTTATGAATGATCCATACGAATTTTTTCCTAGGATATGTTTCTTTACTGTTATGCTAATGAGTAATTGCGATTGAGGAAATTTAAATTTAAATGTATTTTATCTATTATATTTATGACTGTTTATATCAGCCAATTTTTTTATTTTTTATTTTATTTATTTTCTTTTTCAGCAAAGCATCGTCGTTTTGATCTGCGCAGCAGTTACATTGGGTGAGCACCATCCAAGTTATTACATTCCACAACAATTGCCACAAATTGGAAGGGAATATTACAATGACGGTGCTGGCTATGGACGCCTTGGAGTTCACGAGCATGATGATGGTGGCCATAGGCATCTCGAGAATATTCGTGATATACATGGAGCCAGAGGTTATGATCAAGGAGACCGCCAAGCCTTGAGGGATGTTGGTCAAAACGGTTACGTCAATCAAGGGGCTCACGCTGCTCTCCATGCTGCAGGGGCAAAAGGCAATCAGCTCAGGCAAGCTCATGATCGTGGATTCCATGAGAAAGAAAAAAAATACGGTTATGAAAAAGGTTATGGTTATGAAAGAGAATCCAAAGCTCGTGATGCTGCTGACCATGCCGTCAATCAAGGAAGTAGATTCAATCATGATGAAGACAGAGCTTATTATAACCAAAGAGGAAATGCACTCAGGGATCTTGCTATTCTCGGAAACAGGTACAATCGTGGGTCAGATGTTTATGACAACAGGAATGCCCTTATTGACTTAAGAGGAGGGCATAACAGAGGTAGAGATATCGATTCTCAATATGGTAACCGACAGATTCTCAGAGATGTCCAAGTAATTCCAAGACGTGAACAACTGGCACCAGTCATTATACAGCGTTATATCCCTGAATTCGGCAATGCTAACAGATTTAGGTACATGAGTGGTATACATGGATTAGGAGGAATGAGGAATTACGGGCAGGGATTCGGCTACAATCCAATTAGGTATGGATTCAATCCTTTATTGAATGCGTTTCCTGGTGATGAACTAAGTTATTACAAATCATATTAAGGACAATCATTTTAAATGCAATACAGATACTATGTGTTTTTGTAAAAGAAAAGTAATGAATTACAGTTAATTTGGGAGCCAGTATAAGAGGTCTAAATTTCAATATGTAATATTTCTTTATTTATGATTCTCTCAATCTTTTTTCCTGTTGCTTGTTGTTATTAAATTTATTCCGTAATGTAAATATATACAATAAAAGTTATTTGCAAATTTATTTTTCTCGTATTCAATTTAATATTTTCATGTGTCTTTTTAAACAGTGTTCTAAATTTATCAGCGCAACAATTGCAAACAAACGAGTAGACACAAAACAGACACAAACGAGACTTTGCTGAATTTCATATGGGTCATTCAATAGTAACGAATGTAACACTTACAAAGAGCTTAGTCAATTACTTTAATCTCATTAAAGCTGCATACTGAAAGCGTTTTTCTATCGTATGTACAAGTGTCCGAACACTAGCAAAAATTCCTATGTAAAAAAAGTACACTTCATACGGTTTTGTTAAATAAATCCTTGTCGAATCCTGTTCTTAGTGTAAGAATATGATTCGATAAGTATTTATTTAACAAAACCGTATGAAGTGCACTTTTTTTTTCAAAAAGCATAGATAAAAAATGACAATATTATATAGAATCAATTATTCATAATAGGGGTTGTTTACTTTACTTTACTTTTTTTCTTTCTTATCAATAGCACTATAGCCTTTATTAGCACTAAACATAAAAATATAAAGATTAAAAAAAAAAAAAAAAAAAAAAAAAAATCTTTATTAATGAAAAATATTTACACTTTTTCTAAAATTTATTTTCAGAAATGTAAAAATAATCCTAGAACTGCTGAAAAAGTAAAAATGACTTGTAAAAACCCTTTCCGACCCGAAACATTCCCCTCTTAAAACATTACATTCTTCTGTTTTTGCAAACTGAAATTAAAATATGTACTACTAGCAGGCTTTGCCCGCTTCGCTGGACATTAAACTTAAATGAGTTGTCAAAATCCCATATCTTTATTAATAACCCAAGTTCTCGCTGTGATTGGTAGAGGTTTTCTCGCTCGCAAAGTGAGGAGTCTAGGTCTCCACTGTCTTCGGCACAACTTACCCACTTCTTACTTCCCCTTCCTCAGCGGGTGAGTTCGAAGTTTTGCAAAATCACACTAATGTACATAATGCGTACACTTAATCAATATACAGTCTGGGTCCCCACTGCCTTAGGCACAACTTACCCAGTTGTTACTTCCCCTTCCTCAGTGGGTGAGTTCGAAGTTTTGCAAAATCCCACTAACGTACATAATGCGTACACTTAATCAATATCCGCACACCAAAATTCGCCATTCTAAGATAATTCAAAGCGAATTCAAACGGAAAAACATGTTTTTACACATGTTTATTGGGAACGACTTCAGTATAAACCCACAACGATATTTGGCGATTTTTTTTTGTTGGCGATTATGGCTAAATCATAAATCTAAAAATCATAAATCATATATGATAAATGATAAAATCATAATCTAAATCATAAATCCAAAATAAACAAAATATTAGGCTGCCATATTATATCGCAAACAGTCCAGAACGACATCGTTATCCTTCAAAACAACGCCAAAGAAAAATCGCCAAATTCAGCTGTGGGGTTATACAGAAGTTATACCGTTTATTGACCTCCGACTCCGAGAAGGGGGGGGGGAGATTTCGAATTTCGTGAAATCCAGTTACAATAAGTGCCGGATGCAAACAAACAATTTACGCACCAAATTTCGTGACCACAGAAGTCTTTAATAGAAAATATAAATAAATAAGTACAAAATGCACAGCTTTAGTATGGGAACCCTTTGGTGACTTTAAATATTTTAAGCCATTTTTGCGATGAACTGAATTGGCTATCTCAATTGTGCAATCAAAGATCTTGGCGAGAAACGTCCGAGCTACTTCGGTTCCGAATTTCAAATTTTGCCAAAGGGATCCAATACTAAAGCTGTTCCATATCGAATCTAGGTTGAAAACGGAAAAAGGGTAAAATAAATTAGAAATATCAGACCTATATTTATAAATTTGGTACCAAATGAAAGAGGCGATTTTTCTGAATCCAGGGGTGCAAACAGTTTTTCGATGCGACAATTAGATATTAAAAAAATAACTAAAGTATGAAATTTAAGTGGCAACGGAAAAACGGAAAAAGGGGAAAATAAATTAGAAGTATCAGACCTATCGTTACAAATTCAGTACCAAATTAAAGAGATGATTTTTCTGAATCCTGGGGTGTAAACAGTTTTTTGATACGACAATTAGATGTTTTAAAATTAACTAAAGTATGAAACTCAGATGGCAAAACTTCATTTAAATCTTTTCATAATTTGTAGTGCGATTCATGCGAATGAAAAAAGTCTTTATCTTAAAAATTTATTTTTGCATTTTATTTTTCCATTCAAAGCGTTTTAGTGAAAAAATATTTACGGCGCATGCGCAGGCGTTTTTTACCCACAATTTAAACACTAATCAGAATTTTGAAAATTTCTATAGATATAATTTTAAGTTGGGTGAAGACCTAAGTTTCTGCCAAGCGCCGTTGAATTCCGTCCAGCCGTTCTCGAGTGATGCCCGGACAAACGTGTTTTAGTCTTTTACCCCCCAGGGGGGAACGGGGGAGAATTTCTGAAAAGTTGATGGATATAATTTTAAGTTGGGTGAATACCTAAATCCCTGCCAAGCGCCGTTGAATTCCGTTCAGCCGTTCTCGAGTGATGCCCGGACAAACGTGTTTTAGTCTTTTACCCTATAGGGGGAGAACGGGGGGGAATTTCTGAAAAGTTGATAGATATAATTTTAAGTTGGGTGAAGACCTAAATTCCTGCCAAGCATCGTTGAATTCCGTCCAGCCGTTCTCAAGTGATGCCCGGACAAAAAAAAGCGACATTCGGACACGATGACACACACACACAGGCAAAATTTTCTGAAGTCATTTTCGGCTTTCATGGGGTGTAAAACGTGAAGATATCGCAAAATTTTTCGATTCCGACAAATTTACAGACAAAACTCTGATTTTATTAATATAGATAACCGGTATTTGTTGATTAAAAATTGTACTTTACACTTTCTGCTAATTAGCTCGATCGTTCATTTCCTAATTGTATTGCATACGACTGTCCCAGATGCAAAAATGTAAGTGGATGTCTAACCCGCACGATCGTACGAAGCAGGACACTTTGGTCCCGCCGTTTTGGTCCCGTCACTTTGGTCCCGCCATTTTGGTCCTGCCGTTTTGGTCCCGAGGAAATTTTGGTCCCTGGCCATTTTGGTCCCGAGACATTTTGGTCCCGCCAATTTTTCGCTATTTTTTTAAAATATATATATCAGTTTTTTAATATGATAGCATATTTATTGATACGGAAAAATTGAAGTGCTCTTAGAATATCTTTAATTAAGGAATATCTTACAGATAAATATATAAATTTTCGAGATTACGATTGCTACCTAGCTACGTAGAGATTCGGAGAATGTTGTACTAATTTTTTACAAACATTTAATATATTTTTCTTTTTAATCCAGTTGCACTTTTTTTTTTTAGATTTTTTTTCATTTGATTTCGATTTAACTTACTTCAATTGTAACTTGATTTTTAATTCACTATCAGTGACAAAATTTTTTGATTTTATAAGTATTGTTAACAATAACAACAGTATCTTCTTATTAAAAAAAGAATCCCCATTTGATTATGTTTATTGATAAAGTCTGAATTAATTTAAAAATAATAAAATATAGAAAAATTTTGTTTAAAAAAAGGGAAAAAGAAAGAAAGAAAACCTTACGATATTAAATATAATTTGCTTTTAGTGCCAGAATGCTATTTCTTTCAAAGAACTAATTATTGTCCTACTCCCATCATAGACTCTTCTTCATAAGCATAAGCTTGGGATAATTTATAAAGTTTTTGAACTTACATATGAATTTATTCATAATATGTGTGTGTGTGTGAGAGAGAGAGAGAGAGATACGTTTCATTCGATTTGATTGTGATTTAATTTTTATTATTAATCCAAGAGGAATTTATTTCAAAATCTGTGCTATATGAATAATATTAAAATGCATGTTTGTTTGTCTGTGATATTTAATTACGTTAACCATGTATATATGTGTATAAATTACTTTTCTTTTAAGTATAATGATTTTATTTTAAAAATAAAAAAATAAATGTAGTCTAGTATTTAATCAACTGTGCGCATTGCAAGCATCAATGTTCAGAAAATGTTGATGTTCTTTTTTTTTTTTTTTTTTTTTTTTTTTTACTTTTTTAGTTTAATATTATGTTTAAAATAAATAAATATATCTGTCTGATATGTCTCTATGACTAAAAATAATTCCTGCATTGAAATCGCTGTAGCACCATGGTATTCGTTTCACACCTGTTTCTCCCACAGATAATAAAAAGGAATTTCACTGTTTTGTTTCAGCGCATAAAAAAAAGGAGGGGGGGGGGGGTAATGGAAATTCTCTTAAACAATATTAGAAGGGATTATAATAGAATAAAAATGCTTTTCCAATTTTGTGTGATACGTAACTATTTCCTTTGTTTGACAAATATATCCGGAATGACAGAGAAGAAAATGACTCAAGTTTAGCAGATCTGTACAAATTAATCTTGAGATCATTATTTAGGTTCCTCGCATCTTCTTTTATTATTAAACTCTAACATTTAGAAGATGCTTGGATAAAGCATCGATTTCCTACAAATTTTGTATTCGAACACTCAAAATTTGAATGTGATAATTAATGCCGCATTACAGTGTTTTTTATTAAAAACCTTGTATTTTATTTAAACTGAAATTTTGCAGACTTAGATAAATTAACAATGCTTAGATCTTCGCTGATAACTAATACCTTTATCATTCAAAATTTGATCCGAAATAATAAATTTTCTGTTCTATGTGTCCTACAGTTACATCATTTTCAACAAAGGTTGTAGATATTCAATTCTCCAATTGAAAACATTCGACTAAGTTCTCTTTTGCCCAAAGTTCTCTCATGTATTTGCTGTCCTTTTTCCTCTATCGTATAAAGAAATCTAAATCTTTAAACTTAGACTTTTTTGCAGTTTTATTTGTTACTACAACTTTCTGTTGCAAAATAATAATAATAATAATAATGATGATGATGATGATAATTTTGACTTTTCCTACCCCCATGTTTTCAAGTCAAATGACAAAATTCGAAATATGAAAAATAATTTCGCTTTTTTTTCCGAAATACTTTGATTATTCCTAATATAAGGACCAAAACGTGGGACCAAAACGGCGGGACCAAAATTTCTTCGGGACCAAAGTGGCGGGACCAATTCGGCGGGACCAAAGTGGCGGGACCAAAACGGCGGGACCAAAGTGTCATGTACCCCGATCGTTATGACCTGGGTCGGAAAGGGATAGACAAATTTTTGGCTTTATTTCATTTAGTTTCTAACCTATGCTGTCTCTACATTAAGTACATATTCATACATTTCATGTATTCAATACAAATCTGGAAAAATCTTTGTAAATAACATTTCGATGACCAAATACACATAACTTTTTTAGAAGGAAACTTTTAACATAAAAATTTCCTCAAAAATGTTACCTCATTAAGTTCCATACCTAATGCGTTGTATTTAAATATTAATAAAAGTGCAAACTTTGTATACTTGAACGAAAAAGTATTAAAAACTACGATTTCGGTTTATGTGATAAAATAGCATTAAAAAAAAAAAAAAAAAATCGTCACTGACATGAAAAGAAATGAATAATAAATAATAATTTTTAAGTGAAAAATTTGTTTGTTATTAGAAAAATTTTGGAGTGACTCCACTCGACTTTCCGAACATTGAGTAATTAACAGATTTGTAGATGAAGTAAAGAAAGAGGAGTTGTTAAACAAACAAAATAGAGAAAACCATAATAGAGTGTTTGAGTATTTTTCTCCATACATTACACGATGTTTTATTTAACGCTATTGAACTGTGAGCCCATAGATCATATAATGATAAAGAATTTTTCGTTGTGTCCCTGTAAAAAAAAACTATAAGTGCTAGATTCACCAAAATCAATAGGGTTCGTACTATGGTGACTTGCAACATGCGTACCAACTTACAGGTTATTCGAGCAAAGTGTTTAGATGCTAGCGCGTTCACTCACACGCATACACACACATACATACACACATACATACATACATCATGGTAAAAATAGTGAAAACGAACTCACGGGACCTCGAAACGCATCGAAACATCAAAATCTCAAATTCGGATTTTTGACATGATTACATTTCCTCACTGTAGTGTTCGGAAAGTAAAAACAACAAACGTTTTAATTTGTGCATTTTAAATGCAATGATTAGGTAATAGTAA
The DNA here is from genome assembly GCA_963930645.1 of Salticus scenicus. NCBI lineage: Eukaryota > Metazoa > Arthropoda > Arachnida > Araneae > Salticidae > Salticus > Salticus scenicus. The sequence continues at coordinate 75,353,444 of OZ005655.1, read as the reverse complement.
AGGCGAAAAGAAAGAATGTACTTAAGAGAAAGTATTATTCATATCATTTTATTCAATAAAGCACATGATGCAAAAATATATTAACAAATTATGATATTTCATGCACAATGCGTTGCACGTAATTATACAACAAAAGCACAAATTTTGTATACTTAAGGGGACTTGGCACCTCTGACAGCACCGCTGAAGTATGTTTCGTATAAAAGCTTATATTTCAATTTAATATTTATAAATTGAACTAGATTAGATTTGTTCAATAAAATATAGCATATTTAGGCAACATTTCTTATGGTTTTTGATAATTTTTTTAGATATTTAAAATCTTTAAATTGCGTTTACTCAGTTTGCATTTTTTCATAAATTCATAATCTTCGAAATACCTAAATTTCTATAGATATTTAAGAAAAGACTTAATATTTTTTTTAGATGTTCAATAGAACCTACATAAAAGAATCAGGGATGGATTCTGAAATATCTTTAAAGGAAAAAATAGTAAAAATAAAAATCTAACTTTTTTTTTTTTTTTTTTTTCAAAATTTTTACATAGACATGCACTTTTAAATATTTTTCTCAAAAACTAATCAATAAATTTCAAAAATCCATCCTTAATTCTTTAATTAGATTCTATTAAACATAAAAAAAAAAAAAAAAAAAAAAAGAAAAAAAAAAAAAAAAGTTTTTTCTTACTTATCTGTAGAAGTTTTAGCATTTTGAAGATCATGAATTTATGAAAAAATGCAAACTGAGAAAACAGAATTTTAAGATTTCAAATCTGTAAAAAATATATAAAAGACCATAAGGACCGTTACCTGAATATATATTTTATTGAACAAAACTAATTTAGTTCAATTTATAAATATTAAACGGAAATATAAACTTTTATATGATACCTACTTTAGTGCTGTCAGCAATGGTACCAAGTCCCCTTAATCACAAAAAAATGTAAAAAAAATATAAACTCGGTTTGTAATGTTGCAATAGCACATTATAGTAAATTCTTTATTGGTATTAAAAATCAATGAACAGTAAATTATATTTACTAAGTAAAAAATTAGTTATTTTAAATAAAAACTATTAATGTTCTAATCGAGGTACCTTTAAAATGCAATTTTCGATCAAAAATCCGATTTTCTACTTTTTATTTAGTATTAAAGCCTGACATTACAGCTTTCTAAATCAGCTTGAATTTTGTTTCTATCTTGCTTAGAACTTGAGTTACAGGCATTTTAATATTAGTCACGTGCAAGTTTTTGAAACCAGTAGTGACCATAAATTTTTGTTTACATAAATGCTTTACTCAATATAAGCATCAAAATTTGTTGCTGCATGTAAAAAGAATTTAAAACAGAAATTAAAAAACTTTGAAATAAATCAGGATTTTTTTAAAATCATTTTTTATTTAATAGGTAAAATCTGGTTTTTAATTATGTTTTCAGCTTTTTCTCAAAATGAGATTTTTAACATTTTGATTTATCGCAAAACGTCATAACTCCAAAAGTTATGATTGAAACGTTATGAGACTTAGACAAAATAATCTAGAGGAGTTGTTTCAAGGATTGAACTACTGCAATGAATCTAGTTAAATTATTTTTTGTTTTTTTGTCGATAGAATTTATGAACTGTCATATATATTTTCATGATTTTTCAGCTTGTAAAATATTAACTTGTCTGAAATATTAAGTAACATAGTTATAGTTCTGAGAGTAGGTCACTCCCTTAAGGACCTTTCAATAATTAAAATGAAATTTACAGAATAAAAATATCTTTATTTAAATTTGACTTATGATGTTTTGAAAATGTGCTTTTATTTCCGCAAATTTTATGTACATTTTGAGCCTAAAAATCAAAATATTTTTAAATTTGCATATTTTTTCATGTTATTCACTGTTTTAACTATGTTATAATTATATAATGCACATAAATATCCAATTTTTCAATTATTTAAAAAAAAAAAAAAATCCCTTCCGACAGTAGGCAGGCACCTTAAAAGAAGAACATGCTATTTCATTGTGCTAAATTAAACGCGTGATAAAAAAGAAAGAAAAAAAAAAAACTGATAAATTATTCATAAATTAAAAAAGTGGATAAATAACTTTTTTAAGCTATTGTATAGCTTTTATCGCGGGCTTTGAGCGCGGCGACCGAATCAAAAAATTCCGTAACGAAAAAAAAACCTAACACAGTTCGGCAGACTTCGGCTATACGAAGCTCGCACGGATCGAGACGAGCTGCTCCGAAATCGGACGAATACGTAAGCAGCTGTTTGTGAGAAAGTATATAGGTGTATAGGTATCTATCATTTATGTACAACAGTGAATAGCTCTACGCGTAAAATTTGTGTATAAAGTAGATCAGATAAAACTTGAATATCCCCATTCGACTTGCAGGCCTTTAAAACCTATTAAATACCTTTTCTCTATTAAAATTTGTTTTCATATCGGTCACCACGCTCAAAAAGTTTAACTTGAATTAATATCAAAGAAAAAACTTGAATATCCCCATTCGACTTGTAGGCCTTGAAAACCTATTAAAATACCTTTTCTCTATTAAAATTTGTTTTCTTATCGGTCACCCCGCTCAAAAAGTGTAACTTGAATTAATATCACAGAAAATACTTGATTATCCCCAGTCGACTTGCAGGCCTTTAAAACCTATTAAATACCTTTTCTCTATTAAAATTTGTTTTCTTATCGGTCAACACGCTCAAAAAGTGTAACTTGAATTAATATCAAAGAAAAAACTTGAATATCCCCATTCGACTTGCAGGCCTTTAAAACCTATTAAATACCTTTTCTCTATTAAAATTCGTTTTCTTATCGGTCACCACGCTCAAAAAGTGTAACTTGAATTATTATCAAAGAAAAAACTTGAATATCCCCATTCGACTTGCAGGCCTTTAAAACCTATTAAATACCTTTTCTCTATTAAAATTTGTTTTCTTATCGGTCACCACGCTCAAAAAGTGTAACTTGAATTAATATCAAAGAAAAAACTTGACTATCCCCATTCGACTTGCAGGCCTTTAAAACACCTTTTCTCTATTAAAATTTGTTTTCTTATCATTATTGTTATCTTATCATTATTGTTATCTTATTCATTAATATCAAAGAAAAAACTTGAATATCCCCATTCGACTTGCAGGCCTTTAAAACCTATTAAATACCTTTTCTCTATTAAAATTTGTTTTCTTATCGGTCACCACGCTCAAAAAGTGTAACCTGAATTAATATCAACGAAAAAACTTGAATATCGCCATTCGACTTGCAGGCCTTTAAAACCTATTAAAATACCTTTTCTCTATTAAAATTTGTTTTCTTATCATTATTGTTATCTTATTCATTAATATCAAAGAAAAAACTTGAATATCCCCATTCGACTTGCAGGCCTTTAAAACCTATTAAATACTATTTCTCTATTAAAATTCGTTTTCTTATCGGTCACCACGCTCAAAAAGTGTAACTTGAATTATTATCAAAGAAAAAACTTGAATATCCCCATTCGACTTGCAGGCCTTTAAAACCTATTAAATACCTTTTCTCTATTAAAATTTGTTTTCTTATCGGTCACCATGCTCAAAAAGTGTAACTTGAATTAATATCAAAGAAAAACTTGAATATCCCCATTCGACTTGCAGGCCTTTAAAACCTATTAAAATACCTTTTCTCTATTAAAATTTGTTTTCTTATCAATATTGTTATCTTATTCATTAATATCAAAGAAAAAACTTCAATATCCCCATTCGACTTGCAGGCCTTTAAAACCTATTAAATACCTTTTCTCTATTAAAATTTGTTTTCTTATCGGTCACCACGCTGAAAAAGTGTAACTTGAATTAATATCAAAGAAAAAACTTGAATATCCCCATTCGACTTGCAGGCCTTTAAAACCTATTAAAATACATTTTCTCTATTAAAATTTGTTTTCTTATCATTATTCTTATCTTATTCATTAATATCAAAGAAAATCCTTGAATATCCCCATTCGACTTGCAGGCCTTTAAAACCTATTAAATACCTTTTCTCTATTAAAATTTGTTTTCTTATCGGTCACCCCGCTCAAAAAGTGTAACTTGAATTAATATCACAGAAAATACTTGAATATCCCCATTCGACTTGCAGGCCTTTAAAACCTATTAAATACCTTTTCTCTATTAAAATTTGTTTTCTTATCGGTCAACACGCTCAAAAAGTGTAACTTGAATTAATATCAAAGAAAAAACTTGAATATCCCCATTCGACTTGCAGGCCTTTAAAACCTATTAAATACCTTTTCTCTATTAAAATTTGTTTTCTTATCGGTCACCACGCTCAAAAAGTGTAACTGGAAATTATATCAAAGAAAAAACTTGAATATCCGCATTCGACTTGCAGGCCTTTAAAAACCTATTAAAATACCTTTTCTCAAAAAATAGAGTTAGATCATTCAAATTTGGTACATCGAGGTTTTCGATACCTACAAATCGATTGCGGATATTTTTGATATATTCTCATTGCGGATATATTCTCATTTATTCAATAAAAGAAAAAAAATTGTTTTCTTATCGGTCACCACGCTCAAAAAGTGTAACTTGAATTAATATCAAAGAAAAAAAAAATACTGCATAAATAAAATAAATAAATAATTATAATTGCATAAGTTGATAAAAAATGCTATGCAATAGCTTTACCGCGGCAGTCCTCGAGTGCCACACGTTTTTTCAGATTTTAAGTGTACCTATTGCTTAACAATTTTTGATAGGTTGATCTAAACGTCTATATTTCAATAGACGTTTGACAGCCTTGCCTTTAGTATCGTGCGTATAAAGTTCCGATTATTTTCTCTTCTTTATTCACCTGTTTTGATATTAAATGTAAAATGTTGAAATAATAATAATATTTTTTAAAATTATAATCAAAGCAGTATGCTGAAAACAAAAACAAATTATCTCAATCTTTATTTATTTATATGAAAACAAATCAGATTTTTTAAAATTATTATTACATATAAATTTAAAGAATAATCATGCAATGCCATGGAATTGATAAAAAATAATTGTTCTGTGGAATTACGTGCCTCACAATCATCAAGTTATAATCTAACCATTCTATATACCGATATTTTAGTGAATATTTTCTAAATTTTGTACCACGTATCACTTGTCAGCCTAGCCGTTCAGAGACTGCGGTTTTCGCCTAAACTCACGTGAATATGGCCTAGGAGCTTTTATTAAAAAAAAAAAAAGGGGAGAGAGAGAGAGAGAGAGTTGCAGAATGGAAAACTATGTTACTGCCCAAGACTAGGATCTTCACGTAGTCTGTAATTTCGAACCCTGCAAAACCATATCATGATCAAATTTTCGCGAAGAAGAAAAATATCAACCTGATTCTTGTTATAGAAATAAAGGAATAAAAATAAGTGTGTAATTAAAATATTGTAAATATTACCATTTTATTAATTAAAATAATAATAACAGTTATGATTAATATTGTATTTAGACAATGGTTCTAATTCATATGATACATGATTTATATACATAATATGATACTTAATTCATACACATGACATATGTGTAAATAGATAAAATTTATAAGAAAAATGCATCTTGTTTGCATAGCTGAAGAAAGCCTTTTTTTACTATGTAGGCTTTATCTTGCTAAAACAAAGAAAATTTGTTTCAGCAAGGTTAAACTGTATGTCTCACGCTATGTTTTCACACGATAAGAACTAATTTGAATTGTAGGTAAAGTGCACTTAATTTCATGATTTTTAGTATGGAACATGTGAAGAATTAAAAAAAAAAAAAATGTTAACCCAAATGGACGTGAAAAATAGTGACTTGCTGCGTATATCAAAACGTTTAATATTAAACTTGTGTGAACACGCGTTTTTTCCCCTTGTTTTTAGTATATTTCATTTTCACTGCAACATTTAGTCGAAATTTAAAGAAGAAAAATTTTAATACCCTATATAGATACAAAAATCATGAAATCTATGCACAAAATTTCCTTTTAAATTTTCTGCGCGAGAAATATGTTGTAATCATTGCTATGTAAAAAAAAAAAAAAAAAAAAAAAAAAAAAGATGGTATTTGGTCTGCTTTTTATTTTCTTGGTTGGTAATTAGTGCTAAAATGGTCCGTCCTTTGAGCCTCGGCATATGTTATTCCTAGCGGATTATCCAACGGAGTAGCGACGTGAGAAGAAGGTGGAGGCAAATCTGCTTCATCATCCGTAGCGGATTTATCATCAAATGTTATATGAATATTTCCATCATCACTTTTATCATTAGCTTTTACAAAGTCTAAAGGAATGGGTACGAAAGACATCGATTTTAAAGCGTTAGTGATATCAATAGATGAAAGCTTCAATGGAACTACTTTAATGGTAACAGGCATTGGTGCACTTGCGAGTCGTTTGTAATCTCTTCGAGGTGATCGATAATTTGACTGGCGAGGTGCATTAACGTTAATGTGCCTTGGTGGACGATTAACTGGAACAAGAATACCAGGTGGAAGTCCAAATGCTTCATCAATCATGATGATGCGTGGTTGGCCTCTCTGTGGTAAGGGACGTATGTGTCGTTGAAGTTCCCTTAAAATTTCATGAATGGCTGAATTTTCATCGTATTGCTTTTGATTTTGCGGGGGAACTTTATAGCTCATTATAGGCTGAATTTGCGTGCTTTCACCAAGTAGAAAAGATGCCCGAGCTTTTCTGTTTGAAGATTTCCCCAAATTTCTCGCTGTTCTAGGTGTAAAGCGGTTGAATCCATACCAACCAGATTGGACTAGTTCAGGTGTATTGTTATTATCCCACCACTGATAATGTTGATCGCCGCTAACTGGTGCAACAGACATTGATGGAGGTTGCAAATAGAAAGGTGTAATCGTATTCGACGCATGCAAATCACCCATTTTAGACACCAATCTACGGTGAGCATGCAATGTCAAATCAGCATGAGGCATAAGTGAAGAAGAGATTTTTGGAGCATGACCTTGAGAGCTGGAACAAATGAAGCATACTAAAATGGCAGCATTTGAAATCTGTAAAATAAAAGTAGGAAATGCTATTAAAAGACAGAATAAGTTCTTTGTTTTTAAAAAGTAAATTATTATGAAAGTGAATGATTATAGTTATATTACTCATTTGGTTAAATTAACGATTGTTAAACAATTAGTCGCTATTATTTTATTCACAAGAGATGAAATTTTAAGGAAAGCGGTCTGAATATGAATGTGTTATATAAATGAAGTTTCTATACCCTATTTTATTTTTTAGAATCTCTGAAGCATAACATTCAATATTCTTGCATGTTTATCAAGTGATAAGTTATTATTATAATTTTTCTTGCTCATTATGTAAGTTATTGAGAAATATCTTAATATGATGTAGCAAAAATACAAACCTTTCTTCATACAAATCTAAATATTTATTGACTTAGTAGGGCAATATAATATCCTCAAAGAGTGCTAAAAGTATAAGCATGTCGATGTTAAATTTTAAAAGATATCTCCCGTACGGAAAAAAAAAAAAAAAAAAAAAAAAAAAAAAAAAAAAATCTCCATAAGAAAAAAAGAAAACCTATTTCAAAATACATGCTGTTACTTAAGCCTAATCTATAAAGAATATTTTTTATATATCTTGCTGTCATTAAAAAAGTTACATTACTTAAAAATGAAAATAATCTATTTAAAAAAATTTAAAAACCCAAATTCTTAATGTAGAATAAAATTTAATTTGACAAAAAAAAAAAAAAAAAAAAAAAAAAAAGTAAATTTTTTGTTTATTAACCAAAAAATTGATGAAATTTTTTGGTCTTGTGGGGTACAGGCTGTATATTATATTTTTGTGTTCGTGAGAGAAAAGTTTAAAAAAAAAAAAAATTGAAAACTGCAATTTTTAATCCCATTTCAAAAACATGTGACTTAATATGAAGCAGATTTTTTTCTATTTCTCCTAACAGTTTCCATACAATCTTCCGCTGTTGCGACCTAAAATTCATACTTTAGTTAATTAAAAATAATCTGGTGTGTCACTCACACAACTTTCTCTTACCCTGAAATTTAATACTATAAATAGAGGTTGGAGATTAAGAGGTAAGATAACGATGTTATGTAAACCTATGTTAAACAATTCAAATTAGGCTTCGGGAGAGTTTTATATGATAATTAGTTCTGTGTGAGGAGGGCTACGCCCCCCTCAACCCCCCGTTTCATTAATGAACCTACATTTATATAGAATTTAATTCGGTTATTAAAAAATAATTTATTAAAATTATTATTTAAAAAAATTATCTTTTATGATAATGCAGACGATTTCCCTATTAGAGAAGTAGTACAACACCAAATATCTACAGTTGACTATCTCTATTACAAAAAATATATATTCGTTTCATTTGGTTTAGTGCAGTCTATAGACGTTAAACTCTACTTACCTGCAATTTCCCCCATAGACGTAATGTATTAGAATTCTCTTGATTGTCCCTGTACACGAACCATTTGCTTGATCTTAACGAAAAGCTTACTGTAGCATCCCTATGTGATACACATTTAGAATACAAAGTTTGGAATGTCTGCTACTATTTGTTCTTGATATATGCTGATAACAGACAGACACACACAAAGACACACAGACAGAAAAACAGACAGACACACAGACCAACCGCTAAAAACATGATTTTCGTATTCAGGAGATCTCAAAACGTGTAAATATAACAAAATCTCGCTTTTGAAAATTTGACCCAAAAACAATACTTTCTCTACCGTATGGGTAAGAGAAAGTAAAAATCTAATTGTGCGACCAATAAGCTGTTTAATCCATCGGATTCACAAAATTTTTCCCTTTTATTTGGTACTTTATTTGTAACGATACGACTGATATTTGTAATTTATTTTCTAATTTTTCTAATTTATTTTCCTCATTTTAAACAAATGTAATTTTTTTTTTTTTTTTTTTTTTTTTTGTCGGAAAAAAATGGCAACAATTAAATTATGTTGAGATTCACAAACATACCGTAGTGAATAAGAAGTAAGTACATAAGAATTTGGGTAAAATAATCTATTCGGGCGTAAAACTAACATTTAACACTTCGTATTGCAATAGTTAGCAATGTAAAACAATAAATCTTTTTTCTTTTCTTTCCTTTTTCTTTCTTTCTTTCTTCTTTCTTTCTTTTTTCTTTCTTTCTTTCTTTTCTTTTTTTTTCTTTCTTTCTTTTTTTTTTTTTTTAGATAATATTTAAAAACACCATGCACATATTTTGGAATGTTGTTGATTCCTATATCTATTTAAATAGAATGAAATATATAACAATTTTTCTTTATTTCTGTTTGAGTAATATAACAAAAGATAGATGGGCAGGGTATCTATAAATGAACTTCCCCTATAGACATCATTCTAAATGCAAGAGACGAGAGATCTAAAACGGATGATCGGAATTCCATCAAATTTGGTATTTAGAATATGTGCTCAAGAAATTAAATAAAAACATTTAGTTAAAAAATATTCACTAGGTGGTGCTTTGCATGGAAATTTACATTGTTAAATTTGCTGTTTTTCCATACAAAGCGCTACGAAGTAGGGATTTTTGAATTTTATATTAAGAAATAATAATAATAATAATAATAAATCTTTGAATGCATCTTCCTTACGATGTTGCCACAACTTGTAGGACTTTTATTATTCAATACAATCACTAATTTCTAATTGCAATGTTTGCCAAACTGGCTATTATATTGATTTCGGTTGATATTAAACACCTTTCTTCAAAATTATTCGTAATTATTAAATGAAAACAGTGTCTACTAGATAGCAAAGATGATTGGTAAGAGTCACATATAAAGTTTCCAGACAAATCACTTACCTGTTTTAAGATGTTTATAGAAGAGTTCATTTATCATCATGTTTATAAGAAAATTTCACTATAACCACCCTGCATATCATATTAATACGAAAACTTTACAGATCATAGAAATTTCTCAATAAATAAATAAATAAAATAAAATAAAATAAATAATAAAATAAATAAAAATAAATAAATGAAATAAAATAATAAAAAATAAAATCGGATTCAAACTTCTTTTAAACATACAATGATAATGTTTGTGTACTGTTTAAAGAAAAACACAGAAAAAAAAAAACAAAAAAAACATATATTTGATCAGGATAGTTATACTAATATCCCTTAAATGTACTACTAAATATTAATTTTACTAAAACACAAGCTAATGAAAAATACTTAATATATATTTTGTTGTAAAAAAAATATAAATATATTAAAAAAAATAAATAAAAAATGAATAAATAAGCCACAATTACAATATTCGGCATGTGTATAATGTTCAAATAAGTTAGCAGATGATTAACATAATGCTGCAAAATATTCCTTTATTAAAGCTTAACAATACAAAGAATGATTCTTTTTTTAATAGATGATAAATTCGAATCCCAGTTCATGTATGGATGTACAGTCCCCCCCCCCCCAAAAAAAAAGCCCCCTCAACTAATTTTGCTGCAAATCGTATTATAAAAATGCGACTGGTGTCAATCGATTAATAATAATTAGTCTAGTTTATAACGGTATAGTTGGATTTCTTTTAGGAGGTCATCTACATATTAAAATAACTCCCCCCCCCCCTCCCCGCCTTTTTCTTAACGATAACACTCTTTTTTTTTTAATCAAATGAGCCTGGAAAATATTATACTTTATATACTTCGTCCAATTTTGATAGAATCATAAACTGTCAGAATGTGGGGATACTAGTGTTAAATAAATGTGACAAACATTAATTCATACCTTCCCAAAAAATTATTATACTACAATGTTTTATTTCATTTATTTTTCATGTGTTAGAATTAAGTGAACCAAACATATTCCATGCATATTTTTAATTGAAAAACCTTTTTTGAATTTTGAAAATTATTAATAAATTAATTTTAGCAAAAAATTATGACCTATATTAATTTTTACACAGAACAGGCATCATCAGAAATATGGGTTTAAAATTTTATAGTTCATTCTTATCATTATTTTTCGAGTATAGTGATATTTCATTTCTTATTGCTGTTAGGATGCTATTATTACTTGTTATTTGTGTCATCTAGAACCTTGCATACACAGAAAATAAAATAGTTATTCAAGTAAGTTTAATGCACAGATCCCTTTTAAATCAGCATTACTTAAGTTTATTTTATATTTAAAACTTCATACTTCTTTTCCGGTTATTACCTGAATGGTAATACTTTTCTGTGTGAGATCTTAATTTAATTTTGTTAAATGTTGGGATGAATCCCTAATACACTTTAGTTTGTAATTCTATCAAGAAATAATTAAAATTATATAATCTATGCTTTTTTCTGAACCGCCTTGATCTCAAGAATTCGAATATGGAGTTAAAAATGGGTGCTGGTATAAAAAAAAAAACAAAAAAAAAAAAACGAAGTTAAGGTGGATTTTAATATTTTGAATTTAATACCGAAAATGCAGTATGCGAATATTTAATTTTTAATTTTGGCGTTTTTAACGTTGATTTAAATTCCTTTTGCTACATTAATTTGGGCCCACCAGCGTCCGAGTTGTTCTGCGCTCAAAGCTGCTAGACGTGAGGTGCCGTGTTCGATGTCCTGTCGCGCTCGTCGGCATAGCCGTTCGGAGTTTTCTGTGGTTTTCGTCGAAACTTGCGTAAATACGGGCTAGGATCCCTTAGTAAGACCCTCTTCCCCCGGAGGGCACTTCTTCTCAGGTTTAGGACTCTAGAGCAGTCAACCGGCCTTACTCCCCAAACACCAAACAGCTACATCATTTCAGTTTCAAGTAAGTTTTTTAAGGAGCGTCCCGGATAAGAATGAAAACTTATTACTTTACTTAACTTATTACTTTCGTTGCGCATGACCTAATTCTCAAAAATATACAAATTCAGCAGGTTACTCCGGAAACAATAACTCAATACGTACAAAACAAAATCCGTTTGATTCTAATGTTAGGAACGGTTCTGCAATGGTACCTCATTTAACGAAAGCTGCTAAAAACGAAATTGTGAGTTTTTATAATTTCAAAATAAATTCTTTTCAAATTATAAAAAGGAAATCTGAAATTTGTAATGATACTTTATCCCCCCCCCCTCAATTTGGCTTCATTTCTTAGGCTTAAAATAATTTAAGGTAACCCGGTTGTTGTTTTTCTGGCAACCCTGCGTTGTGATCCTTTGACTCCGCTTATTAAAGAGCTATATTTTTCTTATAATGTGTATGTAGTGGTTAATTTAGATGTTCTTAACTTATTTTAAGATGTATATAGAATGTTTTTTATATAAGTTATGTAATCAAATTTTAATATCTTTATAAATAGTCTTTGCAATATCCAGGAATGGATTGATTTGGTTTATGTTTATAGTTTATGTACATCATTTCCCTGAAGATGGTTAAAAATTGAATATTAACCGAAACGTCGGAATGTAAAGATATTTTTGGAATGTAAAGATATTTTATAAATAGTATAATATGCTGAAAAGTATGGTTTATTCATATTTAAAAAATTTAATTGACAGCATATATGAGTGGAATATATTTCTTTATCAAAGCATATTTGTCTAACAGTAATATTATTTAACAATATTATTTAACAATATTAATATATATATATATATATAAAATCAAATTTCATATTTATTTTATGTAATAAGAAGTATTATCCTTAACTTACCAAATATTATTGAAAAAATAAGTTTAAAAAAAAATAATTTGAATTAAAAAATAATAATAACAAAGTTTCACACAAGTTTGATAGAATAAAAATGTAAAAGAAAAAAAAATCTATAGAACTATACATTTTTTTATTTCATATGAATACTGAATTAAGAAAAAAAAAAAAAAAAAAAAAAAAAAATCTCGTTTTACAGTATTGACACACATACCTTCAATATTTGTAATGATACACACATTAATTTATAAGCAGGGTGCAATGAAATTCTTTTAAGTAGAAAAAATAAATAAAATTTCTAAAGTTACAATGCACGAAAAGAGAAAGAAATTGAATGTAATTCCCAGATTCAGTTTACAGAGGACTAAGACTGATGTAAGTCAGTTATATACGATTGTATTATACGATTTTTGTTACGCCTTTTTAGTATAAAAATTTGTAAGATACGTATCGTGTTTGACAATTAAAGATTACAATTAAAATTAACTTTTTATGCATTACTTAATATTATATAGCTAATAAATTTACAAATATTACCGGATGTCTTTGAATCATACGTATACTCTTACACCAATTTTCTGAAATTTTAATTAAATAAAATCATTTAATTAACAATGATTTCAATATTAAGCTTTTTTAATGCCTTTTAGCTTTCCAATATTTTTCATAAAAGAAACACTGTTTAGGTTACAGTGCTATTAAAAAACATATTCATATGAAATAAAAACTACTACGCTGTTAAAAAAAAAAAAAAAAAAACTTCTGAATTATTCTACATAACAGATTCCATTAACATTAACAATTTTCACCAACAAAACTTCTCCCAAAAAAGATTTTACAAAATCTTCACAGAAATTTGGTGCGATTTTAATTAATTCAGGCTGAGATATAGCCATCTCTAAAATTGTAGAAATGGAAAAACAGCACTGCCATTTGCTGGTCGATGTGTATTTCAGTAGAATCAAAATCATCTTTTCCCATCGTCTGCATACCTAACAATTTTTGTGCATTTATATGCTATAGAAGCTGAGATATAGAATTAACGTACGCAGAGGAAAATTGCAGCTTATCGCGAAAATTGCCGGCCGATATGCACTCAAATAAAATCAGCATCGCTTTTGTAATTTCCCTCTCAGATATATTTTTTGAGTTTTTGTACGCTAAAGAATATGAGATATTGTTTTCCCTTAAATGGGGGAATCTCAGCGTAGAAGCTTTAGCTGGTAGGAGATATATCCCAAAATCTAACCAGCATCAACTGAAGTAAAAGTAAAATTATGTTGATTTATGTTCATTGGTTCGGAAAATACAGCATCTACAATATTTGGGAAGATAAACACAACGCGACCAAGAGACATTTTTTAAATGGTAAAATCGTATTCAGAATATCTCAAAAGGTATAAATTTATCGAAAATCGGAAGTAGAAAATTTTCTCAAATTAAATACTTAATTCTTATACATGTAGAAGTGAGTAATAAATAAATTATAAATAGTAATATATAATAGTAAGTAATAAATATTTAATTGTAAAGTATTTCAACAATTTAAAAAAAAATTAGAAAATTAAAAATTTGTAAAATTATAAAATTGTTTAATAATAAATAAATAAATAAATAAATAAATAAATAAATAAATAAATAAAATTGTAAAATATTTAAATAATACAAAAAAGTTAAATTTAAAAATAAAAATGATATTAAAAAGGAAAATATATAACTAATATTTTTTAAAGGAGTGGGAGATCGAATTATTTTCATTTAGAGAGCAAAATTAACTAGTCGGAAATTGTACCTGAGTTCTTGACTTAAAATTCTCATGCTGCAAGAATCAGTAAGAACTAAACTAACTCAGTTAATAAGCATTGGAACGTTAAACCAAACACAATAAAATTAAAATTAAAAATCGTAATTTTTATTTCACTGAAGGAACAGTTTCGTACTTATATGCCTGATAACTCATTAAAATTTTGTTATTCTTCTTAAGTTGCCATTTAAAAGAAGTAAATCTATTTAATTTGTATTCAAGAAACACATCTTGAAGATCACTTCTATATACCATTTACCCTAAACGTCTTTTCACTTCTATTACTTTATGAACGTTAAGTACGAAATATATGGAAAACTAAGGAAATGAAGTGAAATCGTATGCATATATTTTTAAGTTTAAATAAACTATTACTGAATTATCGAAATTCAGTAAACGCGAAAATTTTAAATTAATATTTTCAGTAGAAGAAAATAAAATGAATTCTGGTTCTCTCGTAAATTAAGAAATAATAATAATAATAATAATAATAATTAAAAAAAATAATTTAATGTGTTTATAATTATGCTAAATATATTACTGATTTCGTAACTTACTATAAAGATTCCCATTTTGAAGATTTTTAAATCCGGTGATCATCTAAGAAAGCAAATATTAAGTTTCAACGAACTGGTGACAATGCACGTCCGTTACTCATGCTACCAAATGAAATTATGAATGAAAAATGGTGCTCTAGAAAATCATATTTATATCCCTCTTTAAAGGAAATGACAAAAATGCGAAGGTCAGACAGTAAAACCATATGTACTCTTCGACACAACAATTTTAGCCTCCTATAACATTTTCCTTTCTTTGTTGATATTGATTGGACGATTTAAATTGTACTGTGCTAAATCTATGAAGATTGTGATCTTTTGTAGACAAAAATAAACCCAAATATTCATCGGCGTTTGAAAGATACAATTTTTCTTTCTATAGCTTGATCTTGACCCTTAAAAGTGTAAGATAATCCAAGATGATCGGTTCTGATGCTTTTTTTAAAAGCTTTTGTCACCAAACAATGGCATTTATTCGTTACAACAGACGATATAACTCTATGGTTTAAGATCCTCTTCCGAACTGCTTGACGTCACGCTTAGTGACGGTCGTGGATAGGAAAAAAAATCTAGTAGAAACAATAACATTACCTCCTAAAGAGTTTTATAAAAAATTTGATCTAAATATAGTAATGGTGTTTCGAGGCCTATTGTTGAAAGTTCTATCTTCCAATGTCACGTTATTATTATTTTTTTTTTCTTAAAAATGCCTTTCACTGTTTAGAATATTCTCAGCGTTCTAAATTTTAATATTTTATTTTTTCCGAAAGTGAGTTCAGAATACTTTAATTCTTCGACGTGAGAAAGGGAACAATTCTCAAAGAAAGGAAAGTGGATAAGAAAACGTAAACTTTTTCTGGAAATAGATTGAAATCACTTTCTTGTAATGCATGATAATTCTGATAATGATGCAAAATTAGAAACGCTTTCGTTTAACTGGTTGAAATTTCTGTCAGTGGATAAAATCTCTATTGTCTTTTTAAAGCGTAGCTTTGATTCGTTGAAGTGCATTTGCACAGTTTTATGTTATATGAAGTTGATGGAGTATTTTTACATTTATTCCATGCAAATAATAAACTTGCTAATCATATTAGATTTTTTTAGTAACATCATAAATATATCATTGTGCTATATTCGTAGTTTTCTTACTTTTGGTATTTTTGAGTGTATCCCGTTCATTTAAAACCATCTTCATAAGAAAAAAAAATATTACAGTTTATGAATTTATAAACGCCTGAAATGACATAGTTTTTAATTGTATTTAAATTATAATGAAATAAAATACTAATAAGTGAAAGCTGTCAGTCAGTTCTACTTCCGGTATGCCATGTTTATGAAGCTTTTGTAAAGTTTCATTAAACATGCAGGATTTAGATAAAAATAAAATTTATGAAAATTAGTATGCTAGAGATTTCTAGAAACGATAGTAACATTTATAAGTAAACACACAAACACATATATCTACACGAACACACTTACGTTCCAAATAGCCACAAAATACTGTTATACTTCCCAAAATATTTTTAAATTTATGCCAAAAAAAAAAAAAAAAAAAAAAAAAATTGAAAAAGTCGTATTTTCGTGCAATAATCAATTACACAAAAATTTCATTTAAACTTGTTTTTGCACATAATCTTTATTGGATCTTTCATAGAGTATTCTCAACCTTTTACAGGCCGCATTCGGATCCAAGTATATTTTAAATTAGTTTTTTGCATATTTTGCCTTCTAATGATTTATTTAAGTGTCATTTAAATGAGAGAATTTTTATTTATAATTTTCTTTGTGTTCTCATTTGGGAACATGAATGTTTAATAAAATACGCCAAGTGATATATATTATCAAAAATTTGATGTCTTTTTAATAATGAGAGTTATTTTAAATATAACAGCCGGTTTTTAGAAGCAGTGGATAGTTTTTCATGTTTATAATAAATTTTTTTCTTCTGCTCTAATATATATATATACAGTCGGTAACAAAAGTCTCCGAACACTAAAAAAAATTCCTATGTAAAAAAAGTACACTTAATACAATTTTGTTAAATAAATCCTTGTCGAATCATGTTCATAGTCAGTCTAAAAACAAGATTCGACAAGGATTTATTTAACAAAACTGTATTAAGTGTACTTTTTTTATACAGGAATTTTTGCTAGTGTTCGGAGACTTTTGTTACCGACTGTATATATATATGAAAATGGTTATTTTATAATTTTCTGTACATTTCTCGACTAATGATAGAAATATAATTTCTATTTCAAAAAACCAAGTCACTTTTTAACTATATTCACTAATATTTTCAAGTCGATATTGATAAAATTTAATTTTTAAATAAGTTTTTAATTTGATGTTCCCAGTTGGGAATGTTGGCCTATAAAAAATTAATAAATATATTTTGACATGACAGAGTGTTCCACTTTGCAAATTTTTTAGAAACCATATTATTACACCCTTTTCTATAAATATTGTACGTTTCTTCCTAGTTTGGGGTAGAAGATTTTGAATTATTAATTGTAACCGTAGTTAAAAATTTATAAACTGCACGTATAATATCTGCGACATGGAACAAAATGCAAGCTAAATAATGCGTTAAGTAAAACTCTTTTTAGTATGACAAGACTATATTTTTTTAAACAGCGATTTTGCGTTGTCACCATTTATGGTATTACACCTTGAATTTGGCAAGATGCCCACCAATATCCAATTTTACCATTTTATTCTTTAAACTATCTTAAAATATTATGTCAAATCTGTAAAAAAAAATTATTACTTTTTCTTAAAACCTACTAATATACGAGACATTCATCCTGATTGCACGTAAAAACCAATTGAAATTTCGGTATCCGAGACCACCACCATTCATAAACTTGATGGCTTCTGAATACTTGGTGATATCTTCTGAATTAGTATTTATGATGGCTTCTGAATATTTGTTGGCGATGCCTTCTAGATGTATATTGATGATGACTTCCTAATATTTGATGGAGATATCTTCTGAATATGTATAGATTATGGCTTGTGAATATTTGTTGACGATTATATTGATTATGGCTTGAGAATATTTGTTGGCTATTTCTTCAGGATATGAATCGATGATGGCTTCTGAATATTTGTTGCATATATCTTCTGGATATAACCTACAAATATTCAAATATATATATATATATATATATGTTATAGGACTGTAATATACAAATTAGTCCTCTCGTACTAAGTTATATTTTTGTCTTTGATAAAATTATTTTATTTATTTATTTTTTTTTTAAATCTATTTTGTTAAGGATTTTCATATTGTATATATAAATGAGGTATCAAATCACAACTTGTATGTAAATAATCTGCTGTGGCACTCGCCCTACTTCTTCTTATCCTACAGTAGATGATAAGAGATCTGTAAACATTTACAAAGTACAGTAAGTAACAGCTCATTATTTTCGAAAAATTTTATTTGTAACGCATTTCTGGGTAAATGGGACTACAACAAATCCTGTCCAAATATTGTAGTTACAATCATAAAACAGGTAAGATTATTATTAAACTCGAAAATTTATTTTAATTTGTTCTGAAAACTGAAGTTTACATCACTCTTTGAAATTTTATTCTTTTATTCGAATTTTTCTTGAGTAGTCCTGTATATTATCTAAATTACATCCGCACCAAACTTAAAAATAAGCCTCATAAAAAAGCATGACACAACTGAAAATACACTTCGAATAGCTTTCAATCGTGGTAATAAAGTGTCAGAAATCATGTGTGTGGCCCTTTAAATGAAAGGTAAGTACTTTTCACACTATATTACATGTAAAATATGCTTTTGTGTATATAAAAGACCATGTGAATTGTTTAATGCACACTAAATATGTTGAACCGTAAGTAGCTACTTGAAATTTTGTCCATAGGCATATTTTAATACTTTTGTACGTTCCCGTACACAACCATTTGACCATTTATGTACGAACATAACAAAACATTTTTGTAGCATTCCTATTCTGTAAAGATTTGAAACACCAAGTTTGGACTTCATATAAATATATGCACTTGTGCTATGCTAATAACAGATTCACACATACACACATCAAAATGCTAACCACCCAAACACAGACTAATCAATAAAAGCCCGATTTTCAGATTCATTGGACCATAAAACGTATAAATACAGCAAAAACAACATTTCGAAAATTTGACTCAAAAGCAATACTTCCTCTACCATATATGCACTGTTAAATGCACAACTATGCTGCCAGAAATTCTCTGTAATTACAGAAAAATCCGTTTTGTCAACGTAATTTTTCCGTAATTTACGACTTTTTTCTCAAATTATAAAGAATTTCTGGCAGCAAAGTTGCATTTTTTTAACAGTGTGACTAAAATAAAATAATAATAATAAAAACATATTCAAGTATTCATTTTTAATACTTATATAAAATGAAATTTATTGAAATTTGAAAATTTAAAGATTCACAAGAATTCTTCCTACAATGAACTGAGGCTTTCTTTGTGTCAATTATTTTTAAACACATTTCTATCGCGAGCTGTAGCACCTAATATTTTTTAATTACAAAATTTAATTACAGGATTTTTTTGTGCATATGAATGTAATTTTATATGTCAATTTTATTATTATTTGTGCAAAATAAACATGGTAAAATATGGTTTATAGAAATACCTCTCATAGAACGCAATGCTTTGGAATTCTTTCAGGTGTCACTGTACACAAACCACTTACTGTATTTACTCCATTTTCACATGGAAACACCCCAATAGGAACTTGACTAACATATATCAGTATCAATTAACTCTATGCATATTGACTAGCTTGCAGACAGACGGACAGACAGACAAACGAATGTCATAATCACTTTTCAGTTTTGCTGGAAAGTGTTAAAAATAAATAAAGAGTGCTTTTAAGAAATAGAAAATTAATTATGAAAAACTAAATACAAAATTAGAAGCTTTATTTAAAGAGAGAGAAAAAAAAACACATTTTCTATAACTCTTATGTTTATTATTAATATTATTAGTTTCAAATTTATGCTGTACTAAAACAAAAGAGAAAATTAATTTGCAACAGTAACTAAGTCAACATTTTTATAGATGCTTGAATAATAAAAAAAAAAAAAATAAACTAATTCATCTAAACTAAATTAATTTACATGAGATAAATATATGTATTACATTTTCATGCTAATACTTTGTTATTTTTATCGCGTTTTTCCGCCTCAATAATTACATTTCTTTGTGCATGTTTCAAGTTCCCAATTGACCTGCTTTCGGAAGATGCTATACTTTGGTCTGATTAAAGGTTCAGAAGCCAATGATTGCACAATGCTCAATGATGCAAGAAAAATAAACAAGGATAAATCTTGACTCTTCTTCAGATCTTCCTTTTCTTAGATTAAGATGTCGTGACTTCGATGACAGCAAGTGAATCTTGTGAACCTATCAAACACGAGGATATTCCATAGTAAAGTTGACTTCCTTGACTTTTAAAGTAGTATTAAAAAAGAATTAATGGCAAATGTTTGGCTTTTGTTTTTGTCAACTACTATCAGACTATATGTTGAAAAGTTTAATAAGAAAAACTAAATAAAAATCTTCCCATGTATTTTAGACGATTACGATTAAAACCAATAATATATATATAACATATATACACATACAGATAAATCTATCCATTTTATTTGTTTTCACATTACCAAGTCTCTTACAGTAAAAGTTACCAATTTTGAATAAGATTTTTTTTAAACTACATACGCACACACACATACAATATTGTTTTATCAGTTTTAATTAGACGTATTGTATCCTTAGAATTAATCATACTCTATCGTTTATTTTGGTAATTTTCTGTAAATTTTCATGTCTGTAATATTTTAATATATATATTCACTAAGCGACACAAAAAAAAAAGCCGCACTGCAGAAAAATTGTCTGATACCTTTTTCTTTTGTAATAACTTCAAAACTAATGGTTGAAACAAATAAAACTGTCATGTTTGCATAATATCAAAGAGATGAAATGATACATATGGACATTTTTGATTTAATAATTCACTTTATTACACTCTACGAAGTAATCATTAAAAATCTACATAAAACATTCTTTTTAAACGTAATATAATAAACATATACTTTGTACTGTATTATGATTTATTATATGATATAAAAAAGTTATATTTTAATACATGAAATAAAACTATTTGTTTGTTAGATCTAAGCAATTTTTAATAAAAATATGTATTCTGCATTGAGTTATTCCACCTTTATATGGAATTACTGCTTTAATGCGCAATGGCACAGTGTTATGCAGTGTTTTAATATAAATATAAAAAATTTCTCTGTGACAAATATCATAAATAATTTTCTCTAGTCCTCGCAGAGTTGTAGACTGCAAATTTTTAATCCTCACTCCTTTTCCGCACTTTTTTTATTGACTAAACATTTTCGAGCGGATTGAGATTAGGGCTATTTCCAAGTGTGATGAAAAAGAAATTCTACGATATGTTTTGTGGGATTTAACTTAAAGTTAAAAAAGATATGATTGCTTACAAAATGATAGGTGCTCATGGGATAGGAGAGGTAATTTTAAAAATTTGAATCGAATAAATGCACCACGGACGCCCTTTAGTATAGTGCAATATCATCTTGAAATTCTATTTGCAGGAAAGTCTGAGATACCTTCAAAATAGTAGGCCAGGCTCCGTTTTTATAATGGCTGCGTTTTATTTCGAGTTAATTGATCCCTTGAGCATAAAAATTTGCCAGACTCAATGAAAATTTATGCACCTCAATACCACAATGTACGGAGAATGTGTCACTGTTTTATGAATGCAATTTTCAATAATTCGGTCACATTTTTATCATCTTACTAGTTTTTTTTATCAGCCCGAAATAAAATAAACTTGACTCATCAGAGAAAACCAGTTCAGCCTAATAATTAACCGATAATTTTTTTTTAATTTTTGGTCAACTGAAGTCTTGTTTTTTTAAATTCTTTTCCTTAGTAATGACTTTTTTTGCAGATCTTTTAGTTTTTAGTTTTTAGTTTTCTTTGTTTAATTGTTCCCACACTGTTTTTTAAAGAAATTACTTTGCACCTTTTTTTAATCTTTTCTAAGTTATGAGCATGTACAAATCGATTTTTTTAAACTTTTGTTTCTTAACTTGCCATCATCTCGCTTGTACTGCAAATAAAGGTGTCTTAATTTAAGACATAAAAACAACTGAAAAATCATTTAAGATACGTAAATGCTTTAATATACACCTAAGACATTATAGATATCTTAATTTAAGACAGAAATGTGTCTAAAATACCAATTCAGACACAAAAAATATCTAAAATGCATAACTATGAGAAATTTCAGACAGCAAAAGCGTCTAAATTTTCGTCTATTTTGGAAATTCAGACACTTGCATTTCTTGGCATTTTTTCTTATATGAAATCTACTTTAAACAACATACGCCTACCAAAAATATTGAGGGCGAAATAAGGATAGTTTTTCACATATTTTATATGAATTTTTTTTTTTAATTCCAAAGCTCTAGGTACAAAATTTAATATAATAATGCATATTAACTGTTAGATAGTATATTATTAATAGTTTTATAACAATATATACGAATTATAACGTATAGTTAGTTACCTGCGTTTTGCTAATACTGACATACATATAATTATAAAAAGGACCTCTCGTGTGTGAAATGGTGTCTTGATTGGCAAGGTACATGGCATTAACTGCGACTTCCGATGCTTGTTTTCGTATTCCGCCACTGATGTGAGGTCGATTCCAGTGATGGGTTGAAGGCATTTTTTTTTAAATGTTTTTTTTTCTTCTTTTTTTTTAATGCTCTAGAGAATTCTAAAATCTATTTTTAACAGAAAAAAAGAATCGCAGGCCACCTTTATTTATTTATTTATTTTTATAAAAGCCTTAAAAATAGCGGTGTTTTTAAGCCTAACATGGCGGTATTTCTAAGCCTAAATAACATGGCCGTGTTTTAAGACATTTTAATGTCTTAATTTCAGTTGCAAAAAAGTGTCTTAAAAAGTAAGACTTTTTTTTTCGCTTAAAAAGTGACCATACGTTTAAGACGCTTTTTTAACTCAATTTAAGACGTTTACGTTTACAGTGTGGATGGGCAACATGGCCGCCTAAAGACACATTTTCCGTTTAAACAGCCAAAAATTTTTATATGTTCCTAAAAATCATCTCAGGAATATTTCGTTAACATTTAATTAATTTTTTCATCTCACGTATTAAAATATTTTTTGACTTTCATTCTAAAAATAATACTTATAGATATGAATGCTAAAAGCAGAATGCTTAACCGGTGCATTTGATTATTCGCAATTTCCTACACAGTGACGTGCCGAAACAATCTTAGAAAGAAAAAGATAATTGTTCATCTCCAAATATTTTTATTTTACGTTGCACAAGCAACTGATGACACGAATGCCACGTAAATCTCAAGCAACGGTTCAGATGTGCACTGAAGCTGACAGACAGAAGTTTGAGCATCGAAAATAAAGGTATTTTGTGATAACTTTCTTTCTTTTAACTATTTTTTCTTTCTAAGATCGTTTTTACTCGTCATACTGCAAAAAGTCGGCAACAAACAAATGCACGTGTTAAGCATTTTGTTTTTAACATTAATGTCAACAATGCGTCTTTTCGCCGTACATCGTGTTCTACAACTTTATAATTTGCTTTTTAACTTTTTCTAACAAGGTTGAAAAGTATTAATGATTTCGGTTTGTCTGTCTGTATGTCCGTCTGTCTGTCTGCCCGCGCTCTAACTCCTATAAATATTCATGGAATTTCTTAAACTGATATATGTTATTCATAAGTTCACTTTCGGATGTTCCCTATTGAAAATAGAGTGAGTGAATATCTCTACTGGTTTGTGTACAGGGACACCCGAAAATATTCCAAAGCGTTGTGTTCTATGAGAAGTATTTTCAGAAATTATATTTTAATACCTTTACTTTACATAAATCTTAATTATGTATAAAAGAATGCTTTCTAAAGAATATAGTGTTATTTGCATTTGATTTACAGGGCCACAAAAAAATATTCAGTTACATGAAGGGCTATTTTTGGACATTTGCTGGAATATCATTTTCGTTTACATTAATTGTTTTTAAAACTTCCTGTCAATTTTTAACAGCGAATATGATTGAAATTTGTGTATCTGTCTGTCCGACAGTCCATCTTTCTATGTGTCTGTCTGCCCGCAATCAGCGTCTTTAAATATTATCAGAATAAAAAAAAAAAATTATTATATATGTTATTCAAGTTCACTGTGGAATGTTTTACATTTAAAATGTCATTAATAGGTCCTGTACAACTGGTTTGTGTACAGGGACAGCCAAAAATGTGCCAATGCATTGCAATTTAGAACAGAGATTTTAATAAATCGCATTTAAATAATTTTCTACTGTAAATATCATAAAGAAATTGACATTTACTGTTAATATGCCAAAATAATGCTTTGTATGGAATATGATATGATTAACATTCATATTTACAGGGCTACGCTAAAATATTCAATTGCATTAAGGGCTGCAATCTCAGGGCTGTATTTTCTTTTGTGTTAAGCATTTTAATGTTTAAGAGTGATTACGAATACAATTAGTCTATTCGAATGCCTTTCAGTCCTTCTGTCTGTTTGTTATGCGATAACGTAGGCGAAGAGTATTGGAAAATATCTGATACAACGTATACATACAATTGGAAAGTGTTAATAATCAATACGTAACCGCATGAGTTTTCGTTCTTGTTTCTTTATTTCGTACAGTTTTCGAGATAAGGATGTTAACTTCGTCATTTTCTACCAGGTGTCCCTGTAAGTGGTCGTATCTTGTTGCGCATAGCCACTTTACTATATCTAGACCTCACTTTTATGTCTATAGCAGCAACAGTTCAACAGTTAAAAGAAGGAGAACAGGTTTTAGTAGGCACTCTGTATATATTTAACATTCATAATTTTTTAAACAGTTTTTTTTATTTTTTTTAATTTATTAATTAATTAATTAATTATTATTATTATTATCATTTCCTTTAAGAGTATTATTAGTTGTACCGGCTTAAAACAAGTTCAAAAGTTTAAGTTTTAAATTTCGAAATATAGAAGTAGTAACAAAATCGTGGAATTTAAAATTTCCTTCCCCCTAATACAAAAAAGCTATATATATATATATATATATATATATATATATATATATATATATATAGAAAACTGTTGAAAGAAATTTATATATATATATATATATATAAGTTTAAAGATTAGAAAAGGCAAAAGGAGAATTACAAACCAATGCGCAAAATTGCAGCAAAAGGAAATGCAAAACTTAAATGTAGGAATATATAAACAAATGAGTGAAATAAATGAAATTAAACCCCAAAAAACACTGAGGTCTTCATCAGGGAGGCCCTCAGTGTAGGGGTGAAAGAGAAGTTTCTGAAAGGACAGTAGCAATTAGCTAATAACTATCCTTAGCCCCCAACTTCTCACCAAACAGAAAAACACCATTAACTGTAGAGAAATCAAACATGTATCTAATGTGTAAAATACTAAAAAAGTTATAAAATTACAAAATTGCAAAAGTTATAAAATTACATGAATTCATTTAAAAAATATACAATAATATAAGGAATTACTGAAAGTAAAGAAGAAAGTATAAAATGAAAAAAATAAAACCCTTTTCCTCATAAACAAACCCACTTCGGCCGACAGGGGCTACTCGTTGTTACTTAAATATCGCCCTTAAATGAGGAAATAGAACAAACCGAAATAGGAAAACACTGGAAACACACAGTAAAAAATTAGGACGGGTAACAGTTAATTTGCAAGGTATTTTTTAGATCTTCAAGAGCATATTTTAAATCATTTTCATTATTGCAAATAGTTCGAATTCTTTTAAACTGTGCGAACATAATATTTTTAAAAACTTATCTACTGATATTTGAAAACCAACTAGTAAGACTATTTACTTTAAAATTAAAATCCTTTCTTTTGTCGTATAATCTAATGAGCCGTTTTTCTTTATTTCTTTTTATATTTAAATCTAGGAATGAAATTTTATCAGTATCTGTACGGTTTAAAATTAACTCTTTAGGATATATTTTTCCAGAAATATTTTCGAAACAATTACAGTTAAAAACAATTAAATCATCAATATATCTGAAGAAAGTAATATTTATAAAAAATTCGAAAAAATATAAAAATAAATTTGCAAAAGCACTCGAAAAACTCGTTCCCATCGGAATCCTCCTCCGCTGTAAAAAGTAATCTTTCCCGTTAACAAAACGTTTTCAAAAATGCAAAACTTAATAAGATTAATCCAGTAAATTTTTTCACAATTTAAGAAACTGCTAAATTCCTCATAAATGCTTTCAAAAACTTCTGTTACTAAGTTGCGGGTTGGGGACAAAATATCGTGAGACAAAGTATCGCGAGGACAAAATATCGCCGACGTAAATGAATACAAAGCAAAAATGAGTTGGTAATTATTAGTAATGTTCTATAAAATTTCATGACAACACATACCTTAGTCAGAGCACTGACATTCTGACAAACTTACAACAAAATTTTTTATAAATATTACTTAAAATAGTTTAAAGACTATATTTATTAACTTTTGTCAAAATTAGTCATAATGAATTCAATCGTGCTTATTAATTTTAAAATTTTTAATTCAAGTTTGTGAACAGTGTTCAGCTTTAATGTCAGCAGTGATGTACACAATTTTTAAAATGTATTTTGAATAGTGGAAAGCAAAAGATAAAATAACTTAAAAATAAACCTAGATAAAATAATGAAATTCAACTCTATGATATATTTATGTATTTTAATTAATTAATTAACATTTACAAGGCCCTGTGGCCCCCGCCAGAGATCACGCGTGACACAAAATCAAATTTTCAAATAGATCATACTATTTTTTTGACGCGATATTTTGTCCGGCGAGATTTTGTCCCGCGATATTATGTCCGCATCCCGTTAGGTACTTACGGAAGTAATGCTTTCTGTGTAAACCTTGAAATATTCTATAACTTTCTGGTTATTGTTTATAATGGTTACAACCATTAGCAAAATTTGTCCCTTTTAAGACTGAATTTAGATATTTAAATAAGATGTTACCGGCGTTATCATTATTAGTAACACAGGTAACAAAACGAAATTTAACTGGATTTTTATGAAATTTAACAGTAACGAAAAGATATGGAAAATTAAAACAATTTATGCTTAGATTTAGTTTTTTATCAAAGGCCAATATGCATTTTTGATAATAGAGGGTGGTCAGTCAACTTATTGTAAGAACTATTACTTCAATATTCCTATAATAGAAGATTTTTATAAAAGACTTTACAAATAATTGCAAAATTACTATTTGCTTTAACTACTGTAGCAATCATAAATTTATCTTTTAAATTTTCAATACTTTTTTTAAGTTCAGTGGCTTAAAACTCACTTGCAAGATTTGACCCTGACAAACAAAAAAATGAAATTAAATAAATGTATTCAAATTGTGATGTTTTTAATCGTAAATAATGTTAAGGTGTGTAATTAACCATTGATTAAATTATCCAAAAGTTTTAACCACAGATATAGCAATTTATATAGATCAATCATCCCATTGTTATCATGCAAAAATTTTTGATGCCGAAACTATTTTTTGGCATCAGCCATGTAGTGGTATTGAAACCAATGAAATTCGGCTATTGTTATAGAATAGAATGTTGATGAATTTTCAAAATGTCGAAATATTGTGTCTTTTAATTCTTCTAATAAATTTATGAAAAGAAATGGATAAGTTATCATAAAAGTAAATTATATTTGACTAAATTATGAAAATATAATTTTTATAATCAGTTTCTTTGTTATTATTATGAAATAAAAACTGGTTTGATTTTTAACGGAATACGTTTTTTGAAGTTTGATATTTTTTAAGATTTTATATTAGTAAGTAATATAGAATTTTCAAAATTCTTTTAAATATAGTTAGCAGCGGCATAGGTAAAGAACGTTAGTTTTAGTATATAAAAAGAGTTTAAATTTAAATATTAACTAAATTAATAAATATATAAAAGAAAAAAAGAAAGAAAGAAAAAGAAAAAGAAAAATGAATTTGAAATTGTATCTGCAGTTTTTCATTCACCTTTAGTACATAAATTATTCATAAATTTTATTTTCTAAATTATCTGTGTGTATTCACTCGGAGAAAGACGGCCATATTGTGGACTTTTCTCCGAGGAAAAAGCAATAATTCCCCCCCCCCCCCCCAATGTCTTGTTACTATATCTATGGTTTTAACAAACTATTGATTTATAAGAAACTAAAGGGTTTTTCGATAGGGATAATACAATTTTAAATGGTTAGAATGGCAACACTGCGTATTATTTTTTGACATTTCTTGTGTCATTTGTGTTTAGTATGCTATGCCATTTAATCATGCAAAGATACATGCTTGAACGACGTTTCGAAGTTATTAAATTGTTTTATCAAAATCAGTGTTAATATGTGATTACCGAGAGAAATTTGAGAAGAATTCATAGACGACATTATTCAGTTAATCGACTCGATCGATTGTGATTTTTTTCTTTGGGGATATGTTATATCACAAGTTTATGCTGATAAACCAACAACAATTGAGCAATTAAAAACCAACATTAAACGTGTTATTCGTGAAGCAACACCAAATTATGTGAAAGAGTGATAGAAAATTGGGTTGACAGAATGCGGTAATGAACAGAGAAGTCGTGGTGCTCACATGAACAATATTATCATACTTAATGGCATAAAGTAAGCTTTCAAAAAAAAAAAAAAAAAAAAAAAAAAAATGTGTCTCACTGATTATTATTATTATTATTATTTTTTAATTGTATCATTCTTAACGGAAAACCCTTTATTTAGCTACATAAATACATGATTAAATCAATGGTTTAGCCATTTCAGACCTGATGATTTTTATGTAAAAAAAATTTTGACATTTGCTCATGTACCACTGTGATTTAAGAAAATTAATTTCGTTTTTCTCGATTAATTTTATACAAAGAATTGAAATAACATCAAAAGCGGACAGTGGTGAAGCGTCCATGGAAGTGATGGAAGCAGCGCTTCCCCTATTTAAGATTTTTAAAAAGTAATCAAGTAACGTCACGCATCGCCTCGTCGAAAGACTAAATTGATTCTTCCTCTGCTTTTGGAAGCGCTTCGCTTCAGCGCTTCCACAGTTTTCTGAACCACGCCTCGCCCCTGAAAGCGGGTATAATTATTTTAAAAAGTAGCAGCCAAAGAAATAAAATAAAATAAAAATGATTTGCTATTCTATTCAGTTTCATAGAGACTTTTTACGATTTATCTATATATCTATTTGGAGCAGTGGATTAAGTGTAACTATGGCTTGTCGTAGTTTGTTTTTGACCTCACTTGCTTAGTTTTGCTATTACACTGTTACATTTCTGAAAAGAAAAAAAAAAAAAAAAAAAATCAGGTATAAACTATAACTAATTGGTTTTAAAAAAAATTAAGTTCTTTCAAATTTAATAAAATAAAGGGGAAAAAATAATGATGGAAATTGTGTGTTTTGTAGCTTCACTTGTTTGGGGACAGTGACGTGTAACCTCAGCCTACTATACTCATATACAATACGTTAAGAGATGTGCATTGGAAGTGCTAAGGCAGTAAAGAACTGGAATCCTTTCCCTCAGAATTTCAAACTTTTCTGTACACTAACGGATCATATCTAAAACATTTTAACACTTTAGTCAAACTTAAAAAAGAGCAGGATATTATTATTATTATTATTATTATTTTAAATTAAATTATGTTGACATCAAATTATGTAAGCATAGTGGATACATTTGCCCCACACACCAAACTTCTGGAGTACATTTAATCATAATTCAAATTACTTCTTCGTTTATTAATTGAAAAAGGTATATTAGCTATTTACAGAAGTAAACAATTTTCTTTAAATGATTCCCAATAACTACTATTCGTTTTCTGAAATAAAAGAATAACGACCTTATTTTTAATTTTGAAAATATATGAAATATACTCTACATACACTTAGTAAAATGTAACTATAATTAAAATATAATTTCACTTATCACGAATTTCACAAAAACCGTCCCTTTCATTTGTTTAAATACTTGTTCTTAAATTGCGATTATGTCATATGTTTACCTACAGATGGCAGCACCACAATCAGAAACTGTTTCCAGCACTTTTTGTTTTAAAAAGAAGGAAAATATTGCGATTAGAATAAACTATAAATACTTTTAAACTGTATTTACGCGATACGTCGTTCAAAATTCGAATGTATTTTATCCACGTAAGAATGTTTTAAATACATTTTGAAATTTATTATGGACGTAAAAAAAACGCATTTCACACGCACACATACACACACACACACAGCACACACAACACACAAAATGTATTTTTATATTTCTATTTTTAAAGAAAAGCAATACTATTAGTTGCTTTTGTGTGTACGAGTATACAGTCAGTTCTGTATATTAACTATAAAAAGAAAGGCTACTAAAATATAGTTTGTTTATAAGAATGGAGGGGGATTTTTTTTTTTTTTTTTTTTTTTAACCATCATAGCTTTATTTTGGGGGAAAAAGCGCCAAAATGATTGCTCGTGTAGAGGCATGTATGTCTTCTAAAATTTACATAACCACCGTAGAATGTAATAGTAAAATCTCACGACTCAAAACATTAAAAGCTTACACTTAGAAATTTCGATCTACTCGCATTATGTATATCAACAATATTGTAGGTCACTGTAATCCAATACATTATGCTAATCATACTTTATATTACAAGAAAAATGTGTTTGTATATTGTATATATAATTGATTATAGCAATTTCGGTTATGCTGTGCGTAGTATAAAGATAATATATACTCGAAAAAAATTATCCATAGGCTATATAATGCACCGGATTTTTTTTTTTTTTTTTTCTTTTTCTTTTTTCAAAAAAAGACTGGTATATAGATTAACTGTACTAGTTATGCCACTTTCAGTTGAGAAAATGCCATAGTGAATTTGAATAATATACAGGAATTTTAAACCATTTTTAAATTATTCAAAGAAATTAGAGCGTGTACAGACGAAAAATAGATCGATGACTCTAAGTCATAATGTTTTTAAAAATTTGTTGAAAAACGTTTAAAAAGCGTAACATAGCTGAAAAAGATGCATTTTCAGCAATTTTCAATTAGACCCTTAACGTATCCAAATGGCTCTTTAAACCAATCCTCAATGTTAATCATACAATATTGTATAAAAAACATGATTTTGTGCATACGAATAATACATTTTAATTTCATCATGTTTGTACAGAGGTATTGAAATATGCTTTATAGAAATACCTCTCACAGAACGCAATACTTTGATGTTCTTTTGAGTGCCCCTGTTCACAAACCAGACAAGCTATCCGTACAATTCTAAATAAGGAACATGACATCGCAAATAACATATATCAATTTCAAGAATAATAAGAATGTTTACTGAAATTAAATCGCAGACAGGCGGGCAGAGAAACACGAAAATCAAAGACACACTTTTCAATTTTGCTGGAAAGAGAGAGAAAAAAGAATGTGTTCAGGTTTTCCAAAATTATTTATTTAAAAAAAAAAAAAAAAAAGGAAGAAGAAGAAGAAGAAAAACTATCATTTACCCTTTTCTGCTTATTTTAAAAACCGTGACCAAAAAAAGTGTGTTTTAAGTGTAAAGCCTTTACCTATATGTGTGTGAATGTGTGTTTCTGTCTGTTGCAATGCATACAGAAAAAAGAAAAAATATAATTGTTGGAACAAGAAATATTTCGTTAAATCAACTTTTTTTTTTTTTTTTTTTTTTTTTTTATGATGAGGCCTCAACAAAGCTTTAAAAAAAAAAAAAAAAAAAAAAAAAAAAAAATCCGAACAATTTATTTTGTTATTTCAAAAAACAAATTTGTTGATTCAGTTAATATTTGTTTAAACAAACAAAATAATTTTATTGATTTCAACAAATATTTTTGTTGATTCAGCTTATTTCACGCTCATTGTCTGCTTATAAAGTAACAGATCACGAAGCTTATCGGACTATTCAGTGACAGTGACTATTCTTTCAACCATATTCTTTTGGTTAAAGAGCCTGCCTACCGTCGGAGATTTTTTTTTAATAATTGAAAAATTGCCTATTTATGTGCATTATATGATAGAATATAGTAAAAAACAGTGAATAACCTGAAAAAAAAATATGCAAATTTTAAAATATTTTGAAATTTAGGCTCAAAATATGCATAAAATTTGCGAAAAAAAAGCGCTTTTACAAAACATCATAAGTCAAAATTAAATAAAGATATATTTATTATGTAAATTTTATTTAGATTATTGAAAGGTCCTTAAGGGAGTGAACTACTCTCAAAACAATAACCATATTATTTAATATTTTAGAGACGATAACATTTTTACATGCTGAAAAAATCAGGAATTTACATGACAGTTCATAATTTCTATCGACAAAAAAAAAAAAAAAAAAAAATAATAATAATAATAATAATAATTTAGCTAGATTCATTATCGTAGTTCAATCCCTAAAACAACTCCTCTATAGTACTTTGTCAAAGTTTCATAACGTTTCAATTATAACTTTTGGAGTTATGATGTTTTGGGATTAAGCAAAATGCTAAAAATCTCATTTTGAGAAAAAGCAGAAAACAGATTTAAAAACAAGATTTTACCTATTAAACAAAAATAATTTTAATAAGTTCCTGATTTATTTCAAAGCTTTTTATTTTCTTTTTTTAATTCATTTTATATTCAGTAACAAATTTTCCGGTCACTTCCGGTTTCAAAAACTGGCGAGTGAGTAATATTAAAATGCCTATAACCCAAGTTCTAAACAAGATAGAAACAAAATTCAAACTGATTTAGAAAACTAAAATGTCAGGCTTTAATACTAACTCAAAAATAGAAAAATCGGAGTTTTGACCGAAAATTGCATTTTAAAGGTAGGCAGGCACCTTTAGGTATGTGCCTACCCTAAAATCGTCGTTTTGGTGAAAATTTTCGGAATTTTTTTTATTTATTCATTTTATAGGCCACATATTTAGGATTCCGAGAATACTTTATTTTCGTTTTTACGATAACTAGAAGCAACGTCACAGTGTAAATAATAAACCAGAATACAGTTATGTTTGAAAACTACATGGGAATAGACAAAGAGCGAATTCAGAAATCGAACAAGTCTATACAAGCAATAAAGTTATCCAGAAAAAACTAAAAGAAAGTCAAAATTACTTAAAAATGAAGCAAAAGAGGGCTTGACACAAAAATATGACGAGTTTTAAAAGTCTAAAGTGGCTACAAAATGTTTTGTGCTGTATTAAAATCTTTAAATGCGTTTCCTAAGAAACTGTGTTTTTCATTATTTTTGTTTGCGATTGCATTTATTTCTCAAAATGTATTTAGAATAATGAACTGAAATTTTGCCAGAATGGAGCATCACGTCTACCAGCTTTGAGCGCAGAACCGCTCGGCCGCTAGATATGTTTGGTAAAACCCTGTTTGATAGAATTTTTAAAATTAATTAATTATTTTTTTTCAAGCCGTTCTGCACTGGAATTTTAAAATTTCGAGCTGGCAATCTTCAAACTTCCAAATCATGTTGGATTAGGATTCACGTGTTTCCTTGCTTGTCGTATAAAAAGCTCTTTTTCAAAAATCATGAATTTTTAACCGATTTTTACAAAAGTTAAAAATTAGCTAAAAACACTAATTATGAGTTCCCAGTTAAAAGAATTGCTAAATTCGATTGAAAAAAAAATGAAGAGAAATAAATTTTAATTGAATTCAAAATTGGCCCTACAGTATGACCTTCTGTAAGATGATCTTCCATTTGAGAATTACAGATTTTATAGAAAAAAAAAATATTTAAATTCAAGAACGAGTTTTATAATGCTAAATTTATACTTAAAGTGTTTAAATATGTATCGCATTTTTGTCACCAAGATATTTTAACGGTTGATCTAACGAAAGGAATTTAATGTCCCAATATGTTAAAAGTGTATAAAATTTAATTTTCGGAAAGAATGCCAACTATATATATTATTTTTAAGGGTCGAAAGTGTCTACTTTACTTTAATCTCACCTATAGCACTATAGTCACCAGGGCCCGACTTAGACTACCTGGAGCCCCGGGGCAAGCCTATTCTGGGGGCCCCCTTGCAGTGGCATAAGAACTCTTTAGGTTGCAGAATTTCTGCATACGCCTGTAGGGGGGCCCCTTCCAGAAGGGGGCCCAGGGCATTTGCCCCGTATGCCCTGCCATTAGTCAGAGCCTGATAGTCACTACATGATGCCATTTCCGTTCAAGAAAAGTTTTTTTAGTGTGCTGATGTTTCGTATTGCTATTTCTCATGACCTTGACGTATGTTAAAATTGCTTTAATAAATATAGCTTTCTGAATCTAATATTTTATCACAATTATACGTTCTGTCATTCGCTGAACATCTCCTATAAAAGCTATATCTTATAAAGATACACAAGAAAACAAAGAATGGGAAAATCGATCCACAAACTTTACACCAATGTATGAAATTTCGATCACTACGAAAACTATTTGTCGACCAAAATCTGATTTAAAGACTAAACAGTATATAAAACGCATTACTAATAGTTACATAATGAAACAGGAGAAATGCTAAACAAATAAAAGAACAAACGCATACCCACGGGATATCACGAAATGAACAGATATTTCACAGTTACTTGTACTTTGCTGGTACAAATCACTGTTTGAGCAATTAAAAGGTTAAAATATGGTTGTACAACCAAAATCCAAAAATATGCCAAGAGTATCTTTAGATAACAAAATTATATTGCTAAACTTAATGTATGAAAATGTTATTTCAAGCATTTTTTTTGGCGTTTCAAAAATTTCAGTGTTTGAAAATAAACACATAAGCAAGTAGTTTTTCTTGGAATCTATACGATACGAATTAAGCTTGTTGTTTCTCCTACTGGAACCTTAAAATCGGCTAGTTAATTCATTTGAATGAAATTTGCAAAAAAATTCAATGGATAGTGTGACAATATTTACTACAATATTTTTCCACATACACAATGTTGTTTTAGAACTCGAGTGCCAGAGAAAGCTTTTGCTAAGAGCAAAAAATATATGTTAATTTGGAGCGACTAGTGCATGTAATGTTTGATTCAGGTCAGGTTAGTATCCTGGGCACTTCACATTCTCTCAATTCCTTGTCCAAAAGCCACTCATCCATAAAATGAACATTTTGGCAATGAATGTAATTGTTCGTTAAAAGAATTTATCATTGAAAGTGAAGAATACAATAAAACAAATGGCTCAAGAATCTCATTGCTGTATTACTTCTATTACGACGTACTTCTTTATTTATTCCTGACTAATCCATCAACCTCATTACCTTATGACCTTCCGTGCATAAAGTTGGAATAATTTTTCATTCCACCTCCTGTATGTCTAAAGATATGTCGATCAACTGACTGCAGACAGAATCTTGAGCTATCTATAAAGAAAACTTGACTGTATATCACTCATGCCAATGAACATATGCCTAATTATTTACGCTGTGCATTTTTTTACAATTAAAATAACTCAAATTTAGGTCTTTAAATCATACTAATGAAAAGAATTTCATATGATTTACACTGTGGTGGTGTTAACATTTTAACCCTTTAATGTTAATTCATTTCGCACTGAAACCAAAAATTTAACATCTTTTTTTGCCTAAATTTTTTTCAAAAATTTATCTTTGTTTTAATTGATTTAGAAACTATTGTTCCTACCCTGTCCGAAAGATAGCAGCACTAGTCAGAAATTTAACAAATGGAAGAAATGTGCAGAAATAACTTTAAGTTTCTTTGTAGGCGTGAATGCACCTTCCTGCTTTCATGATACTCTCGTTTCTAGTGAAAAAATCAGCTGATGAAGAGCCATATTTTGACTGGAAACATCTTTTGCGAGTTTTTGCAATTTACATTGTGTACTTACAAAATTATCTGTTTATTAAATCAATTATTATTTGAATTTAGTCAGTTTAACATATTCCGTAATAAGCGGGGTATCTATCTATAATGTCCCTTGTAATAATTGTGATTTATCTTATATTGGTCAAACCAAAAGAAATCTCGAATGCCGTTTACGTGAACATTCTCGGTATGTTGTTAATCAAGAAAATTCTAGATCTTCTATTGCAAAGCACAGTTAGGAATTTGATCACAGTTTTAATTTTAAGAGTGCCAAAATTATCTTTCATGTCAAACGCGTTTCCGAACTGGATTTTTTGGAAAATTTAGCTATTTACCTTAATCGTGATAAGATTGTCAATGAAAAATCTGATTCCACTTTGCTGTCTACAGCCTGGAAAAATTTGTTTAATTCAATTAAATAATTTCCTTCATTATGTTTATAACATAATAATAGTTATAATTAAATAATTCTAAATAATTAAATAAAAATAAAATAAAATAAAATAATAATAGTAATAATAATAAATTTTATTAAATTTACTAAAAATTACAATACTAATTAAAAAAATAAATAAATAAAATAAAATTAATTGTTTATTCCTTCCCTCCCTCCTTTTGTTTTTGTGTGTGCATGTGTGTTCCTCTCTGATTGGTCCTGCATGATGCTTCCTATTGGTTGTTTGTGTTGCTCCTCCCCCTCTGGATTTTGCCCTGCTTTCAGTCTTGCTTTTGCCTCCAAGGCAGTAGCACATGTTTTTTTTGTACCTGATGAAGGAAGGCT
Organism: Salticus scenicus; assembly: GCA_963930645.1. NCBI lineage: Eukaryota > Metazoa > Arthropoda > Arachnida > Araneae > Salticidae > Salticus > Salticus scenicus. Next base: position 75,316,614 of record OZ005655.1, on the reverse strand, counting down.
ACGTCCTTTCGAAACCGGTTGTGCTGGCTTAAAAAAAAAAAAAATAATAATAAAAAATAAAATGTGATGGCTTAAAATTTATGGTGTGTGAAGAAGTCTTATTGTCTATTTATATTCCGTAATTTTCGTTCTATAATCCGCGGTTAAGATGTGTCATTTCTCCACCACAAAATTATTTTAATACAAAAATCTATACTTTTTCGGAGAAACAGTTCGAACAAATATAATTTTTTTTGTCAAATAAAATTTCTGGTGCAAAACTGACTTATATGATCTGCGGATTATACGACGAAAAATACGGTAGTGTTCTCAATCTAAAAAATTTCTCGAAAATTAAAGACTTTATTTTTTTCCTTTTACATATTTATGATTAGTTATATGTATAACAGCCAATTTACAAATTATTTTAGTAACTCTAAAAAGAGAATAGGGAGTAAATGTTAAAGGTTAAAACCCTCCCGCAAATTGTTAAAGGAAATTTTCCTCATAAAATAATGCATAATATTTTTAAATACCTTACTTATGGTTATAATAATCTATTGAATTATAGATTTATATTTTAAAATCAAATTAAAATTGTATTGATTTTTTTTTTTTTTTTCATCAGTAAAATAATAATAATAATAATAATAATAATTACAAGATAAAAAGAACTTTTTATATACCACGTTTTTAAATTTTCTGTTGAATCATAAACTTGACAATTCTATGTATTAATAAATACTTTTTTTTTTTATAAATGTTTTGATGAATTATCCCATCAAATTGAAATAAAATGATCAAATGTGTAATAAAGAGAGCAATTATAAGAAATTTTCAAATATTTATTAATTGAATAAGAGTATTAAAATAATGCAGTGTCATCGTGTTCTGAGCTATTCTAAAAGTTTCAAAAGTTTAGCTAGTCGGAAAGTTATTTAAAAATCAATTGCAAGATTTGCACTGGGCAAACAAGAAAGCGAGTTAATAAAAACGTGGTAAAAATATTTATTGTTGACATTGTATAACAAACGTGTTAAAATATTCATGAACGTCTAAAAAATAAATTACTTAAAAATAACTGAGTTAAATTACTCCAGTTTCCTTTTATTTGAAATTTGTTTTTATAAGTTAAAAGCCGAGTAAATGTGTTTCGTTTAAACTATTGATTTTATGTAATTATATATACGTTATTTAGATTATATCTTTCAGAACTAAACGATACTTGTTCACACTAATTTAAAAGAACAATGAGTAAAAGGTAATTGCTGATAGACAAATGTGCTATAAAAAAAGGAAAAGAAATTAGTTATCGTTTGTAGACTAATTGATTTTTAAAGAGATACTTTTGTAATTAAGATCATGTACTGAAACGCTGTATAATTAGATAAAGCACAAACAAAAGTCAAATTGCTTTGTTTATTTGGTTTAGGAAGAAGAGTTTCGGTAACTAGTTACGTTTTAATTCGGTTAAAAGGTTGAATAAATCATTTGTCTAACATTCTGAAAGTTTTTGTTTATTTCTGAACATTTCAATATTTGTTTTTATGAATACCGAGATGTTTTAAAGGTTGTAAAATATTTCCGTATTCATCATTATAAATCTATCTATACTAATAAAGCGCTTGTCCGTCTATCTGTTTGCAACGTTAAAAAAAAAAACCGATGATATATACAGTTCTGAAAAGTTTTTCTAGATAAAGGAATGCATATAGTTTTTCAACACGTCTTTAGATTTTCGATGTTTTTATGTTATTATTATTATTATTATTGTTTTATGGGAATTATTATTATTATTATTATTATTATTATTATTTTCGTTTTTTTTTTCCCCCCCTTGACACTTTTTTTTTTTTTTTTTTTTTTTTTGAGTTGCAGTTTAAAACTAATGCCAATAAAAATATACACATATATAAACTCGGTTCAAGTTTCGCCTTCCGACAGAATCTACAAGAAATCTAGAGCTTCCGGTCAACAGTCCATTCCTCCTCCAGACCAGTGATGCCAGATTGGGGATTTTGTCCCCATTTTGGGGGATTTTTGAGGCTTCTGGGGACAATTTTGGGGACCAAATGTTTGTGGGGACTTTTTTGGGAAATTCTAAAATTTTTTAGGACAAATCTGGGGAGTTCAACTTTCTGTCAATGTTGGCAACATAATGATTTATCCCTACGACTAGGGACTTTCAATAGCTTTATTGTTATTTGGGGATTTTTTTCAAAAATTGCCTTCATTTGGGGAAAAATCTGAGTTTGATATGGCTTAAATCTGGTTGATATTTTCTTTTGAAAAAAATTTTATTTTTCTTTTTTAGTAGAAATCAAGTTGGGGATTTTTTCGAAAGAAAAAATCCCCTAATTTGGGGAAATTTGAAGACCTGTTTGGGGAAATAATTTTCGACCATCTGACATCACTACTCCAGACCCTTATCTCTGATCGCTTTTTTTTATATCATTCATGTAGCTCTTTCTTGGTCTTCCTCAGTCCTATTTTTATAAAATGTTTAAAACTTTTTATTTTATTTAATTTTTTAAACATAAAAATAAACATTTATTTAGACGTGAAAAAAAAAAAATTAAATTAAACATGTATTATTAAAAATTTCTGCTAAACTGTACATGCTAATAGCTTTAAAATTATTAAAATATATTTATTTACCCGTGAATAATAAAAAAAATTCTAACAAAAATTTACTTTCTTTATGTATCTGAAAAAATTGATGTTATTATAACTTTAGAAATTCCATACATATTTATAATGTTTGATTTCAATATTATCATTTACAAGTAATTACGAGTAAATATCTTTCTTTTTATGTCGTAAAAAAATGAAGGTGTACTTAAAATATTAGAATATTTGATCAATAAAAATTATAATATTTAAATAACTATTTAAACTGGAAAATATATATAACTAGAAGAAAAAATAGTTGTCTCATTTGATTGAAATAACGCTCCTAGCGTATGCTAATATTATAAGCATGAAACTGCTGTCATTTTATGGTCGAGCGGATTATTCAAATCAAATAAATTATTGGAATTAGCTGGATAAAAAATACTATATATAATACATATAATGTTGTTCATCTGCAATCGCGATTTGAATATGAAAGTGTTACTTCCTTTTTTTTTCGATACTATCCGTTTCGAAACTGACATCCTATAAACACCCTCCTAATTAAATTACCGGCAGGGCCTTGTCACAGGCAATAGGGAGGCGACCCCGAAGCGAGCTTTTTAGCGATTTCAGGATTTTTTTAAGTTTTTATTTATAAAGTATCATAAAAAATGGTGATTCTTTTCTTCATTTTTTAAATTCATTCAAATATAGCAATCAATAAAGCTAACAAATCCGGCTAGTTTTGAATAAAAATAATTTTCTCTAACAAATTAATAAAGTTTATGAAGTTAGTAGGCCCCACTTGCAGTTGAGAGGTTTCGCTAGCGAAGTTGGTAAGTTAGAGGTGCCGGGATAGATCGCCGGTCGGCCTAGCCGTTCGGAGTTTTCGCGATTTTCTCCAAAACTCGTGTGACTAGGGGGCTAGACCACTTTTAAAAGATTCAAGGAAGGCATTGAACTCAGGACTAGATCCCAAGTATAGACAACAGAGTTTAATCCGTGCACCAACACCACTTTTGAAATTAACGCCATCCTAAAAATCGCGGTTTTGATGCTCAACGAGATTATTATTATTATTATTTATTTATTTATTTTTTCAAAATTTTTAACAAGCAGAAAACATATATTTCAAACATATATTTAATCATATGACAGTTTGTTCGTCTAAAATTTTACTGTTAAAATGCAAATTCGAAAATTAAATTGAATTTTGAAATTGATCACGACATTTATTAACATGAAAAAGTCTTACTGAAATTCTAGTCGAATACGTAACGCTCTATATTACTTTAAAAAATTTAGTATCATGATAAAAGAATAATCTTTTAATAAACTAAACTTTTTTCTACCCTTTTTTATACATATAAAAAGAAAGCATGTTATTGGTGAAAATTTTCGAATTCGAGTTTTCGATGGATTTATATTTTTGAGATATCCTGAACATGATTTGACCATAAAAAAGAAATAATAATAAATAAATAAATAAATAAATAAATAAAATAATATATATATATATATATATATAAATGATAGATATCGTAATAAAAGTTAATCTTAAAATTTAGCAATTAATAGATACAAAACAAAACCAACACACAAAAATATTGAACTGATTTTAACGTAGAGGAAAGACTGACACAACATTGTTGTGATTTAGATTAAAAACCAATAAGAGACAAAAATAACTTAAATTACTTACGCCGACATGGATGATAATTAAAAAAAAAAAGGACCATGAAACTCAATGACAAAGAAAACAAATAATTATATATATCCGTTTGCTTGTGTGCGAGTTAGCAAAATATTTTGGATATCTTACAAACAAATAGACAAAATTAAGTAAACTTATTAGTTGGTAGGACCTTGATTTAAGTTGGTGATAATTATTTTTTGGTGTATATCGCCCAAAAGATGGTGCTGCTATGCTCAAATTTTCCCTATTTAAGTGGGGACTATATCTCAGCTTCTATGAAATTCGAAAACACAAAACTTGGTATTTGAGATGAATGTTATGAAAACTATGCTGATTTCATTTGGTTGCATATTGGTCAACATGTGACATGTGACGCTGCTTTGTTGCTATTTATTCCTATTAAGGACAAGGATATATTTCAGCTTCTGTCATATATTAATTGGTATGTGAAATGAATATTAGGTAAAACTACGCTGATTTAATTTAAGTGCTCAGCTGGAATTCTATGCTGCAATATTTTCCGTTTACGGTAGGGCTATATATCAGATTCTATATGATTTAAATGCACGAAAGTTGGTATGTGAAACATATATTGTAAAAAATCATGCTGATTCAATTTGGGTGTATAACGGCCGACAGGTGACGCAGCTATTACTTTCTGCGATTTTTCAGATGGCTATATTTTAAAATCTAACAAAGAAAATTGCATCAGATTTCATATATAAATAGCCAATTGGAAGAAACTAAATTAATTAAATTTTTATGCACGTAAATAGGTAATTAATCTCTATATAATATTTCTCTAACGTGGTCCAGTTACGATTAATTTTGTCGAAACGATATGATAGTGATGTAATTAATAAAATACTCGAGGATAAAAAATAATGTTTATAAATGAACAATACTTACGCTCGTGGGCTCAACTCAATGATCTAATAAGAAAAACATGGCGACATTTGATTGATAAGAGTATTTTATGAAAAATGCATTTTTGAAAGTTGAATCTTAAGAATTTTTGAAAGCGTCATTTTATACTTAGCAATACTTTAAAGATATATACAGAATATCTTTTATTATCATAAATTGACTAAAAAACAGATCATAAAAAGTATAATCAAAATGGGAATTAGTTTTTTTTTTTTTTAATGCCAAAATAAATAAGTAAAAAGTCATCGCCAACATGGCGACAAAAATTTTAAATTCGTTCATGGAAGTCCTATGCTAAAACAGTACTACGTTTTGGAACTATAAAAACTAGGTCGTGAATTGTGAATTATGAATTTTATTTTGAAACCTTACTTTGTATCATTTTAGTTGCACTATTGCAAAATATTAATTTGATTCCAATAATAATTTGGCGGTGACTGGTGGATTACAATTTTAATTACGTGGTGAAATTCATGTAATTTAGTTTCAAATTTTAAAGTTGAATAAGAAAGAAATAAAATGCGAAAATTTCGCATGGATTTGCTAGTATAGAATAATACAGTTGAGAGAGTTTTGTGGAAGTCACAGCATACTAGCTTGTAGGAAGTTTAATTTATTGAACGGAATATTTTTCTCAATTCAGTGTTTACTTTTTCGCTTGAATGTAATTTATTAAAAGTTTAATTTCGTTATAAATGCTGTATGGAAGTGCATAAAAACGATAAAGATTCGTATCTATTGGGTTGGCAAGAAAGTAATTTCGGTTTTTTTCATGAAATAAAACACGAATTTTAGAATACAAAGAATAAACTTTAATCAATGATATATTTTCCATTTTGGTCGATGACCTTTCGCCATCTTTCTGGCAACATCATGATTCCACGTTCATAGAACTTCTGGTCTCTATCGGCGAAAAACTGAACCAAGTGCGATTTTACAGCGTCATCATCATTGAAAGTTTTACCATTCATGTAGTTCTGCAGAGATCGAAATAAATGGTAATCTGATGGTGCAAGGTCCGGACTATATGGTGGATGTAACATCAATTCCCAACCAAGTTCCATCAGTTTTTGGCGAGTGACTAAAGATGTGTGTGGTCTAGCGTTGTCCTGATGAAAAATTACACCTTTGCGATTGACCAATTCTGGCCGTTTTTCTGCAATTGCTGCATTTAATTTGTCCAGTTGGTGACAGTAGACGTCCGAATTGATCGTTTGGTTCCTTGGGAGCAACTCAAAATATACCACACCTTTCCAATCCCACCAAATTGAAAGCAACATCTTCTTTTGGTGAATATCAGCCTTTGAAGTGGTTTGTGGTGGTTCATCATGCTTAGACCATGATCGTTTTCGACTGACGTTATCATAAACAATCCATTTTTCATCACCAGTGATGATTCGTTTCAGAAAAGGATCGATTTCATTGCGTTTCAGGTGTAAATCGCAAGCACTAATGCGCTGTGTTAAATGAATTTCTTTCAATTCATGAGGAACCCAAGTATCAAGCTTTTTGACTAGTCCAAGACGCTTCAAATGATTTTCAATTGTTGTGTGTGATACTTTTAACTTCTCTCCAAGCTCTCTCACAGTTGCATGACGATCTGATTCAATTATGGCTTTGATTTCGTCATCTTCAACTTCATTTGGACGACCCGAACGTTGCTCATCTTTCAGCGAAAAATCTCCAGAACGGAATTTGGTAAACCACTTCTGACATGTGCGTTCTGTTATGCAATTGTCACCATAAACTTCGCATATCTTTTTATGAACTTGCGCTGCCTTTTTCCCTTTACGGAAATAATACAACAAAATATGACGAAAATGTTCGTTTTTACACTCCATGTTAAAACTGATGCTAAACTAACAATTGTTGATGAAATTGCGTGGGATGTTTTTCTAAAGCAAGCTAAGAGTGACGGCTAACAAATGTCAAAAGATCAAAAACATGGCGTTGACAGAAGTCATTCAAAAGTATGGTCAACGCCATCTATGCGTGAAAACCGAAATTACTTTCTTGCCAACCCGATATATATAAGAGATAGTCCCGCCACTGTATGATCATCGAAAGTGAAAACGTAATTCAGGAATAAAGTCACTCTGCAATATTATTTATTTATTTATAATTTTACAATTAGTGTACTTATAAACTAATGAAGTAATGATACGCATGAAAGTTAAAACAGATATAATAATGTTGTTCAGAGTGTATCAGAAACTTTCTTAGATATTTTTTTTTTTCAAAGTGATTCTTTTTCACCTGTTTTATAAATGAACATTTTAAACTTTCAGATGGTTGGGTATGTTCAAAATACACTTACTAAATACATAAATACAAATATGCATTTACTTTCTATTTCTAAGAACTTTTTGACAAAGTAGCTTTCTTTCCCATTCACTGAAGAAACATTTAAAAAAAAATAATATAGGGCACAAAATGAAGTAAAACATCCGAAATAAATACATTAGCTCCTATATATTTATTTTTGTATTTAATTTGTTAAAGTACTTTTAATTCTCTTGCAGGTTATAGCTTCATAGTCAAGCTATTATATTAACGAAGTTATATGAGGAGAAGTCAATAATTTTTAGCACGTTGAAATACATTGAATATAAAAAACTGTGAATAAAAAAAAAAAAAAAAAATGCATTAGAAAATAAAATCTAATATTTTATAGATAAAGTGCTAGATGTAATATGTGTAATATTTCTATTACCTATAAAATATAGTAATTTTCAGATAAAACTTCAATTTTCTTCAATGCGAAAATTTTCTTCAAATTGAATTCTGAAGAATAGCTTTTCTGCTAATCTTTTCTTGAACATTCCTATCTTTAGATTATTCAAATATTTATCTTTTGTCTTAAATCTAGCTTTTCATCGTTTGAAACAGAATAGAAAAGAATACAACTTGCGTTAAATAATATTATAATAGAAGGGGAAAAATGCTCATGAACTTTCAAATTTTATCTCATATTTATAACACTTCTTATACTCCCTTTTATCTGTGAACAAGATTGTCCTGTTTGTTTCTATACTTAGTGGTCAGTTAAAGATTTTGCTCCTAGATAAAAAGCTTTTATTCTTCTCCGCATTCTTATTATAGAAAAAACCGTTATTTTCTAAAAGAAAGTCAATAGAATATCATCTCTATATTTAAAAAATGAGGAAAAGAGTCACAGTTCTTGGATTTTTATACATATTATATCAAGATCAACAGACTATTTTTATTACTTTTGTAACTAGTATGCTTTGACCACCACATATTTCTTCTATATTTTCCTATACAAATTCACTCAGTAAAAGTAATTTAGTAAAATTATTATTTAATAAAATTATTGTCCATGATGAATTTTGACGATTTCCATCCTGCCGAAGTAATATAGCAGTAAATATTCAAAAAAGTCACTTTTATTCTCTATATGGCTTTTTTTTTTTTTTTTTTTTTTTTAAGGAAAAAAAATCTATAACTTTATTTTAAATCATCGCAGATTGACGGTTCAACCATTCGTTTTAAAGGTATTGACAAGCTGTTTTGAAAGATACCCATAAGGAAAATTTGACGTTCTCGGAGAGGGGTGGGTGTGGGGGTATCCCCCCCCCCCCCGGGAGGAAAGCGATGTTCCTACATATACAATTGACTATTACTGTTATAAATAATTCTTTTTAATTTCATAACGATTATTAAAAAATAATACTCTTTATAGACATTTATATGAAACTCTGTCCTCCCATACCGACATTTTAAAAATTTAGAAAAAGGGGAATGGCAACACCACCCTATTGGACAATTTTCACTAAAA